>JAGSMT010000163.1:0-600000 GCA_029286875.1 Lamproptera curius | reverse complement strand
GATCCTTAAAACTCATAGTGAACTCACTCTGATATCATAAGGCTTGTTTAGGTCGGGCTGGGCGCATTTTTTATGTAATCCTGAGGATAAATTGGCGGTTTTATGCTCGATCGTAGGTGAATGACACTATCGACCTCCATCATAGTATGCCTTTGATTAAAATGATTTCCACATCTACTGAAAAGTAGGCAAAATTACTTAACGCACTTGCTAATACTCTATTTCTATTCTGGTAATTACATCCATCACTAATTATAGTAAGGTGTTTATAGGATCTGCATGTGGTTTTAAGATAATCAATGACACAGCTTGTAAATTCATTCCATGTTACCTCCTGTTTCGTTCCAAAAGTAAAACAGTTACACCTGCGTCTCGAGAATTGTAGATCGAAAATTGTGGCACTGTAATTTTTGCTTTATAAAACAGTGCATTGGCAAGTATTTGGTGCTAAAGGACACTTTGCACGACTACCGTTATCACTTGTGATATCGGGGTTATTCCCCATATTTTGTTTTGATATTTTTAGCATCACGTGCTTCATTATTCTTTCGGATATGAGTTTCATAGACTTTTGTGAGACATTTTTAACTGAAAACCAGAACAAACATCACACTTAATCAATCAGCTTTCGGTTTATATATCGAAATATTATTTTGTCTAAGAACACTTAAAAAGTATTTCGTGAACAACTTTTATTATTTTCATTACACCAGGTTTTGTAAACGGATGTATATGGATGAATGCGCTTTGAGTGAAGCACGACAATAATGACTTGGCACTAGGAAGCCAATCTAACCATTCAGATACGTACTTTCGCATACTTGGTAGACACTGATATTGTGTCTATGGTCAGTCATAGAAGTGGTAGGGAAATACTATCTTTCACCACCAGTACCACGGGCACTAGTATATCTTTGACCAGCGTAAAAAGTAATCACGGACGTGATCAGAGCGTTAAAAAAGGGTCTGCATACTTCTACTTTTTTATTTTTGCAATCTTGCCCAAAATTATCAAAACCAACTTGTTTTCTAGAGGTACTGATTATCAAGTTTCCTTTCACGCAAAATTCTTTCGACACTGCCTTGCACGATAAGCTCTTTTTTCACCTCCATATTTCATATCCCAAAATTTGTAATGCAACGTAGACTGTTCTTCTTCTGATATCAACTCACAGCTAAAGCTGTTTAGATATTTGTTTAATTTCAGAATGATTACAACGAGTCTTACAGAACGAGCTTCTTTTTGGTGTATTCTGCTCTAGTTTTCCTTTTCGTTTTTAAAGCCATATATGGTTTTCCTAATAAACGGCGGCATTTAGTCGTAGATTGACCTGATTTTAGATTTTGAGAAATACTTTGTATCTGATATCCCTTGAAGATTCCTTGTACTGAAGATTCATTTGATAAATCATCTGCTACATGCTATAAATGATTTAACGTTTTCCTTTGGTGCTGTAGGTAAACGAAGCAACATTCTGGCCTGGTGATACATTTCTCGATGTGCTGTCAAATACACCTGATGACGTAGACGGCTGATTAACCGCATCGTAATTTCGATGAGGTCTATATTTAAATAATTTGGCTCTTTACGAGGTAGACATAATTCTTGCTCATTTTTATGTGGTAATCATTGTTTTTCTGAATTTAGCACTAAATTAAGAATTTTCTTGCCTCTTTTCATCGCAATGCTCGTGTACACTTTTGATTTGACTGCTCAACGACTGCGTACGAATACGGTTTAACTATGAGGACATAATATTATAGGAGAGGTAAAAATGTAAACAAAAACAACAATTGCTTACTCAGCTAACTATACATTTTCGTTACGTGTCTAAGCTAAATAGAACAGAAATTCTTTGTATACTTTTTTTATGGCATACGAGGCAGACAAGCAGTCGGCCCACCTGATGGAAAGTGATCACCGACGCCCATAGACATTAGCAATACGAGTGGTATCGCCAACGCGCTGCCCTGTGAGACATAAGATGTTAAGTCTCGTTTACTCCAGTAAATACGCTGGCTACGGTGCCCTTCAAATCGGAACACAGTAGTGTTTTCATTCCTACTGCTTCGCGGCAGAAATAGGCACCGCGGTGGTACCTGCCCAGACGATCTCCTGTAAATAGGGACCCTACCAGTGGGACCATTTCATTTAAACACGTTCATATTACGAGTGTATCATAGCGCAAAGGGTTAAAACAAAGAGCTCTACAACAAGCATTGTTCTTATTGAATTTTGTATAAATAAGCTTGAATAAGAGCTGTGATGCGTAACTTATGTTTAAACTAAATACTTAGTAGATTTTGAGTACGGCACACAAGGTACTATTATAGCTGTAGGCTGCAAAATGGCTAAGTGGACAACATGACACAATAGTTTTATTTGACAAAGTTCTAGTCTGCTGCACATAGCATATTATTTAAAAAAGGGTCATAATTCGGCCAATAGTCGTAATAGTGTCATAGAAGTTCTTTCATAAGACATAAGGCTGTGGGCTATCCGATTTGATCAAAAGCTCTAAATCTCAAAAAATAACACATAGCAGGTTTTGGTTTGACAACGACGACTAGCTATTAAATTAAATTCACGAAAACCCGTAAGGTCGTTAAAATCTTTATTTACTGTCGACCTATGATTATCTTCAAATTTTTTTGTTTAAAGTAAATATAATAAACATTGTGCTTGTAATGTGTATCCCGTACTTATATTCTATAAGTAGCCAGCGCTTTCTCATGTAAACCGCTTAAATGTTCATCTTAACGACTTTAATTTTTTAATATTAACATTTAAGTGATTGCTTATCATGTACTAATTGAATTAACATTAGCCCTCACGGCACTGCATTTTTATTAACTTCCCATCTTTTAAACAAGACAGTGTCGAAATATAATAATACCAATGAAAATACATTACGCAAATCAACCAAAAATGAATAAGATATAACTTAAAAAACAAGTTCTTAGTAATTTTATTTACAAAGAAAACTAAAAGTTGCTTAAATTAAGTACCATATTATATATAAAATAATATTATTTTTCGATAATCCTATACTTGCACCGGCTACGCTGCTTCAAAGCATAAGACAGCAATATTTATTCACTATTGCTTTGCGGGAAAAATGGACACCACGTCCGGTACTAACCATCTAAAAAGAAGAATTACCACTTTTAGAGATATACAATATGTAAAATGAGCACAAAAGGGTAACTAAGAGAAAATTGCTTTTAAATGGCCGTCTAAATGTGTAATTATGCTTTTAATTAGGTTATAATTTTCAAAAGGAGTGGATGATTTCCGTATTTTGGTGCCCATTGCTTACTCCAGATTACGTTCTAAAGTATTCCAGTGGTTTTAAAATATTTATTTATGAAGGTAAGGCTTAAATGGATTGAGATAAGGAGCAATAAACAAAACCCTAAATAAAAGATTGTTTAAATAAATAAGCAGGGAAAATAAAGAAAAAAAATGTTTTATTATAATTTTACGATTCATACGATTGTTTAAAGAAGTACTACTTACTATGTTAAAATAACTGTTTATTTTATTTTATCACAATTAAATTATGCACATTTTATCATTTTTAATGTGATAGGTGTACATTCTACATCTCTTGCTCTGTTTCACATTTTCTTGACAGCAGATTGAAAATCGGTGTATTATTCTGAAACAGAATTACTTCATCTAGTTTTCTAAGAATAAAACTTCTCGGAAAACCATGTTTCCATATCAATGCTGTCACATACACTGTGATCTAAAACGACTACGATTATAGTAACAAAAGAACCGTCAAAGTTTAGTCATTTTTACTCTATATAATATATTGTATACTATATTTATTTTTTTATGGTTAAATAATGTACTTCTCATATTTTTCTATATTTCTCTTTTGTCAGTAAATTATTTGTTATAACCACTGAAGCTTAATTCAGCCAAAAATATAATTTGAAAACTGTTTGTTCAAATATAATTTATTGCATATTTTTATTCACATATCAACGATTGATGGCATATAACATTTAATACCAAGGTGTAAGTGTAGCTAACTAATCAGCAGGATTATGCCGTGAGCGGTAATCTCTAATGGAGTAATCAATGTGCGCTAATTCGATAAACATTTGCCTCGCAATGTCGCGATGATTTGTACATAATACTGTTAGATTGTAATGCATTGTATTCACTTCAAATCCATGGAATAAAAGTTTCTGGACACAGTATATTGAAAAATAAACTTTTTATATTGAATAATTTTTATTCATATCTTTTGTTTTGTGGTCTAATGCTAAAATTGCAATAAATTAGATATTTTTAAATGATCCCATGCAAATCTTCTGTTCGTGTTTCAAAAAATCTGTAATACTTTACTATAAACAAGAACTCATCTCGACATGATAGTAGTAGAAGTTATCAAACAAAGTCAATATCAGTTTCATTGTGCCGTTGTCTATTCTCAAAAAAACGTACATTCATGAATATATACATACAGGAAATACTCTTAGTATTATCTACTTACGTTGTCATTGGTGTTGTATATTTGTAAAGTTGCACGCTTTATTCTCGAAAACTATTCGACGGATGTAAAAAACTATTTTGTCCTTACAAATCCCATTTTTCATTTTCACCGAGTCAGAAAAAATTAAAAACTATGAATCTTCTAAATGTTCTAAATTTAAGTTAAGGGGCAATTTCTTCCTAAGTTTATAACAAATAAGGTAAGAGTTTTTTATTTACTCACCAGTTCAAAGGTTAATTTAATTATGCAAACTAAAATTTCGTTTTGGCTATTGATATCTTCAGCTACAAATTAGTAACTATTAATTAATATTTCGTTTAACCATGAAAGCAGAAGAAGCTTTAATGTAAAACTTGCGCGATAGAATTATCACATCAAAGTTTTACAACAAAACGGTATTAAGCTAAAAAACGCGGTAAAAATTCATAAATCAATTTTGGGTAGTATGGCCGAGTGTTTAATTATTTCCTATACAAATCCTGCAGTAAAAGACCGGCACTATTTTTTAGCAAAAACGTATTACGTTGATTTTCTATGGTAATCGATTCACTGCTGCTAAAACATTCTGAAAATGTTGCGGTGACCACAAAAAGTTCAAACTCGAACAAACAACTCGAAGGCTTCCAACGTCATATTCATATATTGACATTAGGCTATTTTATCTGTTACTGTTAGCTTTTTTCGATATTTCGTTTCTGAAGCATAATTTGTTTATTGTGAATACGTTATGTTAAAATAAATTTAAATTTTGTCGATCGAGGTACGATGTAGTTTCAGTTAATGGTTGTTTGCGTTTTACTCATACCATTTTGTTATCATGTTAGGGCCGCGCCTTTATGACTTTTATATACTTATAAGGTTTGTGTTATTAAACTAAAGACCTAAAAACTAATATGAAATGTTTATTGAACACACAACACTTGTAGCCTGAAATAAAAAGTAGTTTCAGATTCAACAATAATTCAATTTTTGGGTAACTTGAATCTTACAACAATAGCAAAGCAAGGGATTAGGTTAGACGATGACGTATGAGGGGTCTCTCCTACTTACTATTTAAGTTTATGCAATTCATTCTGAAATATGACAAGATAAAATTGTATTCTATAGCAACATTTCCACTATAATTTATCGCTTAAGTTTTAGAATAAATCTGCTTTATGTAAAACAAATTTTATGTACATGTGCTAAATTATATATATTTAAATATAAATAGCTATTTTTTATCCAAATTTCTCTAAAGAGCGAGGCTCATCAGTTTGATTGCGTATTATTTCTAGAAGTTTGAACTATATGTGTATAAAACATTTTTCTCGAATAATTTCAATTAAAGCAATATATAATAATATATAAGTTATGGAAAGTATGTCGGCAAACGCTAGCAACTATAAAAACTTATTATCGTAATTGAAAATACACTCAAAATCATTAAATGCAATTTTTTCTTAAAATTTTACTAAAGGTTGTGGTAAAATAGAAGAATATACCTATATTTATGAAAAAAAAACATTAGAATTTAAATGGTGACCTAATTACTTATAAAATACAAAAGCTTATAAAAAAAATCTCGGCAACAATGTCTATACGCATAAGTTTGTAGTCTGTTTAAAAAATAATAATTTATCTTATTTTTTTTTAGGCTAAATAAATAATCCAGTATATTAATTTAGGCATTATTCGAAAACATCTTAAACCAAGATGGTATGACTAGAGTTTTACGGTCGGGGTATAAGCTATCAAAGAGAGCGCTTTTATTTGCGACCTAAGCCCCAGCAGTAAGCGTTTTTTGGCCGACTACCCGTTTTATAGTCACCGTGAGTAATCCGACAGCTTTACTGCGGGCCTTACAATCGTGGAAACGAGACAGAAGCTGCCACCGTGTTACAATTGTATCCGTTTCAAATACTTTACAAGACAAAAATACGAGCTATTAAGTAAAACTATTAAAGGAATTGAGGAATTACTATGTAAAGATATTGTTTATAAAGAATGATTGAGAATTTTACGCAATATAATTGAAATTCGTTTTTTAGCATTAAAATTTAATTAATCATTTCGCATAAACATTTCAAAAATATCTTTCAATATGTATCTTGAAGATCTTGAATTTTAACTGAACGTATATTTATTTCTCTAAAAATGTTCAAAAAATATTTTATCACATTATTATTTCGTAAGCAATTACAATAAAAACTAAGGAAAGCTTCTGTTACTGACAAACTCTATTAATCAAGACAATACAACCCATTAGTAAACACTATCTTGATATTGTTTGACAAATACATAACAGTGGGCTACGGAAATGTGTGTGACGTCTAAAATTAATGAAACCAGACTGTGTAATAAAGGCATATTGTTCCTACAAACGTTCAGAAAGAAAAATTAAAACATTAAATGAAATAAATGGTTTGATTACAAACGATAAATCTAATAATTATTTTAAATAATATATGGAATTGTAATAAACAAAGAATGTAATTTGCACAAATGTTATTCAAACTTTTTTTTGTTGTAATTCAACATATTCACAGTAAAAATTGTATATCACTATGTAGTTGCCAAAAATTTAAAGATTCGGCAGTTTAGTGCTTTTAGTCATTTACATTTACAAACAAAGTATCTTATATTGAATTACTTTACACTTACGCATTTTTATGAAAATTTTAATGGCCCATTTGATTTACATATCACTATTAAAGCAAAACATTTAGACTGATCTTAACATCGTATAACTATTTTATGAAAATAAGCAGGAAACAACATGCTCTCCGTAAGAAATTGCGTTGCGTTCCTGCTACTGTATTTTTTAAAGGTATTAATTTTATCAAAATGTTGTCCATGACACGTTTTATGTACATACAACGGAATTTTTTAATGCAATAAATTTTATGTGAACTTAATCTGTATTATCACCACGTAGTATAAAATAAAGTTGCATCCTTAAATCTTTCAAAGTACGCAACGGATTTCGATGCGATTTTTTAAATAGATAAAGTGAATAAAAAAGAACGTGTATATAAAAGAAATGTAGAACACATGCTTAATATTGTAGTTATATTTTCTATCAGCATAGCTCCCGTGCGAAGGCGGGTCGCTAGTCTTAAATAAACTTTGAACGTGCCTGAATGCAATTTTGTAAAAAATGTTTACCCCCCTTAAAATGTTTATTGTGCGTTGTTCTTAAAAAATAGATATAAGCTATCCCGGACTTTATTAAAGACCAATTCAAGTAGTACAATTATGTAAATTAAAATATCTTTATTCGATATAGAATTGTAACACTCGCTTATTGGTTGTCAAGGATGCTACCACCGGTTGGTAATCGGTGAAATAATCGACGGACCTTTATTGTCATCTTTTGAAATAATCAAATACACATTCATATTAACTATATACAGTTGTATCAAACGTATTTTAAATTTGAAAAAGCCTGGAGATAGCTTTCCATTACCAGGCAGTGTTATCATTTTAAATTTATTTATGTTATAATAACCTTTAACACAAAACGTTCCTTTACATCTTTTTATAAATTTATCAATAGTTTAATTCTGAACATTTACTGGGATTTTGTTGTAAAAGCGTATTAATTAGCCCACAAACGATTTACTTATTTTTCGCAGTCTAGTTGCTGGAATAAATAAATTATAAAAGTAAAACATACTTTTATGT
Organism: Lamproptera curius; assembly: GCA_029286875.1. Lineage (NCBI taxonomy): Eukaryota > Metazoa > Arthropoda > Insecta > Lepidoptera > Papilionidae > Lamproptera > Lamproptera curius. The sequence goes on along the minus strand of JAGSMT010000163.1, from coordinate 591,823 downwards.
ACCTTTTACGGTTTTGGTGGCGTTTGTAATTTAATCGCAAGAAATTGTGATTGTTGGTGCCGTAATTTTTTTTGCAAATATCTATTAAGCTAGTTATCACAAAATTATCAAAAAAAATGGCATCAATGGGAAGCTAATATGCGTCATTTACAGAATGAACTAAATCGGAGCACTAGGAGCGGATAAAACATACGCGTCTAATTGAGTACTACTTTTGGAAAGTCGGTCAAAAACTGAAAGCCTATGTTCTTTCTTAAAACCTATTCTAAGCATGTACCAAATTTTAACTCAATAGGCTTAATGGTTTAGAGAGTAAATACGGGCAGAGAGACAGGTACTTTTGCATTTATAATATTGTAGTATGGATGGCAAAAAAAGAAGGTGCAATTCGATGCACACTAAAGAAAGATGAGGAACGACACCACCATGGTGATTAGTTATGCTTAAATATTGCCTTTTTTGTTTGAGGAATACCACATCTTATGTTATTATCGGGTAAATGTGGGGTAATGTGTTAAAAATCACGTAGCGGGTGATACTTTCCGTTTAAGTTCATACTACTGGACAAAACATTGGTCTCTACTATTGGATAACTCAGTATTTCGTTGATATTGTTATTAGTTATTTATTAATCGTTCTACAATTATACCTTCTTGAATTTCATTGTCTGCATAATTACCAAAGTATTAAACTGCATACAAGAGGTAAACATCGATGTGCAACAGATTTCAATTCTGTCAACTGCAGAATTAGCTTGCAGAAGCTACATTGTTTACCATAGTTTTACTGGGGCTGCATGCATTACGCACTGTGTGATAACACAGCGAAATACCGTGCTGATCTGTACGGATAAGTGTAGAGGTGCAAGAGACACCTCTTCCACAATAAAGCCAAAATGACTGAGGTATTATGTGAATGAGCGTGTTTGCGGATCACGCGAATAAATAAGACAGGTGTGTCTATTATTACTGTTTTAACAGGCAACTACTTTTAAACGATTATGTGTAGTCACAAACCGATACCAAATTTCCATTAAAGTACCAAAATGCAAAATGATGCATTTGATTGTTTTACTATATATTCCTATTTATCATTGAACTGAAACGTGATTAATGAGATCTATCAACGAATACTAATTGCATTGTGATGTTGTGTGGTCTCAAGCAATGATAATTTCTGTTGACGTTCTAGATTTATCATAGCAGCTACGGAATAATTTTATTTTTAATTAATTTGTTTTCCAAAGTGCAAATAAATAAATTAACATTAAAAGAAGACAACCAAACTTGTATTTTGAAATCATTTATTTATGAAATAAAATAAGTTAAAAGTGACGATAACGGTTAATGTATGGCAAAAAACTTCATCATCATCATCATCAGCCTGTGTTAGTCCACTGCTGGACATAGGCCTTCCCTAATGCACGCCACCGCTTCCGATCTTCGGCTATCATCCAGCCCCACCGGCCACTTTGCGAATGTCATCACTCCATCTTGCCTGCAGGGCGTCCTATACTACGTATGCCGAGCCTCGGTCTCCACTCCAGAACTTTTCGACTCCAGCGGTCGTCAGTTCTTAAAACTTATAATATTAAAAAAAATATATATTTCTCAATAATTATATTTGTAATTCTATTCAATTAACAAAGTTTATTACTTTATATAGATTAGCTTCGCAATTAAAATTGGCCAATGATTGACACGGCATTTTTTGTTAAATGTCCAAACTATTATAGTCATCAATAATAATCATACGACCCGAATATTGAATTTAATATAAATCGAACAATATTTTGTAATTAATCCTTTTATTTTCATTCAAAAGTATTGTTTTTTTTTATTAAAAAAATTGTCCCTGAAAGTTAAATTACTAAAAACACAGCAAAAACTTTTTGTGTCTGCCATATAATGATGAGATATAATATATTTTCTGTTGCATAAAAGTCCTTCAGCAGAACCAGATTTTGAATTGAAATAGATTTACCAATGCGAAATTTTCTGAAAACGTGCTATCAGGACCACTGAAAGTTTGCAACTCGAATTCAATACAATTGTGACTGTTACTGTTATTAAATTGAGAATCGCAATTTAATTGAGAATATATTTATATAGCTTTATAAAAGTAAAATTCGATTGCATTGTTATTAATGTGGAAATTTATGTACTAAGCTCCTATAGGAATAATATCTTAGTGAATTTATCATTTTCATAGCGAAAGGCCATGGGGTAAAATTTTTAAAGTAATTAAATTCCTAGTAATTTTTTTATAGGCAAATATGTTTAACTGTATTCAAAGGGTAACATATTTTAAAAAATTTACAGAATAAACATTTGACAAAAATTTTACTGAATACCTGAAAAGGTACGCAACGTTTTTGTAATATTATCTTTAACACATGGAATATAGCTTAAAATTAACTACGCAACCTATTTCTGTATATTTATAACGCGCCCTGCGTCGAAGTGGGCCGTGGCCCTGAAACGAAGTTACCTTTTGGTAGCGTTGGTAGGTTCGCAGAAGACTTGGCAGTCTCCACTTAAAATTGTAGTAAAATAAACAACTAGAAATACATCGCTTAAAATAACTAAAGTGCACCTGCTTTAAAGATTTGCCTAAAGTATAATAACGTCGTCATTATGTAAATATATTCTACGTAAATATTAAATTATTAATTGAAATTACGCGATTAATAGACATACGAAAACCACTATTTTATGGATTTTTTGCGTCAGTTTTGTATATTTATTCCCCACGTTTCGGACTCTTTCCAGCATCCATGATCACGGGCAGACTAATATATATATATATATATTTTTTTTTTATTGTATATACATGTATAGCACACAACAAATACTCAAGCCCCTTTATCATACTTTAAATATCTGCCAAGAAGCGGCTAATTGTCTCTTTGTTATATTTATTTTCGCATCGCGCAGAAGACAGACAATATTAATATCAATAAGAACACTAATTACAAGTAGCATTGACACCTAGTTTAATACTGTTCGGTATTCAGGCATAATGTCTCAAAAGGCTAATATCATTACGTCTCGCGCATCCAATTAGGTTCTAATTTGTCTGGAGCCCTTTTAGGTTCATGATATTTACAATTCGACACATCTTCTGCTTGACTCAATGTTCTAATGAATTTTAAAATTTCGTTAAAAAAGCAATGGTGTTGGGTGCTATTTCTTTAATTACATCATATTTTTTCAGAATAGAAAGCAAGCTTTTAATTAAAATATATTGTAAGAAAAAATTATCAATCACTTTATTCATATTTTAAGGCTGTTTTTGTTTTAGATTTCAATTGCTTTATATTGCTATAACCAAAAAAATTAAAAAAGGTATCGCAAACAATTTAATATTTTCGGAAGTGATTCTAAAAAATGGAACGTTTGTAGCCCTGGTAATTTAATAATTTTGTTTAAAATCAAATTAAAATTGCCAACTTTAAGCTAAAATGAACCAAAAAAACCTTACAATTTTTTTGCTATATTTTTAAATATAGCAAAACAATTCATGAATACTGAGACAAACGATACCATATGGCAATGGTTTTTAAATTAAAGACGTTTTTTAAAACGAGCTAACATTACCATTTTTTTTTAAACCTTACGCGTCTTACAAAGTTATAACGAAAATAAAACCAATTACATTAATTTAAGCTCACAAAAATTATCAATACTGTCAAAGCATGTCATTAAATTTGAAAAAAAAAATTCAAATGATTTTTTTATCTCATTTCGGGAATATCTCCTACATCATACTGTTCAAGACACTAATACCAAATTAAATAGATGACCCAAAAAAACCTTCAACAAAGTTAAAAAATTGTGTTCTCAGAAGGTTTACAACTTCTTTCTTTCATAAAAATCGTATGTTCATCAAAATATAGTCTTCGCACAAGAACAAAGGAAACGATCTTCTTTGTTTTTGAACCACAAAGAGCATCGCCGTTCAGATCATTTGACATCTGATTAACTGCTTTAATGCCTCACCTCCATCTTTAATGATGCGTGCGTTGAATTCAGTTCACGATATGGCTTGATATTTCATGAATGGACTTGATAAATTTACTCAAGCCTAGCTTCACCCGCGATTTTACCCGCGTGGTAAATTTGTTTTGATATAATTATAAACATATAAAGTTCGTTTTTGAAGTTCGTGCCAGAATAACTCGCCAATGGCAGATTTTTGTCTGCATAAATATTTTTTTATTATATCTTGATAAACTACATTATACTGCTAAATATTGTGGCCTGTAAGTAGTTCACATTTATAATCGATATTATTGAAAAATTTCATTAAAATTAACCTAGCACTTTTACAGTCAAAGAGTAACAAAAATCCATACTCACGAACTTTCGCATTTATAATATTAGCACAAAAGAGGGCAAAATATTGTACAATATTTGAAATGATATGAAATATTAAGTATTTAATGTTTCAACTTTGCTATTTATTAGGAGTAATCGAAGTTAAATGCTCCGGATTTAACCATATTTTAAGCTCGCAATATTTATTAAAATAATATTGTGAATTTAAATTTGATTTCCATTTTTGGATTCATATTGTGGTAGATCAATTTTTTAGTGTCGATCAATATTCGACGTTAAACTTTAATATATGATTTCTAATTTCAATTTCTCCATGAAATTGGGTTTATCCATATTCCGATAACTTTAATTATAAAATTCTAAGCAGTTACTGCTTACAGTTTCGTTGAAATTATTCACTTTTCAAAGAGATTTTTGTACTTGTCGGTCTTTAAAAAATTTGCATTTAAAAAGAAAAAGTCTAAAATCAAACATCGGAATTCACTTAATAACTTAAAAAAGCTTACAAGAAGCTCGTTCAAAACTATTATAAAATAGGTAAAATAAATAAAACGTAAGTTAGCTTTAGGTTATTTTGTAGGGAAGACAGGGTTGGTTGGCCAAATTTTAGTTTAAAAGTTTCGTTTATTTAAGTTATATTTTAAAAATGTGGTCGGTTAATAGTCATAATAATAAGCTTTAAACTAACTAGTCATTCGGGGTAAGTTGACCGATGGAGTTGTAAGGGCAAAATCTACGAGCCAAAAGTATAAAAAACACAAAAATGTGTTGCTCATTTTTTAATGACCCCGCAACTTCAATTAAATACAATAAAATTCTAATTATGTAAGCAGTACAATTAATACTTTTTTGCCAAATATCATTTTTGACATGCTTTACCTATTACGTCTTTGGGTGTACTCTCTATTAGCCTTTTTTTTCTGTTTGCATGGTCCTAAAACAACAATTTTTGAGTAGCATTTAAAAAAATATTACGTTGCTGGTTGATCATTTGGTCCACCAGCCCCATTATACATTAGTCCACTAGCCCCAAATAACCTTTTAATTTTTAACCACGAGAACTAACCTCAATATTGCGATGATATCGAATATTACAGTTTATAACAGAAAGTACATCAACCAAATATACATAAATTAATGCTATAACAATTAATAACCACAAATAAATACCCATTATTACAAATAAGCTTTCGACAAAAATATTTACTTTAGTACGTTGTTTTTGAATATTGAGTTCCGGTTCTCAAACTACGTGCGGGCGTGACTCCGCGTTCCCGCTGAGAGAGCGGGGGCAGGAGACGGACTCTTGTACCTCACTACTTAAACTTTTTGTATCAGTCGGGTTTTTGATGGTTAGTCAACCTACCCCTATAGTCAACTAAACCCGGTCTCCCCTACTTTTTGCAATCCATGTCTGTATGATTTAAGGAAATAAACCTATACATATATAGTAATGTTAACGTATAAAAGAAAAGGGTCTCCTTAAGTTGACATAAATGTAAAAATAATTATATACGTACATAAATATTAATTTAAATATTATTATTTAAAATAATATTTTATTTAAGACTGTATTATGATTAAATTTTACGATATGATTAGATTTTTCGGCAGCCTTTTTTGACAAACGCAAGTCAGGGCAATTTTCCTAACCCAATTTTTAATTTAGTCATAGAAATAGGAACGTCATTATTTATTTAAATAAAGTGCCGCGGTTATAATGGGTAGAAATTATTACTTTAATATCTGTGAACATTTAGTACAAATAAGCTTTCAAGGTATGCCAAAATCAACGGACTTTTTCCCTAGTCTCATAATAAGCGTATGCTGTATTCTCACACCATAAGCTATCACTAAACATAAGCCATGCTTATGTTGATATAGTAATGATGATGATGTTCGAATAGAAGAAAAACAAAACCCAAGGCAATCTGTGCGGTTCGATGATAATAATAACTGTGTACTGCAATCTCATACCAAGTGCTCTTCCGTCGATGTGAAATGCATGTACAATTAGGCATTTGAGTGTTTCATAATGTATTCCCAGTTCCCTCTGCGGACTGAAACGTGAGGAATACGATCCATCAACAAATACTAATTGCATTGCGCTGTTGCACGAAATTAATCGACAATATATTGATACATGATCCCTGATGTCAGAGGCTGGTTACGATGGTGATGTACTATTTTAGTACACTTTTTAAAAATCTGTACGTCTCTTTTTTAAAAAATATACAATTAGGATTTAGCGGAGGGAATAATTTTTAGTGATGTTATAGGAAATCAAAAATATCATAACGGTGTTGGTGGGCTAGTAGTATTGGCCCTTGCATTAAAAAATCGGAGGTCGTTGTTCGAAATGTATTATCGTTTCCGTTTTAGTTCAGATACTATGAAACGAACACGCCAGTCCCTTAAAAGTAAAATGATCTTTGATCAAGTGCCAAAGAGTTTGTCCTTACATTGCGTAGCATTAACATAAATATACAATTACAACCCTTTTTTCGTCAGCATATTTTACAACTACTTTTATATACAAAAGTAATTTTATGAACTACTTGTTCTAAACACCTTTTAAATGACACAGTGACACTACAATCACACCACACAATATAACAAAGTGGACGCGAGCCGTAAATTCATGATGAAGTTAATTAATGGCCGCCAAGCTCTCCACTCACTAAGGGAACAAACAAGGACTTTTGACTCGATTAATGCTAATTGTTTACTCGTACGTCGTGTCCGTTTTGACTGCAACTACAGAATAACAGCCCGCAACTGGATTAAACGACTCGTGTATAATGCAGTCGTAATTCCTGTCACATGTTTAATAAATAATATTGAATATGACCATAATGTGGAAAGAGAATTGTTTTATTGTCTTTAATGATTCAATATTTAGACACGGCTTACATTTATAAATAAAGGAAAAAAGGTTATATGAGCAACTGCTGTAGATATTAAAAAGGCACGTTATCTTTAGCAAAAATCAGGCCTCGGACGAAACAAATTCGCTAATTAGAATAAAAATCGATAAAATTCCATAGATCTAATTACCTTACGCCCGCCAACACTAAGACCTCCATTTATCCAGTTAAAAGGATCGTCTGAATGAATTATGGCACTTATTTAAGCTAAAATGCCACCTTATTATGTCTTAGATATTTTATCGTTCAAATCGAGTGGCTGGTCACATGTAGGAGTCAACGCTTATTCTTAGGATATGATGTTAAGTCAAAACTTGCTAATACTGCTAATAAATGCCTGCTAATATGTTACTGTAATATTTCTAGATTCGCGGTCTCAGACCGAAAGGTTTTTATTTTTCTATAGTTTTAACAAAGCGGCGTTCTACGCATGGTGTTGTTATTACCGGTGGTAGGTCCCCTTTTTACAAGAGACCGTCTAGGTGGGTACCACCGCGGTGCCTATTCCTGCCGCAAAGCGGTAGTGAGAAAACACTGCTGTGTTCCGGTTTGAAGGGCACCGTATTTACTGGGTAAACAAGACTTAACACCCTACTTCAGGCAGCGTATTTACTGGGCAAACGAGACTTAACATCCTACAAATATCTCACGGTAGGTATTGGCGATACCACTGGTATTGCCAATGTCTATGGGCGTCGTTGACCACTTCCCATCTGGTGGCCCTACTGCTCGTCTGCCTGCGTATGCCATAAAAAGCAAAAAAAATATAAGTCGACTGTCACTCAGTGATTGACTCTCGCAATGCTCTCTACGTAATAAGATGTTCGAAACAACCAAAGAGTCAATCATACTCATACTTATTACATATCCATTTCGTATACTTATTCAAATCTTAAGTAACATTAAAACATTCATATGAAAAATTAATTTTAAATTACTGCACAATAAACCTTTAGAATTTCAAATGTTTGAATCGACAATCGCATGAAGTTAGCCGAAAAGCACTATTGAGCGACTATTACAATAAAGTTCTCAACTTGCATGCTGCGAACAAATTTTCGCCCAACGACCAGTTCTATATTTCAACCTGACGCAAGCATACGAAGTTAAATTAATCTCTTCCTCGTTTTTAGTTGCAGAAGTTACTTTTAAAAGCTCTCTTCAACATTTAATTTAGTCTCTAAGTTTGATTGTTATCACAAATTATTAAATCAAATTCGTTAGATGTTTTGTAGCGCTCTGAAAAGATTAAAACTTATCATAGAAAAGTTTTAATTATTTATAGAAAGATTAGATTTATAGATTTATAGAAATTTTTAGATAAAATTTTGCGAATGGCAATTTCATGATGAGGCTTACAGTTATAAATACCGTATGAGAGGTTGTGCTTGTGTATAACGGCTGCTTTACTCCAACGGTTAGGAGAAAATTGTTATTTATGCCTGATGCCCCTGGAAAAGTAAATTTTATCTTTTCTATAAAACAGCGTAAAAATGAAATTAAATGGTAGGTTGGTAAAAAATCATTACTTTATGTTGTCTTGATTTTTACTAAAAGTACAAGTATTGCGAGTGTGATAAATCAATTGAAATTGTAAAAAATAATGATAAAAGTTTATAGAACATGTTCAATTTTAGTATTTTAGATAATTTTTACATTATTTTTTTGTCAAGTGCAAAAACTGGCGTAAATATATGTGTAGTTATATCTTTTTTTCTTATTGCCAACGAAGACATATGAGCAGTCGGGCCACCCGATGCAAAGTGGTCTCCGATGCTTATCTTGTTTCACCATTAAATACTCTGGCTATGGTGCTCTTCAAAACGGCACCCGGCAGTGTTGTCGAACAAAAATTATAATCATACTACTCTCTGTTGCTTACAAGAATACTAAACATGATATATATAATAATTTTTACGGACTTTATCGCGTTTTATTACTTTGCAATTTTTTTTTATTATACCCAACGTTTCAAACCCTTATATATATATGTTGCTTCGCTCCTAGGGCACAAATTAGACATTTAATATGTTTTACATAATTGTACTACTTAAATTGGTCCATAATAAAGTCTGCAATAGTATATATCTATATTTTAATAATAACGCACAATAGGCATTTTAATGTAAACATTTTTAAAAATTGCAATCAGGCACATTCCAAACTTATTTAAGATAATAAAATGCAATAAAATCTTTATTTTATGTACATAAAAAGTGTTATAGACGACATTTCGATATTAAACAAAATTTTAATTAGTGATTTATAGTTCAGATGCTATCTGAACTATAAATCACTTTGTATGTGACAGTCATTCTAATGATGATCCTATGAGGAGAACGACATACTTTAAAGAAAGAACGCTATGCTCTTAACAATTACCCTGATGATGATGACAGTCCGTGCTGGGGGATGCCATGTGCCTTGGAACCTATAAGCACCCTCGCGTGTTCCTTTTTGTGCGCGAGTACGTGTTCACCATAGCTGAAGGCTAGCTTTAGAAGAATTAAGAAGGTGCCGAGAAAAACTGAGGTCCCATACATAGGGGCCGTTAAGGAAGGTGCGGAAAAGGACAGGTAGGCTGACAGCGCTGTATGTCTACAGAAGAAATCCAGATTGCAGAATAGTGACCAACGTAACGAACCGTTTCGCCTGGTATGGGCTTCTGGCTGGCCAGGAAAAAACGCTCAAAACTAAAGTCATGAAGGGTTTCTGTACTGTTCCAATTCTGCATAAATTAATGAAACTACACATGTACGCGATGTAATTTGACAGAAGTTTTTGTTTTTTCCAATTGAAAATGTATGTGCATAGAGTGAAAATTTAACACTGCAATCCATGTCATTAAAAACAAGCTCTCTGTTATGATATAAAATGTAAAATAAAAAACAAAACCCAGCCATTTGTTTATAACAATAGTAGTATATCGTAATTGCTCACCAAATTCACTTCCGCCGATGTGAAATGATTGTACAATTAGGCATTTGAGTGTTTCATTACATATTCCCAGCTCCCTCTGTGGACTGAAACATGAGGAATACGGTCCATCAACAAATACTAATTGCATTGCGCTGTTGCACGAAATTAATCGACAATATCGCCCTTCATATTCGTTACGTTAATTATCCAAACCGATGTATTTTTTGAAAATCTGTGTACGTCTTCATTAATAAAAATTAATAGGATGCATTATTTTCAACTATTCCGAGTTATATAGATTTTTATTTATATTTTTAATTAAAGTAGTTTATAAGGTCGTTGTTCAATTAAATAAAAAAACATTAAATAGCGAGATCAAATATTTTAGCCGTGTTTAGTCTACTAATTAAATACTGAGTGAGTCCATGAACATGACATTTTTTTTTGTAGATACATAGCAACTTGTCATTACAACAAAGTTTAATTCTCTTATTCAATTACAATATTCAAAAGCGAGAAAATTATAACTACAGTGTACTGCCTCCGTAGCCTCGTGGTATAGGCGTGAGGCTTAGAAACCGGAGGTCGTGGGTTCGAATCCTGCGGGGTCTCAACAAATTTTCATTGTTGTTTCCTAGTTGGTTAGGGCAATTTGGGCCAATCACCCAATAGTCTGAAAAGTAAGATGATCCATGCGTCGGATGGGCATGTAAAAAGTCGGTCCACCCACCAACTCGCATTGGATCAGCGTGGTGGGATACGGTCCAAAAACCCTCTAATGGATAGGGGTGTATTAGGGGAGGCCTATGTCCAGCAGTGGACAATCACAGGCTGATGATGATGATAATGATGATGATGTTCGGCAGGGTAGACAATAATAATTATATAGATAATAATTAGATATAATAGATAGATAATAATAATTCAAAATTATTTTATGTATTGTAACCGATCATATATATATTCACTGATTTATTTAAAACAAGAAAAAAAATAACAGACACGGTCAAATATTTTGTATACATATTTAATTAAAAAATTTGGAGAAACGTCTTTTGTATTCTGTATTACGTAGTACGAGTTTTGATGTTCAGGTTACTGTGTATGTATATGCTAAGCAAAATTAATTACAGTTATTTATGTATATTATTTAACTTACAATAATTTTAAACTGCATCCCAGCGTTTTATAAGTAGATAAAACATTTTATTAGTTTCAAAATACGGACATGAATCAAAAGTATTTTACAACAGTGGGTGAAAAGTGCAACGCGACAGTCTGATTTGCTTCATTGAATACTGAAGACCGGTGTCTAGCAAGTAAAACGGTTCCGGTCGTCCTTGTCAACATCCACAAATTGCCAATGCTATTTACTTTGCACCTGACCGATGGAGTAAAATAGACATTCAATTCAAGCCCGATATCTTAATGTTTTTTGGTATAATTTTATCTCGTGACATTTTGTACTTGCAGTCTTTTTTTCTTCAATTTTAAGTGGTAAAATTTTCATGTCGTATCTAGTGGAATTATGAAGCAGTATTAGAATATCGTTAGGTCTGGAGATAGTACATTGAAGTAATGTGATTTTACCTTTTTAAACTAAGCTTTTCTTTTAGTAAACGTAAACCTATATAAAATATAAATAAAAGTAAGTTTTTTCGAACATATAACTTAAATTATTTTTAATTCAATTTGAGAAATTTAGATAAGGCCTCATTGTCACAACAAGTTTGAAAATAGGCTTTTACTTTTTTATTAAATATAACTTAGTCAAAACTTTGTTTTTAATATCACATTATAGATTAAAAAAAAACTTAAAGTGTATTTGAAAATTATCAGTACTACTACTACGCTTAGACTAATTGAACTTTTGGTTATAAATTTGTTTACAGCATGTATGTCACAATTATTTTGTGATACTCATTCAATATTTCTTTTCAGTTTACTTAAAAATATCGCCAATTCACACATACGTAATATTAATGCTTTATTTTTGAAGTATCTTGCAATTTATTTACTTAGCTGCTTAATAACAAAACAACATTTATATTAGTATAATCATTATGCGAAATAATCCGTTTTACATGCAAGACGATTAACAACTGTATTGAATACAAGTCATAAAACTCAATTGCGGCCTGTTATTCTGTTGCAGTTAAAAGGTTGAACACGTGCGAGTAAGCAATTAGCATTAATAGAGTCAAAAGTCCCGGTTTGTCCTCTGACTGAGTTGAGTGCACGGCGAGCATTTAATTACTTCATAACGAATTCGAGGCTCTTGTCCGCTACTTAAAATTGCGTGTCGTGATTATTGTGTCATTGGACGTGTTATCCTGTCATTTTACGCGGTGTTGCGAACGAGCAATTGTCATTAAAATGGTATTGCATATTAAAGTGGTTTTCAAATAATTATTTTATGGTAAAATGGTAATTAATTTGATATAGTACCGGTGTACTATATCAAATTAATTCTATATTCTAAATCTGTTGCCCAAGTAATTCAAGGGGACACATCGGTGGAGTGGGTCCAAGGTCCGAGACGGGACCATAGGGGCCATAAGGATACCGACATGACCGAAAAGAGTTTAGGCACAGGACCAAATTTTTATATGCCCATCCGATGCATCGATTATCTTATATTACAAGCAATCGAATAATATAGATATAGATGTAGAGGTAGAGCAGCCGTGGTAAAAAGATATTTTTGGTAAAGAGTAATCGATTTCCCTTTCTTTTACAGCCGAAACTGTTATTTTTGTGAGATAATTGATATTTACGTAAATTCAACGCTAAATTACCAATTCATTTTATCTGATTTTAAAGCTCGGAAAAATACAACAGCATTTTTCCTGACTTTTCCACGAATAAAGAAGCAAGTTGTGCCAAATTCGCATAATTGCCTCATTACATATTCGCAGCTCACGTCCACACCGGGCTGTGGCAACGAGGTAAATAATCAGAACCATCACTAATTGCCGCTTAACTTAATGTCTATTTCGGTTTCCCGATGACACGTCTCCTCGGCGGTGCAATTACGTATCTTGCGTCCAATTAGGTTCTAGCTTGCCTCGAGCCCTTTGGAGATGGCGATAATTGCAAATCGCATGTCAATTTGCAATTATTAAATTTTAATCTATACACTCATAGTAACTTTTGAGTGCAATACAATTGTTTTAATTACAGTTTTAAAAAGGTTTCAATCAATATCACGAACCCGTGATAAACTCAAAAGGATGTTAAGAAAAGATAGCTCTACGTGTCAGCGCAAAGTTTTAATGCATATTACAAGCTATACTAAAGTTAACTTCCAGAAACGTTAACTAATTTTGATACTGCCTCAATAATACAATTTTTGTTTCAACTTAAAGAAAGTTTTCATCCCTTAAATGATGCTCGCGTGGAAAATACATTTTTATTGAATTTTAATTTGAAAGCTAGTTGATATAAAAATTTCTTTTACGATATGATGTGACTACGCGCAACCGTTTATTTTACAATTGATATAAATTAAATAAGGGAAAGTTCTGATATTTTTTTTATGTAGAACATAGTTTAGGTCAATCTCCTAAGGTTGGGCCGGCGTTTGCAATTTAATCGCATGATGTTTTGATTTTTGACGCCGTAATTTTGTTAATATCTATTAAACTAGTTATCAATTAATTCAAAAATTACGAGGTCAAATATATAAATAAAAGCATATGCTCCGAATTAAGTACCTCCTTCTTTTGGAAAGTCGGTAAAAATCAAACTGAAATATATTCTTAATGGTCATTTAAGATAAAAAAAACTTGTTTTTAACAACTTAATCTGTCTAAATAACAACTTAATATGTCTAAACAACAACTAAATCTGTTAATAGTATTTGAGATCTACTTTAATGACTTAAGACAGCACAGGTCAACCACTACAAACCTGGATATTTTCGCTCAACACTATAAGGGGGAGGAAAAGAATTCATAGTCGCATAGAAGATACATTTTTTTATAAAATGGCGATTACTCTTATTTAATTATAAAAAAATTGTTTAGATTTCGTGTCACGATTGCGTTTCAATCACGTTACAATGGAAATCGAATACAAATAAAAAAGTGCGTAATGTAGATATTCGAGCATTTGAGCCAGCAAGACAAAAATAAAATTATCAATAAGCATACACAATCTTTAAAAAAAGCAAGCAAGATCATTATGAACAACATTCACTATGAAAAGAGAAACACTGACAATAAAAAGAAAAAGCTTTAGAGGAAAACAAAGGACAGACTTACTTGCATCAATAAGTCTAGCTTACAATAAACACTGTCGCTAATGGACCAACATAAAAAAAAAACCTTTTAAGCCACTGAGTATCAACACTTGGTTAATTTTTCTTTGAGCAACGTGATTAGTTCTGTTCCAATGTTCATCGCTTATTTATGTAATTCTGTTTTCAATTTTGTGATGTTTGCGAATGTGAAACTTTAAAATTATTGTTCACAAAAAAAGCGTTAAATGTACGTGACGGCTACTATTCATTGGCCTATAAAGTTTAAATTAATAATTAACACAAGTAAATATTTTAAAGTAATATATGAATATGCTTTACATGTAACAAAAAATACTATAAAAAAATCAATGCAGGTGGAGTTGTTTTAAACACTTTTATTTGCTCAACGTATAATTAATATTACTACTGATGAATGACCTACTTTGCATATAATTATAGATGCCTGCGCTAAATTAAATCATTGCGCCTTCACGTAATTTTGTGCCAAACGTGCATTGAATCTGCACTCGTTGGCGCATGTTATAGCATCGGTAATTCACCGGCGGCAAGTTATTAGTTATTAATATCCATCACCTACGCCGTCGTCTTAATAAATAAAAAGATTATAACAGCTAAAACTCTAATACTAAATGTTTTGTGTAAGAAATAGAATACTTATTTACTTCATGTATTCTGGCATACCGTTTAAGCGGAGTATTTTATACAGAACTATCTCAGAAAAATAAAAATGAAAAATGTGTGGGTACGAATTCATCTTCTTTTAAAATAATACATTAGTCGTAGTGATTATATTCTTTATGCCTTCTAAAAGGAGGTCCTAAATTCGGAGCGTATGTCTTTTTATGTTACCTCGTTGCTCGAGTGCTCCGATTTTGATTATTCTTTTTTTTAAATAATTATGTGATTAGTAGATTAAAACTATGTTCTACATGATTGTACTTCTTGAATTAGTCTAGAATAAAATCCGGAAGAGCACATATTTATGTGTAAAGAATAACCCACAATAATTATTTTAATAGAAAAAATTGAGAAAAGGCATATGCAAAGCTTATTTAAGGTAAGACACGACGGTGGAAAGAAATTGCGGGACAGTTTCGTGCACAGGGCACGTTGATACCCGATTATGTTGCGCAAATAAGTTAATACTAGTTGGTCATATTTTACTGTTAAAATTTCACTTCTTATAAAGCAGGTTGAATCGCAGAGATATTGGGGCACTAAACTCGTAATTATTGGATCTAATGATGCACTATAGAAAGTACTAGATAAAAAAAAATTAAACTTAGTCCTAAATAGCTAACAAAAAAAAAATACTCACAAAAGCCACTCGTCACTTGCACGCTAACTGAAAAAAAATACAAATTTTAACGTAGAATAAAAAAAATACTAAAATAAAGCATTTAACGGTACTTAGTAAACAAGACCTTCACATTTCATGTTTTAGTGCGACGAGTGGACTTTTGGTGGTATTCCTTATAAGCGTCCAATATTACTTACAAGATAAAAAGTTAAATTATTAACTGAGGTGATTCAAATAAAATTATAAAATTTTGTAAATTAAGGGAAATATTAGGACTAGTGGGATGTCTTCACACACATAAGTATTATTACGAGTGTTGTCCATGACGTATTTTTTAATAATTTTGCTCTACTATGCTATAGATAATATATTAAATTTAAAAATTCAATACTTGCCTGAGTCTAAAAAAAGTTTTATTGTGTGTATACAAGTGTATATTAACAATTAAAATTGTAACGAAAAAAGGATGGGTGACTTTAAATTTATAAGGTGTTCTAAAATAATTGTTTCAATCCAGTATTAATAACAGCATCCTAATAGAAGGAGATACTAAAAATAAGGTTTAGCTAGTTGTTTTAAGTAAACCTATAGAAGAAATAAAAATACCGACATAAGCCCAAAGTAAAGACACTTCCTTCATAAGAAATATTTAAAAAAAAGGTATTAAGGCAACAAAACCCCATGTAAAACCTAACCCTGTGGCTTTAGGTCATTTGTAAAAAAAAAACAATATTTAAAAAAAAACATAATTGTCATTAAAGATTATGTACATGTTGTCTCAATCAATGTATCTCTTAACGCTCTACAAAAAAATAATTTATTTGTAATAACCATTTATTGTAGTAAAATTCCTAATACTGGAACGTATTTATTTGAGCTTATCCAAGTATTTGATGGGAGGTAATCGAGGAAAATTAAATGTTACGTATTTTGAGATTGCATAAAGGCGCCCCACAATCGAAAATATCGGAAGCCTTTGTCACGAGCAACAATTTAATTTATTCCGTAAACTTTGTCACTAAACAAATTGGAAGGCGCCCCGATGGCTTGACAAGTGATTTTGACTTTACCGTTTCGAATTTAATTTCGTACAAAATGAGATTGGGACAACCTTTGTGAATTCAACAAAATCTTTTAAATAATTTGATTAATGTTTATTGAACACTGTCGTCTACGAACTTTTTCTGTATATTTCTTTTGACCTTTAAAAATAAACACGAACAGGTTTCTTTAAATCATGTGACCGTGACCATAAGAAATTTAACTCCTTAATGCAGCACTTGACTACTCCATACCACGAGAAAACAGCATAACGATTATTGTTTAATCTATCCTCCGGCAACTTTAGATTGGTTGCAAAAGAACCAATGCCACGTCAATAATCCCATCAATCCCCCAAACCTCTTTCAATTGCGCCTAAAGAACCACGCAATGGTGGCGACTAAATGAACCCACTACTACGACAAAGTTTACCTTTTAGAGAGACATTATTATACATGTTCTTCAACCTTATCAGATAGTTAATAATACAATATTATTATCAGTAAACGCCAAAACCTCCAATGTACTCGCTTTTCTAAAAAAAATAAACTGGGGATAGCGCACAATCCGTCACTGATAATTATCTCCTCTCATTTTGCATTAAATCAGGATTCTTGTATTTAAACGTCGGCTCGTCACCAGAACCGGCCTCTTTGTATATTTTTGATGTATTTAAGGCCACGCAAAAGACGTCTTACGCTTACCAGAAAATATCACAATTGTTGCGTGCCCCGTTCACGAAACCGTAATTGATTTAGGAAACGGACCGCTACTTATTTAAAATAAGATCTTTTACAACTTACAATATATAGGAACATATAAACATTAACCCGTAGGATAAATTTACTAGTATTACTATACTATCAGAAGGTTCCAATAAATATCTAAAAATGGTAAATCGTGTTTAAATACTAAGCTCAAAAACAAAAATTTTATAATTATTAATACTTTAAATATAATGCATTGGAATTATATTTAGTTTACATGATACAAAAAAATGCTATTTATTGAGAGCCATAATGAATACAAATCAGATAAATACTTATCACCTTATTGAAGAAAAAAAATTAAATATAATAATTATATCATATTATTCATATAAAAACTACTGCATACCCGATTTAGCAACAAAGACAAATATACCTGATTATATTTCTTATACTGTCGTATTTTTTTATAAATTGTAGTTTTTAATAAAACCCAAAGATTGTTACACATTAAATTTAATCAGTGACGATATTCTATATTTTAATATTATAATATATATAATTCTTAATATAAAAGCGTTTAATATGACAAATAAAAACTTATCGTTTTTGAAAATACCCTTAAAGTCAGTCACTTCATTTTTTTTTTATTTTACTTTATATTTTTTTGTTTCAAATCTAATTTAACACTTAGCTTATAAAAAAAATCTCGGCAACAGTGTCTATACGCATAATTTTGTAGTCTGTTTAAAAAATAATAATTTATCTTTTTTATTATAACAAAAATCTATAAAAAATGAACACACTTAGGCTAACTATATAATTCAGTATATTTATTTAAGCATTATCCGAAAACGTCTTAAAAGCAAGACGGAATGACAGAGTTTTACGGTCGAGTCAAAGAGAGCGCTTTTATTTTCGACCTAAGCTCCAGTAGTAAGCGTTTTTTGGCCGACTACCCGTTTTATAGTCACCGTGAGTAATCCGACAGCTTTACCGCGGGCCTTAGAATCGTGGAACCGAGACAAGGAAGCTGCCACCATGTTACAATTGTATCCGTTTCAAATACTTTACGGGACTGAAATTCGGGCTATTAATGAAGCTATTTTGAATTTGAGGAAAACTCTTATACGTAAAGATATTGTTTAAAAAGGATGATTCAGAATTTTACGCAATTTAATTGAAATTAGTGTTTTAACATTAAAATTGAATTAATCATTTCGCATAAACCTTTCATATGTATCTTGAAGATCTTGAACGTTAAGTGAACGTATATTTATTTCTCTAAAAATGTCCAAAAAATATTTTATGACATTATTATTTCGTAAGCAATTACAATAAAAACTAAGGAAAGCTTCTGTTACTGACAAACTCTATTAATCAAGACAATACTACCCATTAGTAAACACTATCTGGATATTGTTTGACAAATACATAATCAGTAGGCTACGGAAATGTGTGTGACATCTAAAATTAATGAAACCAGACGGTGTAATAAAGGCATATTGTTCCTACAAACGTTCAGTTAGTATATCTTATAATATTACCGTTTCACTTTTAGAAAAGGAAAATTATAAAATTAAATGAAATAAATGTTTTGATTACAAAAGATTAATATTTTTAAATAATACATGGAATTGTAATAAACAAAGTAAGTAATTTGCATAAATGTTATTTAAACTTTTTTATGTTGTAATCTCAGTATAGCGTATTCACAGTAAATATTGTATATCACTATGGCAGTTGCGCTAAAAAAATTAAGATAAGGGTACGTAATGTGCTTTTAGTCATTTTTTGTTCACAAACAAAATATCATATATTGAATTACTTTACACTTACGCCTTTTTATGCAATGTTTAATGGCCCATTTGTTTTGTAATATCACTATTAAAGCAAAAGTTTTAACATAACATTTAGACTGATTTCTAACAGCGTATAACTATTTAACGAAAAATAAGCAGGAAACAACGTGCTCTCCGTAAGAAATTGCGTTGCGTTCCTGTTACTGCATTTTAAATCTCTGATAACTTTTAAGGTATTCATCTCATCAAAACGTCGTCCATGACACGTTTTATGTACATAGAATCTATTTTTTTATAGCAATAAATTTTATGCGAACTTAATCTGTAATTGCCTAATTGCAATTTTGAAAAAAAAATGTTTCCTACATTAAAATGTTTATTTTGCGTTATTCATATAAGCCGCAGAAATGACGATCGCTGGAGTCGAAAAGTTCTGGAGTGGAGACCGAGGCTCGGCAAACGTAGTGTAGGACGCCCTGCGGCAAGATGGGGCGCCGACATTCGCAAAGTGGCTGGTGTGGGCTGGATGAGAATAGCCGAAGATTGGAAGCGATGGCGTGCATTAGGGGAGGCCATGTCCAGCAGTGGACTGACACAGGCTAATGATGATGATTCTTAAAAAATAGATTTCTGTTATCGCGGACTTTATTGAAGACCAATTCAAGTAGTAAAATTATGTAAATTAAAATTCAAATATCTTTATTCAATATCGAATTGTAACACTCGCTAATTGATTGCCAAGGACGCTACCACCGGTTGCGGCCGAAGAAGAACCGGCGAAATAGTCTCGACGGACCTTTTTTGTAATCTTTTAAAATAATCAAATACAGATACAAATTAGCTATATACAGTTGTATCAAACGTATTTTAAATTTGAAACGGCCTGGAGCGAGCTTTCCATTACCAGGTAGTGTTATCATTTTATATTTATTTATGTTATAATAACCTCTTTCACAAAACGGTCCCTTACATCCTTTTTAAATGTATCAACAGTTTAATTCTGAACCTTTACTGGGATTTTGATGAAAAGCGTATTCATGGCCCATAAACGATTTACTTATTATTCGCAGTCTAGTTGCTAGAAGAAATAAATTATAAGAAGTAAAAGATACTTTTTGTCTATCTTTTACGGTTTTAGTAGCGTTAGTAATTTAATCGCACGAGATTGTGATTGTTGGTGCCGTTATTATTTTTTTCAAATATTTATTAAGCTAGTTATCAATAAATTATAAAAAAATGGGATCAATGGGAAGCCAATATATGTCATTTAATACAGAATGAACAAAATCGGAGCACTAGGAGCGGATAGAAAAAAACAAACGCGTCTAATTGAGTACTTCTTTTGGGAAGTCGGTCAAAAACTCAAAGCCTATGTTCTTTCTTAAAACCCAAATTTCATTACAATAGGATTAATGGTTTAGACGTAAATACGGACAGAGAGACGAGCAGAAGATAGGCAGACATAATTACTTTTGCATTTATAATACTATAGCATGGATGATAAAAGAGAAGGTGCAATTCGATGCACACTAAAGAAAGATGAGGAACAACACCACCATGGTGTTTAGTTATGCTTAAATATTGCCTTTTTTGTTTGAGGAATACCACATCTTATGTTATTATCGGGTAAATATGGGGTAATGTGTTAACAATCACGTAGCGGGTGACGCTTTCCGTTCAAGTTCATACTACTGGACAAAACATTGGTCTCTACTATTGGATAACTCAGTATTTCGTTAACATTGTTATTAGTTATTTATTAATCTTTCCTTATTGCACGGGCGCGTGGTCACTCAAGTTTCGTCAGCCAATTAGATTGGTCCAACTAGCTCGAGTGACAGCGATATGGTAGATCCTATTTAAGGACCAGAAGCTAGGATGCGGTTCGAAGGACCGCACCCTAGCTTCTGATCCTAGCTTCTGGTCGTAATCCGGCTCGGACAACGTGGTTATGAAGCCGGATTGGAAATGCGATGAAAGGAAGGATAAATATCTCGTCTGATGGCGGCACTGCTACAGGCGTCTTCGGTGATGCGGTTGGGGTGCACGGTAAATTTAAAACTATTAGAACGGAGCGTTGCGTCGCGTGATATAACACCTATGGAAAAGGCTATTGAAGCTGTGAAGAAAAATGAAATGGGTTGGTTGATGGCTTCAAAAGTATTTAATGTCTCACAATCGACTCTCAGAAGACATGCACTACAACAAAATAAAGTCTTGGCTTCAACAACAAAAGGTAGGTTTGGTATGGGTAAACTTTTGCTTTTTGTCAGCATAATTATTGCAGATTTAATAGATTAAATTGTTGTTTTAGGCATGGGTAGGTACAAGAGTGTCTTCACATATGAAATGGAACGCGAACTGGTGGAACATATTCAATTACTCGAAACCAGATTGTTTAGATTCACAAGGAAAGAAGTTTTGAAATTGGTTTACCAATTTGCAGACATTAATAATATTCCCCATAATTTCAACAATGAAAAAAAGATCGCGGGCAAAGAATGGTTGGCTGGATTTCGACGTAGACACCCGGACATATCCTTGAGGAAACCTGAAGCAACTTCTGCTGCAAGAGTTCAAGCCTTCAA
The DNA here is from genome assembly GCA_029286875.1 of Lamproptera curius. Lineage (NCBI taxonomy): Eukaryota > Metazoa > Arthropoda > Insecta > Lepidoptera > Papilionidae > Lamproptera > Lamproptera curius. Next base: position 569,935 of record JAGSMT010000163.1, on the reverse strand, counting down.
CAAGCCGCAAGTAACACTGTTTTTGACACTTACCAAGATATCATTCAGAGTAATAACATTTCTCCACATAGGCTTTATAATGTCGATGAATCAGCTTTATCAACAGTACAAAGACCACAAAAGATCTTTGCTACAACTGGGCGGAAGCAAATTGGAGCTTTGACTAGTGCTGAAAAGGGTTCTCATGTTACAGTTGTTTGTTGTGTGAGTGTAAATGGCCATTTTATACCACCTTTTTTAATTTTTCCTAGAAAAATCATGAAAAATGAGTTGATAGACGAAGCTCCAACAGGTAGTATAGGTGTTGCACAGGAATTCGGCTGGATGACAACGTCTGTATTCTATAAATGGTTGATGCACTTTCAGACGCATGTAAAAGCAAGCCTTGCTGACAAAGTACTTTTAGTAGTAGATGGACATATCAGTCATAAGGGTATTGATAGCTTAACTTTTGCAAAAGAGCATGGAATCATTATGGTTTGCTTGCCACCTCACTGCACGCATCGCATGCAACCACTGGACGTATCCTTCTATGGTCCGCTTAAAATCTCTTTTAATCAAGAAGTAAGCACTTGGTTAAAAAACCACCCAGGACGAGTGGTTACTCAGTTTCAATTAGGCACTATACTCAACAAAGCTTATGGCAAAGCGGCAACGATTCAAACTGTAGTAGAGGGGTTTCAAAAAACAGGTTTCTGGCCTGTTGATCCAAATATATTTCCTGATTATTTGTTTCAACCTGCTGAGACGACAAACACCCCCATGCAACAAGATCAGGTAGAGACTGAAGAAGTTTCAACGCTAGCAAAAGACCTATGCATACCCACAGGAAGTTCATCTCATGTAGAAGCAGAAAATGAGACATCACTGGTAATTGCAAGCAAATTAGCCGCAGACAACACGCGTCAACTTTCAGTAGACCAATCTAAAGATACAGCTACTGAAATTCTTACGACACCCACAGCGCCTAAATCAATACTCCAAAACATGAATATTAAAATTCCAGTCAGCGTGTTATCTCCAGTACCGAAAGGAATGTATATGGCAGGGCAAAGAAAAAGAAAACCACGCAAGAAACGAACAATATTATTATTAACTTCAACGCCAAATATGGAAGAGGCTAAATCAAAATCTGCTCCACCTGTTTCAAAGAAAAACAAGCGAAAGGTCACAAAATCTTTGGATTTTAGTTCAGACAGTGAAAATGATTTCTCTTTCTTACAAGCTCACACTGAAGTTGGGGATGATGATGAAGATTGTCCTTGTATTTATTGCAATGACCTCTACTCCAGGACCAAGCCAAAAGAGGTCTGGCTAATGTGCTTGAACTGTAAAAATGGGCCCATGCATCATGTGCAGATGTTCCAAAACACACAAAGCGTTTTATATGTGAACTCTGTACATAATCCATTGATTTTGTTTACAAATTAGGTGTACCATTTTACCCACATAAGGTGGAGAAAACGGTTTTTTTTTCAAGTTTTTAGAAATTATTATTTTTTATGTGTTTGTTTTATGTTCATTGATCTCTATAATTTTAATTAGGTAATGGACCAAATAATGCAATGTTACCAAAAGTGTTAATTAATTAAGAGAAATAAATATTTTATGACTGATTTTATATATATTTTGTACGTCTCTCCCCTATTTTTATTTAAGATGCTATTAAATTATCAATAAAAGATATACAAAACTAAAAATGGCGAAAAGGCTGTTGTTCGCGCGCATTTCTATGTCGTCTTACTATACAACTCCTTTTTTCCTTTTAAGTTTTCCTCACCTCGAAAAGAAAGACGGTATAAGGGGAATAGTTCGTGAAGCGGTTGGCAGCCAGCGTCGCCGCAGTCGACCATTTGCCTTCCGGAGTTCCTACGCAGCGCATCATATTTCGTAAAATCACGCGACGCGATTGGCCAACGCTCCGTTCCAATAGTTTTACGTTTACCGCTATCCCCAACCGCATCAACGCAGACACCTGCAGCTGTGCCGCCATCAGACAAGGTATTTATCCTTCCTTTTATCGCATTTTCAATCCGGCTTCATAACCACGTTGTCCGAGCCGGATTACGTACATGGTCCTTCGAACCGCATCCTCGCTTCTGATCCTTTAATAGGACCTACCATATCGCCATCACTCGTGCTAGTTGGTCCCATCAAAATTGGCTGACAAAACTTGAGTGACCACGCGCCCGCTGAACCAGCTGTTTTTTTATTTATTTTTACGTCTAAAGAATTCCCCACAATTACTCCGGAGTTCTAAAGATTTTTCGATGGCCTTTTATGATCAACGCAAATAAAAGCAATGTATCTAATCCAATTTGTAATTTGGCCAAAGAAACTGTGATATGCTTTTATTATTTACTTTATTTAGTAAAGTAAATAACTTCTAATATCTATTTAAAGCAAAGAGCTTACATAAATTACTATAAACTTTAAAGTTTTAACACATTTATACCCTTATCATAACTAAACATAAACCATGGTTAGCAGAGGACTTCGTTAGGTTGATATAGCAATGATGATAATGATGTTTGAATAGAAGAAAAACAAAAACCAAGGCAATCTGTGCGATTCGTTCATAATAATAACTGTGTATTGCAATTTCATACCAAATGCACTTCCATCGATGTAAATTGCATATACAATTAGGCATTTAAGTCTTTCATTATATATTCCCAGTTCCCTCTGCGAACTGAAACGTGAGGAGTACGATCCATCAACAAATATTAATAGCATTGCGCTGTTGCACGAAGTTAATCAACAATATAATGGTACATGATCCCTGACGTCAGAGGCTGGTTACGATGATGATGTACTATTTTAGTAAACTTTTTAAAGATCTGTACGTCTCTTTTTAAAAAAATATACAATTAGGATTTAGCGGGGAATTTTATAAAGGCAACAATTTTTAGTGATATTATAGCAAATCAAAAATATCATAACGGTGTTGATGGGCTAGTAGTATTGCCCATTGCCTTAAAAAATCGGAGGTCGTTGTTCTGAATGTATTATCGTTTCCGTTTTAGTTCAGATACTATGAAACGAACACGCCAGTCCCTTAAAAGTAAAATGATCTTTGGTCAAACGCCAAAGTGTCCTTACATTGTGTAGCATTAACATAAATATACAATTAAAACCGTTTTAGTCAGCTTATTTTACAACTACTTTTATATACAATATATAAACTTCGTTTATATACAATAATTGTTTTAAATAACTTGAAAGTGATACAGTTACACTACAATCACACCACACAATATAAAAAAGTGAACGCGAGCCGTAAATTCGTAATGAATTAATAAATGTCCGCCAAGCTCTCCACTCACTAAGGGAACAACCGAGGACTTTTGACTCGATTAATGCTAATTGTTTACTAGCACGTGGTGTCCGTTTTGACTGCAACGACAGAATAACAGCCCGCGACTAGATTTATGGACTCGTATATAATGCAGATGTAATTCCTGCTACATGTTTAATAAATAATATTGCACATGATATGGAAAGACATTTGTTTAATTGTCTTCAATGTGTCGATATTTAATGTAATATTTAGAAACGGCTTACTTTAGTAATTAAATGAAAAAAAAACTCAGATGAGCAATTGCTGTAACTATATAAAAAAGGCACGTTATCTTTAGCAAAAATCAGGCCGCGGACGAAATGAATTTGCTATTTAGAATAAAAATCTATGAAGTTCCATAGATCTAATTACCTTACGCCAACCCTAAGACACTCCTTTTATCCAGTTAAAAGGATCATCTTAATGAATTATGGCACTTAATAAAGCTAAAATATTGCCTTATTGTGTCTTAGATGTTTCAGCGTTCAAATCGAGTGGCTGGTCACATGTTGGAGTCAACGCTTATACTTAGGTCAAAACTTGATGCTTAAGTTTAGACATTTATTTTTACTGTTATATTTCTAGATATGGGCTCAGGCCGAAAGATATTTATTTCTCTATAGTTTTAACAAAGCGGCGATATTGGCATGGTGTTGTCATAAATCGACTGTCGCTCAGTGATTGACTGTTTCAATGCTCGCTACGTAATACGATGTTCGACACAACCAAAGAGTCAATCATACTCATACTTATTACAAATCTTAGGTAACATTAAAACATGCATATGAAAAATTAATTTTAAATTACTGCACAATAAACCTTTAAAATTTCAAATGTTTGAATCGACAACCGCATGAAGTTAGCCGAAAAGCACTATTGAGCGACTATTACAATAAAGTTCTCAACTTGCATGCTGCGAACAAATTTTCGCCCAACGACCGGTTCTATATTTCAACCTGACGCAAAGCTACGAAGTTAAATTAATTGCCTCCTGGTTTTAGTTGCGGAAGTTACTTTTAAAAGCTCATTTCAACATTTAATTTAGTCTCTAAGTTTAATTGTTATTACAAATTATTAAATCAAGTTCGTTAGATGTTTTATGAACGTAGAAGAGGGTTTAACATGCTTTCTTTATATAATAACAATTGATTTTTCATTTCTCTTAAGCAAGGAAGACTGCTGATAGAAAATCATACACCCTAGTCATAGGAAATACAGCGTTAGACACCAGAATACCGCCCATTGTCCTGAGACATGCATGCTATGTCGCGTTAACCAGTATGACGCTGGCTGCGACATGAAATCAGAATACAATGGTAGTACTTTCTTAGTCGATTTTCTGTCCGTAAATAGACAAAAAGTATAATTTGCGTGGTTGGCTGTAGAGGCGATTTTTGTTGAAATCGTTTGCAATCGACAAGATAGAAGTGTTTCGGTACAGTTCAGATTCAACAAATATTTTAAGTTTATGTATTATTTGAAGTTATGATTAATCATAATATTTAAAGTATGAGAAAAATATGTCTTTCACACATTGTTTTTAAAACTTTTGCTGTCCAGTAACCCACGGGCTTCATTCACTCAATTTATCATTTAGCATCTATATTAGTGACATCCTTATCAGCAGCTTTGTAAAATGTATTTCATGTAAAAAATATAAAAATACAAACACATAACAAAGCTAAAGTATTTTATAAAAAAAAATTATGACCGAAGCGTAGAAAATTATTGTGTAAACAGAATAGATATGACGTCAAAATTTTTGCAAATGGCAGTTTAATGATTTAGGTTTACAGTAATAAATACCGTAAAAAAAGTTGTTTATACACAAGCACAACCTTTTTTCCAGCCTTTTTTTCGGCTGCTTTACTCCAGCGGTTAGAAGAAAAGTTAAGTTATATATGGCTAATGACAGGAAGGGCAAATGCGTTGTTAGTTTATGGTTGCCTGTTGCGCATAATTAAGACAGTCTGAACCGTTGTATTTTGAACCACTGTAATAGAACATCCTCCGAAAAAGTAAATTTTATCTGTTCTATTAAACAGTTTAAATTCGACGACATTCAATTGTCGATTGGTAAAATGATATTATTTTTATGTTGCCTTGATTTTTATTAAAGGTACAAGTATTACGAGTGGGATGAATCTATTCAATCTGTAAAATATGAATGGTAAAAGTTTATAGAACATGTTCACATTCACAGACTTTCACTTACATTATTTTTTGTCAAGTGCAATAACTTGCGTAAATATAATTGAAGTATTTTTTTTCTTATTGCCAACGAAGGCATATGAGCAGTCGGGCCACCCGATGGAAAGTGGTCTCCGGCGCTTATCCTGTTTCATCATTAAATACACTGGCTATGGTGCTCTTCAAAACGGCACCCTCCAGTGTTGTCAAACAAAAATTACAATCATAATACTTTCGTTTGCTTACAAGAATACTAAACAAGATATATATATATAATGCATTTTTACGGACTTTATCGCGTTTAATTACTTTACATTTTTTTATGAAATACCCGACGTTACAAACCCGACCGAAGGTTTTCCCTATTACAAAAATTAAAGCCAAGCACACAAATAGTGCAAGATCTCATGATACTGTCAGCTCAACATGCATAAATCGGAACATATAATTAACCGGCTTCCCAAAAGAAGGAGGTCATTTCACTCAATAAGGAGCGCATTTTTATTTATATATATGCTGCCTCGTTGGTCCGCTTTCAGGGCTCCGATTTTGTTAATTTTTCTTTTAAATGACAGATATTTTTCCATTTTTTTTTATAATTTTGTGATAAACTACCTATCTACACTACACTACTAAAAAGATATTTGAGAAATGAAAAAAATTACGCCCTCAAAAATCACAACCTCGTGCGATTAAATTACAAACGTTGTCAAAATCTAAAAAGATAGACATAAAATATGTTTTGCATAATTGTGCTACTTAAATTGGTCCACAATAAAGTATGCAATAGAATATATTTATGTTTTAAGAATAACGCGCAATAGGCATTTTATTGTAAACATTTTTTAAAAATTGCAATCGGGTTCATTACAAGCTTATTTAAGATAATAAAATGCATGGATTAAAAAAATTCTTTATTCCATGTACATAAAAAGTGTTATAGACGACATTTTGATAAAATGAATACCTTAAAAGTTTTCAGAGATTTAAAATACGGTGGGTGGAAACGTGACGCAATTTGGTGCGCAGAATTCGTTGTTACCTGCTTATATTGCTTAAAACCCGACTTTAAACAGCGGTAAACTAAATTGCTGTCATATTTTTTTGGTAAAATTTTGTTTTTTTATATTTAAAATCGACGGTAGCCGAATTAACGAGAACATTTCGTCGTCTAACATCTTAGTCGGTGAACAAGGACAAAATTAAGTAATTGTAAAGTAATTAAACGCGATATTTTTTTATCTATCAGAATCATATTAAAAATCACAACTACTTGTTTTTGTGATTCAACTATTAAAAACAACAACTTGAAGTATGTTTTATTGCTATTTTTCTTTAAAGAGTGTTTTAAAATGTTTGCTTATTGAAGTGACTTATTCAACTTAACCACAAGTTCAATGAAATAGAACATATCTTGCCTCATTAAGAACTCCAGTGCATATTTTACGAGTTTATAGATTTGACTTATCAAATTGGCTAAATATTTATATATTAAATATAAGCTTTCTCTACTTAAATAGAGACGACATAAGATCATAATGTATTCAGGGTGTAGTGTGAGTGCGTCATCACTACACGTATCACCCACCTCGCCAACGAGTCATGCATTCGCGCTGTGGCCCGCTGTGGGAGACTGGAAGCGACCGTGAAGATAACATACTCATCCTGCGATAGTTTCGGACCTCAGATTGGTCCGAAACTAGTTGTCACCACTACCGATTTCATGTGAGTTTAGCCGTTTATTGAATACATTATTAGTGCCACGTAAGTTTTAACAGTTTAGTTGACATCAGATCAATGCAAAATTTGATGGCGTTTTCAATCTTATGCTATTTCGATATTTTTTCTCATTTGGCATGTAGATTTATGTCGTTTAAACAAGAAAGCAGCACAGATTTCTACTATAGGAACTACAAAAGATGTCTTACGCTAGCTCCATTAAATAATAAATTGTTGCGTGCTCCGTGCATCAAGGCATGCTTGATTTATGAAACGGGATAACGCTTTATTCTATTTCATCCAAACTTATTTCAAGGGTATGGAAATACGTACATAGTAAACTCCCGCCCATAATTTATTACTATGACCAGATAGTCAAAGTTATAGCATATTGGAATTGTGCTCGTAGAAGAAGATTTACATATATCATGATGACACGTATAGTTCAGATGCTATCTGTACTATAAATATGTATGTCAAAGTCGTCCTGACGATGGCCCTATGAGGTGAATGACATACTCTAAAAAAAGAACGCTACGCTCTTAAGAACTATCCTGATGATGATGGCAATCCGTGCTTGTGTGTGCGATCGAATAAATCGAGCTTTCTCGGTAAGGTAGCGTGCCTTGGAACCTAAAAGCAGAAACCCTCGCGTGTCCCTTTTGTGCGCGAGTACGTGTTCACCGTAGCTGAAGGCTAGATTTAGAAGAATTAAGAAGGTGCTGAGAAAATTAAGGTCCGCACAGCGGGACTAAGCCCGTCAGAGGCCCGGGGCGGCAAAGCTGAATGAGGCCCCCAAGCTTTAAGCAAATGTATTTCTACATGCTTTTTATTCAGTTCACATTTGTATGTATAAGTATTTATGGTTATTTCGTTAAAATCTGACAAGTTAAATTTAAATTCGGCTTGAATTATTTAAGCTTAATAAACATGGGTATGTACCTACAATCATCATCATCATCATCAGCCTGTGATAGTCCACTGCTGGACATAGGCTTCCCCTATTACACGCCCATCCATTAGGGGATTTTTGGACCGCAAGGTGGACCGACTTTTTACATGCCCATCGGACGCATGGATCATGTTACTTTTCAGACAATTAGACGATCAGCCCAAATTGCCCCCGTTGAGTCCCCGCAGGATTCGAACCCATGACCTACGGTTTTTTAAGCACACGCCCATACCACTAGGCAACGAAGGCAGTCGTACCTACAATGTGGAATGAATATGGTGGAGAAAAATAAAATAATAAAATAGAATCGAACGACAAAAAAAATAAGAATTAGAAAAAATAAATCAAAGGTAGTTTTTATTTTCAGTAGATATGAAGTTAATTTTATATGTGTTTTTGTGCCTTCAATTTACTGAACTCTTCAATAACTTTGGTAAAATCAATTTCCTTTGAAATTTTTCTTTCAATTGAAAGCAGGGCTATATTAACCAGTCGCTCTTGACCCATTGTAGATCGAAGATAATTTTTAAGTACTTTAAGTTTCGAAAAACTTCTCTCGCATGATGCAACCGAGATGCAAATGGTCAAGAAGTATTGAAGTATAAGCGATGTACAGGGTAATGATTTACTGAAATCCCATTTTATTATAAATTGTAGGATTTCTTGGGCTGTCCATTTGGCAGCAACACCCATAGTCGTATCGGTTGCTTTTACATATATATAAATTAAAAGGTACCGCAGAACCTTTTAATTTCTTCCAAAACTTGCTCCTTATCAAATTCACTATAAAGATTTATTAAATTATCAACTGCTATAGCCAGAGCGTCATCTGAAGCTTCTAGCATAAACTTTGATTCAATAATTTGGAAAATATTATTGATTTGCTTCATGGCCTCGTAACGTGTCGACAATTCTTGTATAAATCGATCTATGCATTCAAACATTGACCGTCTTATTTCTTTTTGAATTGTTAATCCAACACCGTGAGCTAATTCACCCGGCATCGTTCTTTTTACCTTCCTTCTTCCTCGTTTCTCTATGTCCACATCATTGCATTTTTTTGTGCCAAAAGTAACAGCATTGTCTACAATGGTGTTTCGTTCTTCACTAAATACTCATTCAAGGCTTTTGGTTTAAAGATTCCTATATCTAGGTAATTTTGGAGACTGCAAATATTGCTGAACTAAATTTACTCCTCCAGTACAGAAAGCCAAAATTGTATATAGGTTAAAAGGTAAAATTACAAACAGCCGGCAGAAAGCAAGCTTGCTCCTGATCTAGATTTGCCTTTGTTGGATCTTGAAAATGTTCCAAACTTCTTATAATTGTCTCTATGTTTTCTTTTACGACTTTTACTGACTCGTAAAGAGCACTCCAGAGTATCCTATAAACGTTTTAAATTTAGTCAGTCTTCTCTTTCAGTAATTGCCATCTCTGTGTGAATGACGAAAAAAACGAATACAATTTCTCTACTGTTCCAAAACACGTGACGCTGGAAGGAACGCATGCAAACGCATGAACATCACAAAGATTCAAGGAATGATTAGAACAGGGACTGAACAATGCTTTTGGATTTATTTCTCGGATTTTCGTTGCACCCTCCATGGACACCTGACATTGACGCGGCATTGTCGTAACCTTGAGCCCCGCACAACGCAATATCTAGTCCATCTTTTTTCAGCTGTTGCTGAATGTCTTTTCACATATCCTCAGTAGTTTTTCAGATATCAAAAAAACCCAGGAAGATTCCCATACTTCCACAGTGTCATTTTCTATATGAACGAATCTAATGATTTGACTCATTTGGTCTGTTTTACTTTCGTCAGGAGTGCTGTCAAAAATTATTCCGTAATATTTAGCCTTTTTAATATCTGCAATAATTTTTTGCCTTACATGTTCACCCAAACATAGAATAAATTAATTTTGTATGCCTTTTGACAAATACGATGGTACTCTCTTTGACCCACCAGCGGCCTCTTCTAGGTTTAAGCAATGCTCTTTCAGCACCGGATCATATTTCGCTAACAATTGTACTAATTCTAAAAAAAATCCCTGTTTTCCGAAGAACTATCTTCACGGTGGCCTCTGAAAGCAAGATTTTGTTGGGCTAAGAATAACGTGACATCTAAAAGCCGATGTAAAATGTTTCTCTCCATTTCTTAGTTTCATCGTTAATAATCTTCAAGTTATCTTAATCAAAAGTTTTAAGCTCACTGTCAACGTTTTCCATTTTCTATGTTTGATAGATGTTCATGAGATGATTCATGCTGTGATATCCTAAGATTTAATTTCCACCATGACGAAAACCAGAGACAAATTTATTTGTGTGTTTATCAACCGACATGCAAATAACCGGCAGCAGTGGCAATATAATTTCATATTGCATCCATTTCTTAAATATTTAGTCTCGTTTAAATGTAAGTAAAACCACTGCAAAGTTAAACAAAGATGTGTTCCCTTTTTGCTTTCACCTGGTCTTTCCACAGGTTCAAGGTCTGTCTTTATTTTGAAATACTTGGAAAATCTGATGTGCTCTGCACTTTGAGTATTGTAATGTGCAGCATCATTGGATGAGAAGACCTCTAACTTAGCGACAGTAGTCTTCGGCTTCCGCAGTATTTTTTATTAGTTTTATCATTCTGTGTTTCAGCGTCAGTCACATCGGATTTTGTATTAACATCATTTAATAGACTTTTCAACCATGTTTGCTGTCTCAATATCAATGATTTGTACATTGCATCCCAATTCATCAGTTTGACTAATTTCTTTGAACTTTGCAACTTTTCTTCTCATCAAAGTTTGAAAGGTATTTGGATAAAGATCCAGCAAGTCATTTGCCGCTTCAGTCAGTTCAGTTACTTATTAGTTCATAGGTACATTGTAATTTTTTATTTATATGCGAAATCATAATTTTTATAAGTATCTTGGTGTTTTGTATCAAACTCATTTAACGTGTATATAAAGGGATGTTAGTAACTAAAATAAAAATAACAAAATAATTCATTAAGTAAGTTTTCCTGTTTTAAAATGTACTGTGTTAGCAAAAGTTATGAGCACATATGTGCCTAATACAAGAATATAAAAACAAAGAAATCTTTAATTCTACAACAAAAGTTATGCTTACTATGCTATAGTTTCATTTGAAAATACATACGAAGCTTATTTATTCGAAACCAAGGCAATGTTGTAATTTAGTATCAACATTCCTACCTCTGGTTAATGTAATTGGGTATACATATTTGTTGTATGAATTTAAACGTTATTTTAAAATTTCTTAAAATATAATTTTAAATAAAAAAAATGGTATGTCAGTCACAGCTTAAACTTATAAAATATAAAACAAAACTCTAAAATCAGGCAGAGTTGCAGCAGTTACCGGTACAGAAACTTTTATGAAAGATAACTGAATAGACTAAAAAGTTGTTTGCATTAAAACAATATTTTGTGTATTGATTAAAAGAATTACTTACTTTTCCGAATACTCAGAAATGACCAGCTCAACTCTAAAATAATTAACTTTTAAACTTTTATATAACAACAAAATTAAAAACACTTTTAATGAAATTAAAAGATCTTAAGCGGTTAAGATCGTGTTTATTACTTAAATTTTGCACTATTACATAAATACACTATTAATTACCAACGTAAAAAAATATATATTTTAATTTTTTCGATATAAGTCAATGTAACTGTAGGCGGACAAAGTGATTTATACACACTTCCTTCATTCAGGAAGTACTTGTACTACAAGATGGAATCCCCGAGGTATTGGACGCGTTCAGCATAAAAGTTTATTAGTACCATGTAAAAACTTTCGATGGCTGTAGTGGTTTAATCTTGATGAAGTCATGTACACTGAAATCATGAAATATTAGCATATTTTTAAAGTATTATGAAAAATGCGAAAAACATTTGGGGGCCCCAAAGACCTGAGGCCAGGGGCGAGCCCCTTCCGCCCCTGTTAGTCCGCCACTGGTCCGCACATAGTGGCCGTAAAGGAAGGTGCGGAAAGGGACAGGTAGGTTGACGTCGCCGTATATCTGCAGAGAAATTCGTTTCGCCTGGCATCGAAAAAAAGTCAAGAAGTGTTTCTGTACTGTTCCAATTCTTCATAAATTAATTAAACTACACATGTACGCGATGTAATTTGACAGAGGTTTTTGTGCTTTCCAATTGAAAATGTACGTGGATAGAGAGAAAATTTTACACTGCAATTCATGTCATTAAAAACAAGCTCTGTCGGGATATAAAATGTAAAATAAAAACAAAAACAAAACCCAGCCATTTGTTTATAACAATAGTAGTATATCGTAATTGCTCACCAAATTTACTTCCGCCGAAGTGAAATGAATGTACAATTAGGCATTTGAGTGTTTCATTATATATTCCCAGCTCCCTCTGTGGACTGAAACGTGAGGAATACGATCCATCAACAAACACTAATTGCATTGCGCTGTTGCACTAAATTAATCGACAATAACGCCCTACGTATGCGTTACGTTAATTATCCATCCCAATACGTTTTTTGAAAATCTGTGACATCTTCTTTAATAAAAATTAATAGGATGCATTATTTTAACTTATTAAGAGTTATATAGATTCTTCGTAAATATTTTAAGTAAAATTGTTAATCAGATCGTTGCATCGATTGCAGCTTTTATCAAATAATCAAACATACAAATGAGATAAAAAACATTGAATAGCAAGATCAAATATTTTAGCCGTATTTAGTCTATTAATCAAATATACATGAGAACATGACAATTTTTTTTGTAGATGCGTAGCAACTTGTCATTACAACAAAGTTTAATTCTCATACTTAATTACAATATTCAAAAGCGAGAAAATTATAAAATTATATCTAGAATGATCGGCAGGATAGACAGTTCAAAAATATTTTATATATAGTAACGAATCATGTATAGTTTTACTGCTTTTTTGAAAACAAGAAAAAACATATAGTCACGCTAAAATAATTTGTATACATTTTTCTTTAAAAAATTAGGGCGAACGCTTTTTGTACGTAGTTTTCATATTCAGGTTGCTGTGTATGTATATACATATCATTTTATACGGATATATATAATTACAGTAATTCATATATATTACATTTAACTGCATCCCAGCATTTCATAAGTAGATAAAACATTTTATTACTTTAAAAATACGGACGTGGATCAAAAATATTTTACATGAATGGGTGAAAAGTGCAACGCGACAGTCTAATTTGCTTCATTGAACACTGGAGATCGGTGTCTAGCAAGTAAAACGGTTCCGGTCCTCCTTGTCAACATCCACAAATTGCCAACGCTATTTACTTTGCACCTGACCGCTGGTGTAAAATAGACATTCAATCCAAGCCTTAATCAATCCAATCTTATTGTTTTTTTGGTATAATTTTATCTTATGATATTTCGTACTTGCAGTCTTTTTTTTTCTTCAATTTTAATTGGTAACACTTTCATGTCGTATGAAGTGTAATTTAGAAGCAGTATTAGAATATCGTTAGGTCAGCAGATAGTACATTGAAGTAATGTGATGCCAGATTTTACCTTTTTAAACTAAGCTTTTCTTTCTAGTATACGTAAACCTATATAAAATATAATTAAAATTAAGTTTTTTTCGAACATATAACTTAAAGTATTTTTAATTTGATTTATTCTCAAATCAAATTAAAAATACTTTAAGTTATATATACCTATAGTTATATAGGCCTCATTGTCACAACAAGTTTTAAAATAGGCTTTAACTTTTTTATTAAATATTACCTAGTCAAAACTTTGTTTTTTATATTATATTATAGATTAAAAAAATAAAAGTGTATTTGATAATTATCCCTACGACTACTACGCTTAGACTAATTGAACTCTTGATTATAAATTTCTTCACAGCATGCAAGTCACAACTGTTTTGTGATACTCATTCAATACTTCTTTTCAGTTTACTTACAAATATCGCCGATTCAGATAACTATAATTATAAAGCCTTATTTTTGCAGTACTTTGCAATTTCTTTTCTTAGCTGCTTAATAACAAAACAAAATTTATAACTATACAATAATCATGTGCGATACAATCTGTTTTTCATGTGAGACGAATAACAACGGCATTGCATACGAGTCATAAAACTCAATTGCGGCATATTATTCCGTTGCAGTTAAAAGGGTGACCACGTGCGAGTAAACAATTACCATTAATAGAGTCAAAAGTCCCGGTTTGTGCTCTGACCGAGTTGAGTGCACGGCGAGCATTTAATTACTTAATAACGAATTCGAGGCTCGTGTCAGCTACTTAATATTGCGTGTCGTGATTGTAGTGTTATTGTGTCATTTTACGCGGTGTTGAGAACGGGCGATTGTTTTTGAAATGGTATTGCATATTATAGTGATTTTCAAATAATAATTTTATGCTAAAAACCGTCTATATTTGTTGCCCAAGTAATTCAAGGGGACACTTTGGTGGAGTGGGTTGAAGGTCCGAGACGTGACCATAGGGGCCATAGGGATACCGACATGAACGGAAAGATTTCAGGCACTGGACCAAAATTTTACATGCCTATTCGATGCATCGATTATCTTATATTACAAGCAATCGAATAATCAGCCCGCGTTACTCTAACTAACTAAGAAAAACTCGGTAAAATTGGTTGAGTCCTTGCGGGATTTTAACCTACGATCTCCGATTTTAAAAACACAAGCTCATACCACTAGTCCACGTAGGTAAAATATAGAGGTAGAGCAGCCGTGGTAAAAAGATATTTTTGGTAAAGAGTAATCGATTTCTCTTCTTTTTACAGCCGAAACAGTTATTTTTGTAAGACAATAGATTTTTAGGTAAATTCAACGCTAAATTACAAATTTATTTTATCTGATTTTAAAGCACGGAAAAATACAATAGCAGTTTTCCCGATTTTTCCATGAATAAAGAAGCAAGGTGTGCCAAATTTGCACACGTCCACACCGAGCTGTGGCATCGAGGTAAATGATCAGAACCATCACTAATTGACGCACAAGTTAATGTCTATTTCGGTTTCGCGATGACACGTCTCCTCGGCGGTGCAATTACGTATCTACTAGCCCTTTAGAGATCATGCCAATTGCAAACTGACATAATTTAAAATTTAATCTATACACTCATAGTAACGTTTGAATGCAATACAATTGTTTTAGCTTCAGTTTTAGAAATATTTCAATCAATATTATGAACCCGTGATAAACCTAAAAGGGTGTTAAGTAAAGATAGCTCTACGTGTCAGCGCAGAGTTTTAATGCCTATTACAAGCTATACTAAAGTCAACTTCCAGAAACGTCAATAAATTTTCATACCGCCTAAATAATATATTTTTTTTTTTTCAATTGAAGTAAAAGAAAGTTTTCATCCTTTAAATGATGCTCGCGTGGAAAATACTGCTATTCTTTTTGTTTGAATTGAATTAAATTTGAAAGCTTGTAGATGTAAAGATCTCTTATACGATATGATGTGATTAGACGCAACCGCTCATTTTACAACTGTGATATAATCAAATGAGGGAAAGTTTTCACATTAGAAAATTAGCTTTTTATTTTTACTCAAATTAAAAACGATTACATTGTACATTTAAATGTTAGGCAGAAATTGCAGCAGTAGGATTTTGAAAAAAAATTAAGTCAGAAGTAAATATTAGTATAGTTATTTACTTTAAATTTTTAGAAAGAAGCACGTATTGTATATGTTCATAATCAAGTGAAGTGTTAACCGTAGTTATAAAACGTCATAAATGCATTAAGTTTTATATAAACTTTCAAAATATACCCTTAAATGAGCTTTAAATATGCCTGCTTGCAATTTTTAAAATCGTTTAAATTAAAATGCTTATTGTGAGTTAGGAGGCGGCGACTGCCTCCGTAGCCTAGTGGTATAGGCGTGTGGCTTAGAAACCGGAGGTCGTGGGTTCGAATCCTGCGGGGACTCAACAAATTTTCATTGTTGTTTCTGTCGTTAGGCAATTTAGGCCGATCACCCAATTGTATGAAAAGTTAGATGATCCATGCGTTTGATGGGCATGTAAAAGTCGTCCACCCACAACCGCATTGGACCACGTGGTGGTGGTCCAAAAACCCTCTAATGGATAGGGTGTATTGGGAGGCCTATGTCCAGCAGTGGACTATTACAGGCTGATGATGATGATGATGATTGTGAGTTATTCTTAAAATAAAGGCTTAAGCTCTTGCCAACTTTATTGTAGGTCAATTTAAGTAGTATAATTATGCAGAACATATTATTATTACTTTTATTTACGCGATTATGATGATGGTGGTAAGAATCACCATTTAAATATATATTCGTGTGGGTTGCTTTTCTAAAAACTGTATGGCTCAAGCTATTGTTAGAGTTTCTAATGATTAAAATATCTAAGGAGTTGTTTGCTTCTATGCCATTGTAAACTTTATTTTGGGATGGAAAGAATTAAGATGATCCAGAAATGCATATACATATTACTTACAAGAAAGAATAGAAAAAAATAATAGACTAATAGAAGTGTTCACACAAACTATTATTTGAGTATTACTATGGGTGTCATCTTTGACGTCTTTTTTTAAAATATTACTCTACTATGCTACAAATAATACATTATAGTTAAAAAATTTATACTTTCCTGAATTTATTGAGTGTATCTTTTCTTTCTTGTAAGTCATATGTATCGCTTATTAGGAATACCACCAAACTCACGGCAGTTCGCCGCACTAAACAAGAGTTGTGAAGTCTTGTTTACCCTACAAAAGACTGTTGATTGTTTTAGTTTAGTAATTGTTTAATCTACGCTAAAAATTTGCATTCTTTTTCAGATAGCGTACGATTTTTTTTTATCCTTGAAGTTATGCTTCCAGACTCATGTCTATAGTAAGCTTCATCTAACACAGAGTTCGCAAGAAGCTCCCGTCCCCACGAACTAGGTGTCCCACATTTTTGCTAAAATGAAGGCCACACGTACAGAAGGTACGTGAGTTAGGCATTAGTTTATGTCTCCTAAGGATCGTCGGCGATCGGTTTACGGACCGGGACACCGACGGTCTGTATTAATGTCTGTGACGACTGTATTAATCGTTTGCTGGGGGCCGTGAGAGCCACCCTGGAACGTGGGTGTATCTAGTATACGCGGTGTGAGTGTGTCGCTGTGCTCGTAAGCGAGGGCGAACTACAGGTGAGTGTGTTCTTTTGGATTTCTGGACGCTTTTGGATCGGCCGTGTACGATGCTGCTTTAACCAGCAAAGGGTTATTATGATTAATAACTTTATCGATGTATTTGCGCGTTAACTTTTGAAAGTGTTCGCGGGGTGTTGGCAATTTACAGTCGCTGTGTAAAACTACGTTACGTTGGTACCACTGCGCCCCGGTGGCGTGGCGGATGAATTTGTTTTACACTACCTGTAGTTGGTTTAGGATAGCGTACGAGTGACTAGTGTTGTGCCTTCTAGTGAGCATATATTTTAATGTAAGCAATTTAGTACAAAGTTTAGTTTTTCTTTTCTAGTACTTTCAATGGTGGATCATGAAATCCAATAATTACGAGTTTAATGCCCCATTATCTCTGCGATTTAACTTGCTTAGAACAAGTGAAATTAAAGAAAATATGACCAACTTCAAACAGTATTAACTTATTTAGCAATACAACGGTATCAACCCTCGTGCCTCTGCTTTCAAACAACAATCTGTCTAAACAATAACTAAACCTGTTAATAGTATTTGGGATTTACTTTAATGGCTTGACCCAGAACAGCCACTACAAACCTGGGTATTTTCTCTCAACACTATAAGGAGGAGGAGAAGAAGTCATAGTCGCATAGAATATATTTTTTATACATTTTTTTATATAAATTGTCTATATTTGGCATTCACAATCACCTTTTCAATCACGTTACAAATGAAATCCAAGACAAATAAAAAAAGTGCGTAATGCATACATTTTCGAGCAAGCTGAAGTGGCAGTGGGCTCTGACAGAAACAAAATTATCAATAAGCATGCACAATCTTTAAGAAAAGTAAGCAAAATCATTATGAACATCATTCACTATGAAAAGTGAATTACTGACAATAAAAAGAAAAAGATTTAGAGGAAAACAAAGGATAGACTTACTTGCATCAATAAGTCTAGGTTACAATAAACACTGTCAATATAATGGGTGCTAATGGACCAACATAAAAAAAAACCTTTTAAGCCACTCAGTAGGGGAGATACGCAATGAAACGGATGCGCTGTGAACCGGACAGTGTCAATAACACTAAAACAATTTTGCCAATCAAAATTATATTTTACGTATTACAACACAGCGCCACATGTAACAACCCATGAGAACATCAAGCGTCCATTGACGATTATTTTCGTTTTGTGCGTAACAAAGATTTTTACACGTTTTATACGTGTAAAAATCTTTGTCGTATTTAGTTTGTGATTTTTCGATAAGTCAATTCACCAGTAGGTTATTATAGTTATCGTATTTTATTGCACAGCATGTACTTATCGTAAATATTCGCTAAAGATCCTTTCCTAAACGGATTTCTCATAGACATGATTTTCCATAATTCGGAATAGGTTATGATCGCAATGAATGAACCGTTTTATTGAGCATACTCTTTGCCCGATTCGTACCTACTCTTTTTAAATTATTAAACTATTTTTTAAGTTATTAAACTATTTTTAAATTATTAAACTATTTTATTTGGTTTATTTTTCAAGTCAAAAGTAATTTAAATAAAAAACTATAACGTTTATTGTTATAGATGGATAGAAAACAAGTAAAAATATTAAGAAATTAGTATAGTCTTCCACAGATACACATGCTTCGAAATTCTGACGACTCCGATTTAACTTCTCCTACCAAATATAATCTTAATTACAACAAAAGAAAGACCATTCGCTCTTGAAGGCAGAAACTGGAAGGGGAAAGGCTAGTGGAAAGGAAATTCTACGAATGACGATCGTTGTGCTGTATTAAATAGCAATGTTGATTGGCTGAAATGCTCAATGAGCGACAAATGGGCCTATGAAACATGTGGCCTAAAAAGGCTTACGCAATTACTTTTGCAGTAATTGTAACTAAAGTAATGATTAAACGTAATTAGTTCAGTCGCTCAATTAAGTTAATAGTTGTAATTTAGTTTACATATTGATCTCAAAATTTGTTCTAAACAAAGTAATCTAACTTTTATTTTACCTTTTTTATATATTGTTTAACAATTATACCCCATCTGGAATAATTTGTTTCTTAGTCCGTTTCAAAACACCCCCTGTCCTGTTGATTGCGTAGGGTGTTTTGAAACGGACGAAACTCATTTTTTTTAAATGAGGTTTTTTTTGTTTAATTTAATTGGATCACTAACAATAGGTTACGATTTTGTTATGTTATTTAGTAATAAAAACAAATAGTGCTTTCAGATTTGTTCTATTTTGCTTATTTTGACTATAAATTGCGTATCTCCCCTATCAACACTTGGTTACTTTTTCTTTGCGCAACATGATTGGTTCTGTTCTAATGTTCATCGCTTATTTATGTAATTCTGTTTTCAATTTTGTGATGTTCGCAAATGTTTAATTTTAAAATTATTGTTCACACGAAAAGTGTTAAATTTATGTGACGGCTACTATTCAATGGCCTATAAAGTTTAAATTAATAATTAACACAAGTGAATATTTCAAATATTATATATGAATATGGTTGATATAAATAACAAAAATTATTATAAAAAAATAAATTAGGGTAGAACTGTGTTTAAAAAATTTTATTTGCCCTACATAAAATTATTATTACTGATCATGACTTACTTTACATATAATTAAAGCATCGAATCAGTACTCGTTGGCGCAAATTATGGCATCGGGAATTTACCCGCGACAAGTTATTAGTTATTAATTTTCATCATCTACGCCTTCGTGTCGTTAAATATTAAAATAACTATAATATTACATCTAAAACCCTAATACTAATTGTTTAGTGAAAGAAAATACTTTTTTGCTTTAAGTATACTGGTATATCGTTTAAGCGACCTATTTGATACAGAGGTTTTTCATAAAAGTAAATAACGTGTGGATACAAATTCATCATATTTTTAAAATAATAAGATATGAAAAAGACGGTGGCAGAAATCGCGGGGCAGCTTCGTGCAGAAGGCACATTGATACCCGTTTGTATTGCACAAATAAGTTAATACTGTTTGAAGTTGGTCATATTTTCTTTAATTTCATTTGTTTTAAGCAGCTTAATGGGGCATTAAACTCGTAATTATTGTATTTCATGATCCACCATAGAAAGTACTAGAAAAGAAAAACTAAACTTTGTTTACATTAAAAAATATGCTCACTAGAAGGCACAACACTCGTCACTCGTACGCTGTCCTAAACCAACTACAGGTAGTGCAAAACAAATTCATTCGGCGCGCCACCGGGGCGCAGTGGTACCGACGTAACGTAGACCTACACAGTGACTGTAAATTGCCAACACTCCGCGAACACTTTCAAAAGTTCACGCGCAAACACATCGATAAAGTTATTAATCATAATAACCCTCTGCTGGTTAAAGCAGCATCGTACACGGCCGATCTAAAAGCGTCCAGTCAAAAGCGTAGACCGCGAATGTTCTCCTCGACCCGGACGAGGAAGGGGTCGCCGAGACTCCGGACCCAACGGGGGTCCCAACATCCAACCTTATACACCACACAAGTAGGGTTAGAACACAATCACCTGTAGTTCACCCTCGCTTACGAGCACAGCGACACACACACACCGCGTATACTAGATACACCCGCGTTCCAGGGCGGTTCTCACGGCCCCCAGCAATCGATTAATACAGACGCCAGACCGTCGGCGTCCCGGTCCATAAACCGATCGTCGACGATCCCTAGGAGACATAAACTAATGCCTAACTCACGTAACTTCTGTATGTGTGGCCTTTATTTTTAGCAAAAAATTTGGGCCACCTAGTTCGTGGGGACGGGAGCTTCTCACGAACTCTGTGTTAGATGAAGCTTACTATAGACATGAGTCTGGAAGCATAACTTCAAGGATAAAAAAAAATCGTACGCTATCTGAAAAAGAATGCAAATTTTTAGCGTAGATTAAACAATGAATAAACTAAAACATTTAACAGTCTTTTGTAGGGTAAACCAGACTTCAGATCTCTTGTTTTAGTGCGGTGAACGGCCGTGATTTTGGTGGTATTCCTAATAAGCGGTACATATGACTTACAAGAAAGAAAAACTTTTGTATATACACAATCAAAATTGTAACCAAAAAAGATGGTCGACTTCAAAATTATAAGGTATTCTAAAATAATTGATTCAATTCAGTATTTTTAACAGCATCCTAATAGAAGGAGGTACTAAGAATAAGGTTTAGCTAGTTGTTCTAAATGAACGGCTTATGATTTAAAACTGAATGAGATTCTATGACCTCACCTATAGAACAAATAAAAAATACCGAAATCAGCCCACAGTAAAAAAACACTTGATAACTAATATTAAAAAAAATATATTAAAGAAATAAAATCCCGTTTAAAACCTAACTCTATGGCTTTAGGTTATCTTTGGACAAGAAAAACAACATTAAACAATAATCATAATGGTTAATGAGGATTATGTACATATTGTGTACAATCTATCCAAATCTTAAAGCTCAACAAATAAAATATTTATTTGTTATTACCATTTATTGTAGTAAAATTCCAAATATTGGAACATATTTATTTAAGCTCTTTCAAATATTTGATAAGAGGTAATCGAGGAAAATTAAATGCTACGTATTTTGAGATTGCATAAAGGCGCCCCACAATCGAAAATATCGGAAGCCTTTGTCACGAGCAACAATTTAATTTATCCCGTAAACTTTGTCACTAAACAAATTGGAAGGCGCCCCGATGGCTTGACAAGTGATTTTGACTTTACCGTTTCGAATTTAATTTCGTACAAAATGAGATTGGGAAAACCATTGTGAATTCAACAAAATCTCTTAAATAATTTGATTAATATTTATTGAACACTGTTGTCTACGAACTTTTTCTATATATAATATAAGAAATTTAACTCCTTAATGCAGCACTTGACTACTCCATACCGCGAGAAAACAGCATAATGATTTTAAGTTAATTTATCCTCCGGCAACTCTAGATTGGTTCCACAAGAACCAATGCCACGTCAATAATCCCATCGATCTCCCAAAACCTCTTTCAATTCCGCCAAAAGAACCCCGCAATGGTGACCTTAGACCTGGCCTGGAACCTTTTTAGCTATCTTGCGACTAAATTAACCCACCACTACGACAAAGTGTTTACCTATTAGAGAGATATTATTATACGTTTTCTTCAACCATATCAGGTAGTTTGTAATACAATATTGTTATCAGTAAACGCAAAAATCTCCAATATACTTTCTTTTCTGACAAAAAATAAAATAAACTAGGGATAGCGCACAATCCGTCACTGTTATTTATCTTCTCTCATTTTGCATTAAATCAGGATTTTTGTATTTAAACGTCGGCTCGACACCAGAACCGGCCTCTCTCTCTTTGTATATTTTTGATGTATTTAAGGCTACACAAAAGACGTCTTACGCGTGCCTCAAAATATAACAATTGTTGCCAGCCCCGTGCACGAAACCGTAATTGATTTATGAAACGGACCGCTACTTATTGAATATAAGATCTTTTACAACTAATTTACTAGTATAATTATACTGTTACCAGAAAATTCCATCAATCATCTATAAATGGTATATCGTGTATAAATGCTAAGCACATAAAACAAAATTTTATAATTATTAAAACATTAAATGAAATGCATTGGAATTATATTTAGTACGCATAATATAAAAAATGCCATAATGAATACAAATCAGACAAATACTTATCACCTTATTGAAGAAAAAACATTAAATATAATAATTATATCATATTATTCATATAAAAACTACTGCATAGCAGATTTAGCAACAAAAACAAATATATCCGTTTATATATCTAATACTGTCGTATTTTTTTTTTTAATAAATTGTTTTAAATAAAACCCAAAGATTGTTTCACATTAAATTTAATCAGTATAAATATTCAAATAACTCTTAAAAAATAGCAGTTAAAGAAGTTTCAACCGTTATTTTAAAAAAATAGCGTAACATTTTTTTGTACCCGTCACATTTTTCCGTTCGCGCCATCTTATATTTATCACGTCACCATTGAGCGTTGTCAATATTGTTATTAATAAGCCATTAATAACACAAATATAAAATAACGACATCAATGATAGTAATAATTCTATTACAATTATTGAAATTCAATAATAATCTTTGTAGTAACAAGCTAAAATGAAAGAATTTTAGAATTTGTATTTGTGTCTATGATAATAAAAGGCTTTTATTAAACTTTATTTAACCAATTTCTGTAAAGTTGCGTATAGTAAATTATTTTTTGAAATATAACGTCATAAAGAAGTTTCACTTCTTACGAGTGTACGCTAGGACAGGCACAGATTTTTTTTGTTATATATATATGTTAAATATGATAACAGTTTTATCATTTAAATCGTTACTTTTATATTACAAACAGACACTCTAATTTTATATATTTATAAAGATAAATGAACGTTGGATTTTTTTCAAAACAGAAAGCAGTCTTTACCGTAGCTAATGCTAATGCTCTAATCGATGGACGCCTGTCGACTCGGAGACATGAAAAGTAAGCATCGCGACCGAGCAATTAAGCAATCTGTCTCCTACCTAATGGATTCAGATTATGCAGATGAATGTGCACACGATATTTAAAGGAAGCGAAAACGGTTATATCAAAAATGACCCAAAATTTATTGTGCGTTTCTTGGTTCACATATTAAGTTATATATAATTTTTTTTGCTGTACTACGATATATACCCTTTTTGCCTTATTGTAAACTAATAGTCTGTTTATATCGCGTATCGTAAAGTTCTTCGTTGTCTTGTCTTACCACTATTCGAAAACCTATAGTGAAATGCGAAGTTGAGAAATTTTAATACATATAGCTGATTAAACCTCTGTGTTGTGAGATAAAGTGGCATTGAAATTTAATAAAGAAATAATTTACAAAATTAGCTAAAGATTTTTCGGTATTAAGGAGAATCGTAATAAAGATAATTTATGTGTTTCGTTAAAAAGCCATCTTTTTTTCAAGAAATGACTTTTATGTTTTGTTGAAGGCTTTTGAAGTAACTTGAAATTTGGAGAAGTTTTGCTGTACTCCAGCTGTCTAAACTTTGCAAACAGCATTTGAAATTAAATTCCTCACATTAAATTTAACATTTCTTAATATTGAATAAATAAATATAATAAAAACAGCGTTTTAGATTCCAAAAATAAAGCTTCAGTAGTAGCATACGGAGAAAGAAGAAAGGAAAGGAAAAAATTGCTTGTTTTATGCATTATAAAGACTTGCAACGATATCATAACATTAACAGACCTTAAATAAGCATTGCCTCAAAAGGAGTGGCTTCTTTAATAAAATTGTTATCTCTTAATTGTTATGTTGTTACCTCTTAAGCAATTTACACTATATTTCAAATGCGCTTATTATGAATGCAATGTCTAACTATTACAATAGAGTGGTGCTTTATAGCACGCATTACCGTTTTTTATTACTTAAATTTTAAAATTGTCAAATTGTTAATTTATAGTGAAAAACAGTATATTTTTTCAATCAAAAGGCGCGTTTCAGTAATGCAATTGAATGTTCGTTGTTTATGGATATTTCATTACTCATTCCCTCCGTGGACTGGGGGAAAACGCCCTCCCAAATCAATTGCATTGCCCCTATTCAAGATGGAATCGTTGAATAGAAATTTTTTGCGGCATAATTGACGCGGGGTAAATTATAATGTCAACCAATTCTATTGTTATCTTAAATCCCGTTAAAACCCTTTTAACCGGTGTGTTATAACTAAAAGTTTTTGTGTTTCCGTGTCCTTACAAATATTTTAAAACTGTATCATATACTAAAATGGTCATTATGCGAAGTTTTAAACTTGGTAAATTTAATACAGCTAACGAAAACCAACTATTTTAAGAAAAATCCCTCCCGGTTCTGGTATATGGATGGAACGTCTCTTTTACCTGTACTATCTGGAAACGGTTCTATTTAAAGAAAAAAAAAGTAAATTCGTATAATGGTTAATGAAAAATAGACGTTGGTTTTCCCCAGACTAGAACTCCACTAGATACTCCCCAGAGGGGTAAATACCGCTCTACAAGCATTTTAATTTTCCTTAGCTTTTGGATTCCCGCATTTATGATTTTTTTGTTTAAAAATTGAAAAATATTAATTCTTTATACTTCTAACAAATTTTCCCAGCAAAAACGTCACACACAATCACATCAATCACAGCCATTTTGTCCACTGCTGGACGGCCTCCCCTAAACATTGGGGGTTTGGACCTTTCCCCCGCTGGTCCAATGCGGGTTGGTGGGTGACGACTTTTTACCCACACACGCTGGATATCTTAATTTTTTCAGTCAATTGGGTGATCGGCCTAAATTGCCCCTAACCAACTGGAAACCTAAAAATTTGTTGCGACCCCGCAGGTTTTAACCCGACCTCCGGCAAAGCACCGCCCATACCACTGGGCTACGGGCGTTACTAAAAACGTCTATAATTTTATTTAAATTGTTATGGAAAAAGCAAAATCCGATAATTGTATTTTTTGTATTCCAGGCTTAACTCTATAAACCTGACCAACCATTTCTTGTTATTAAAGTGGCATTTCACCCAGGAAGGGGTCCCCTCACCAATCCATAGCTTCCAAAGTGTCAATCGTTATTTTCCCAGCGCATCGTTTTAATATGCAAATTTGTCTTTTTTTGGTTAAAAGCATGAGATAGGCGGTGCCTGCTGGATAATAAAACAATTAAGACCCAACATATCCCAAAGGTCCTAGGGGATGGATGCCCATCTCTTTGCCCACGGAAACAAGCCCATGGAGGTGGGCGAGGACCCAAATTTAAAGGGACCCCACCTGGTTTAAATTTTGTAAATTATTTTCCAAATTAAACCCAGAAAAACAATTTTGTTTTAAAATACAGACCGGACAAGACACAATGGTTCAAGGCTGCATCAAAATACATTTCAGGTTGAGATTTGCAAATTTTCCGGTGTACATAAATAAATAGGATAAGGCTGGAGTTAAAGGTTTTTCATTAAACTATTAAATATTACCAAAAAACAAGTTTCAATATCAAATCCAGAAAAAAATTAACATTTTAATTTGGGTCGTATACTGAATCCAAAAGATATTTTATTTTGAACTCAAAAAATTTTTTTATTTGCCCTTATTTGTAAAATTTGTGATAATCTTATTAAAAGAATTGGGTTGATTCCAATCGCTTTTTTTTGTTTCATTTTAGAGTTTATAAACATAAATAGATTTTTATAATAAACAAAACAAAAACTTTGATTAAAATAAAAACTAATATTTTTTAATTTTTGGCATTATACCTTATTTTTATTTTTTCTCTTTATTTTATAATTTAAATCTTAATTTAATTGTGTTTAAAACTACCCCAAAAGATGTCGTATCGATGAGGCACTCTGTGAAGTTGAACTCGACCCTTGCCGGTCTTATTCAAATTGGGCCAAAGGCGCAGGTGCGGTCCTTACGACCAAAACCGTAACAAATTGGCATTGTCTTGAACGCAAACTCAAGGCTATGGACCCCCAAAGTTGCTCTAACCTACCGGAGGTTATTGATAGTGTAGACAAAGCGTATTTGCCATCGACAGTATCACAACGCATATCTCATCAGCCATCGACGACTCCGAAAGGACGTCAAGGTTTCGGGTGACCGCAACTTTGGCTTGCCGTTCAGTATTCGATGTCTGATAAGAGAAAAAATACACTCAAGCGGGCGTTTTATCGCTATCCGTCCGAGTCAAATCGATTTCGCTTTAGGAAACTTCAGTTAGAGGTCAGAGACAGGATAGAATTACACCGCAAAGAATCGTGGTTAAGTCTGACGGAAGACTTAGAGCCATCGCACACTGCCTATTGGCAATTGGCTCGACGTGAAGTCGGATCCCGCGACGCCATGCCGCCATTATCAAAGCCAACCGGGGCTTGTTGGCTTTCGATGACTTCGAAAAGGCCGAATGCTTAGCCGATACGCTAGAAGAGCAATGTACGCCATCTCGCGCACACGCCGACGCGGCCCACCTATCGGAGGTGGACCGTCTAGTCAAACTTAGGCTGCCTTACCACCAGAGGGCGATAATTTAAAGCCAGTGACCCCGGAGGAGGTTCGCGATATTATTAAGGGTCTTAAACCTCGGTCGGCACCTGGCCCAGACCGTATTTCTAATAGAACTCTAAAATACTTACCAGGCCTATTGTCTGTGTTTGGTCAACATTTTCAATATTTACTATCAACTTGTACTTTTCCTGATGCCTGGAAAGAAGCCATCGTCATCGGTATTCCAAGCCGAACAAACCTCTAACCTACCCACGAGTTATCGTCCAATTAGCTTGCTCAATTGCTTGGGCAAGCTATATGAACTATAATTCTCTTCCGGTTGAAAGACCACACTTCTCCAATAACCTCATCCCAGACGAGCAATTCGGTTTTCGTCCGAAGCACTCGTGTCCGACCAAATTATCGCCTGACGGAATTCATTCTGAATGGCCTTCACCAACCAAACCCCGTATCACAGGGCCGTCTTCTTCGATGTCGCAAAGGCATTTGACAAAGTCTGGCACAACGGCTTGATTTACAAGCTGTACATTCTCAAAGTGCCGGACAGGCTGGTTCACATCATCCAAGCCTACTTGTCAAATCGCTCTTTCCGATACCGAGTCGAGGCACCCTGTCCACGAGCCAGTCCGCTCAAGCGGGCGTCCCTCAGGATCGGTCCTATCACCTTTATTATTTACGCTCTACACGAGTGACATTCCAAAACCCGACAATGTCAATCTGGCACTTTTCGCCGATGACACCGCCCTCTATTGTTCGTCGCTAAGACCAAACTATATCTTTAAAAAGCTCCAGAACGCGATCAATCGTTTAGGCGACGGTTACGTAAATGGAAAATCGACGTCAATTCCGATAAAAGTGTAGCAATACACTTTCATCTGTCTAGATTAAGTCGTGATTACACGATACCCCCGGTCCTCAACCCAGGTGTCGGATAAGGCCACGCGCTGGCCGACACCGGACACTAGGGCAACTAAAACTCTACGGCCAAACGATCCCATGAGAAAGGAAGGCCGAATACCTAGGCGTGACTTCGACTGCAACATGTCGTTCAAAAGTCATATTCAGGACGTTAGGGAGAGGCTTTGTTTGTTTCGACCAGACTCTATAACCTAACGAATTCTAACAGTAAAATGTCGCTAAAACATAAACTTTTATTGTACAAGGTATGCATACGACCAATCGCATGGCTTATGCATGCCAAACTTTCGCTCACGCATCCTCCACACTCCTAAATCAACTACAAGTAGTTCAAAATAAATTCATCCGCCGCGCCACTGGGGCGCAGTGGTACTCAACGAAATGTAGACTTACACAGCGACTGCAAATTGCCGACACTCCGCGAGCACTTTAAAAGTTAACTCGCAAACACATGGATAAAGTAGTCAACCACAGCAACCCTCTGCTGGTAAAAGCAGCAACGTATAGCGCGATCCAAACGCGTCTAGCCAAAGCGTCGACCACGAAACGTTCTTCTCGACCCGGACAAGGAAGGGGTCGCGAGACTCCGGACCCAACGGGGTCCCTACATCGACCCTACACCACACGAGTAGGGATGCACACACTCACCTGTAGTTCGCCCTCGCTTACGAGCAGCGACACACACACACCGCGTATACTAGATACACCGCGTTCCAGGGCGGTTCTCACCGCCCCAGCAATCGATTAATACAGTCGCCAGACCGTCGGCGTCCCGGTCCGTAAACCGATCGTCGACGATCCTTAGGAGACATAAACTAATACCTAACTGACGTACCTTCTGCGTGTGGCCTCCATTTTTAGCAAAATGTGGCCACCTAGTTCGTGGGGACGAGAGCTTCTCGCGAACTCTGTGTTAGATGAAGCTTACTAAAGACATGAGTCTGGAAGCATAACTTCAAGGATAAAAAAAAAAAAAAAAAAAAGACCGAGCAATTAAGCAATCTGTCTCCTACCTAATGGATTCAGATTATGCAGATGAATGTGCACACGATATTTAAAGGAAGCGAAAACGGTTATATCAAAAATGACCCAATATTTATTGTGCGTTTCTTGGTTCACATATTAAGTTATGTATAATTTTTTTTGCTGTACTACGATAACTACACTTTTTTATCGTAATTCGTATACATCAATGGTTAATAGCAGAAATAGACGTTGGTATTTCCCCAGACTCCACTAGATACTCCCCAGAGAGGTACATACCGCTCTACACATTTCTACAACTAGCTTGTGGATTCGCCCGCATTTATGATTTTTGTATTAACCAAATTGAAAAATATTGTATCTTTATACTTCTAACAAATTTTCCCCGTTCTAAAAACGTCACACACACATCACATCACATCATCAGCCATTTCATATCATTTCATATCACACTCCTATCCATTAGGTGGTTTGGACCGTATCCCACCACGCTGGCCCAATGCGGGTTTGTGGGTGGACCGACTTTTTACATGCCTATCCGACGCATGATCATCTTACTTTTCAAACAGTTTGGTGATCGGCTCAAATTGCCCTAACCAACTAGGAAACAATAATGAAAATTTGTTGCGTACCTGCAGAATTCAAACCCACGACCTCCGGTTTCTAAAGCAAACGCCCATACCACTAGGCTACGGAGGCAGTTACTAAAAACGTCTATAATTATTATTTATAATGTTATGGAAAAGCGAACAAAATCTTTTGATAATTGTATTTTTTTGTATTCCAGGCATTCAGACTCTATAAACCTGACCAACCATTGCTTGTTATTAAATGCACGGCATTTCATATACCCAAGGAAGGGGTCAACTCACTGAATCCTGAGAAGTAAGCTTCGAAGTGTATGAATACGCGTATTTTCCCAGCGCATCGTTATAATATGCCCAAATTTGTCTTTTTTTATTGGTTAAAGCGATGAGATAGGCAGGTGCCTGCTGGATAATAAAACAATGTAAGACGCCACATATCTGCCCATGGTCCTGAGGGATGAGATGCTACATCTCGTTTGCCCACGGCAGAAACAAGCGCCATGGAGGTGGGCGAGGACCCAAACCCTTGTAGGGACCTACCTGGTTTAAATTTTGTACATTATGTTTCAAATTAAACTATGAAAAACAATTATTAGTTTTAAAATACAGACCGGACAAGACACAATGGTGGCTCAAGGCTGCATCGGCCACAATTACATTTTCAGGTTGAGATTACTGCAAATGTCATTCCGGTGTACATAAATAGAATAGGATAAGAGCTGTGAGTTAAGAGGTTTTTCATGTAAACTATTAAATATTACTAAAAACAAGTTTCAATATCATAATGCACAGAAAAAAATTAACATTTTAATTTAGGTCGTATACTAGTTAATCCAAAAGATATGTTTAACTATAAATTGAAGTACAAAAAAGTTTTATTTTGAACTCCTTATTTGATAAAATATGTGATAATAACTTCATTAAAAAGTCTTTTTAATTAGTTGTTAATTACATCAATCGTTTTCATTCTGTTGTTACATTATTAGTAGTTTATAAACAATATTAGATTATTTATAATAAACAAAACAAAAACTTTGATTGAAATAAATCGGTACATATTTTTAATTTTTGGCATTATATACCATTATTTTTGATTTTTTGCATCTGATTATTAATTACTAATTGAAATACTTAATTTAATTGCGTAGTTTAAAACTACTGCCTCTGTAGCCTAGTGGTATAGGCATGTGACTTAGAAACCGGAGGTCGTGGGTTCGAATCCCGCGGGGACTCAACGAATTTTCATTGTTGTTTCCTAGTTGGTTAGGGCAATTTGGGCCGATCACCCAATTGTCTGAAAAGTAAGATGATCCATGCGGCGGATGGGCATGTAAAAGTCGGTCCACCCACCAACCCGCATTGGACCAGCGTGGTGGGATACGGTCCAAAGTCCCCTAATGGATGGAGGTGTATTAGGGGAGGCCTATGTCCAGCAGTGGACTATCACAGGCTGATGATGATGAGTTTAAAACTATATCCTTTACGTTCTTTATGTTTATAATGTTAATTTTTCTAATAATTTCAAGTGTATCGTTTACTCATTGTCAAAGTTATTTTATAAAATTCACAAAACGTACAACATTCGCACGCCTCCATGATAAATTGAACAAGTTTCCTGTAAATAGCCAAGTTCGTTGTTTTACATTTTGTATGTGTCTTATTTCTGTTTACCAAATGTAATCTGTTTTAATTTTGTCTTTTAATAATAAATTTTTAAGCCACTTAAAAGCTATCAAAAGGAACAACGGTAATGTTGAAATTAATCTCGAGTTTCATTCGTTAATGAGAAATATTTGCGTAGTATGTAGATACACAACGTAAATATTCGTTCAACTTACATTTCATAGCTGCTAAACTATGCAGAGATAAGTTTTAATCTTATTTAAAGCTGCTCGTTTATGCATAAATAAGAGATGTACTTTTCACAACATAGAAGAAATGGAAGACTCGGGTAATTTATTTTTTTAATTACGCAATTAAATACCAAGAGATATTTATTTAAAAAAAACATAACAAACAATGTAATAATATAAAGATAATTTCATTTTTAAATTAACATATATTAAATAACTTCAGTGTAGTTTTAAAAAAGATACAGGCAGGCTTGGGCTTTCTAAAATAGTCATCGATAGGTACTAGGCATAATACACTTTGATAATTAATACCAGAATGTATAACCCATGTGTGAAATGGGGTTCTTATAACGTCGTTTCAATTAACTGAGGTTTTAAAAGATTGCGTAATGTTTGAATATTAAATTGTAAAACGGTATTAAAATATAAAATATGCTCGATGTAATTGAAAATCACTGACTTAGAATATACCATTTTTAAGTAAATACATTAACCGTAAACTTTCCATACTTAAAACGAATTGAGCATATATCAGTAAATTTTTATCTAAAAGTTTGAAAGCAATAATGTATGTACTATTCGTTATTTTAAAAAGTCGTTTTAGTAAATAATATATAAATAAAAACTAGACGTTAGTATAGAAGTAGTCTTTACACATTTTAGTTTAAGTTTATTCAGAGTAAGACAATATGACATCGTTTAATTTAGATAACTGTAAAAACTGTAAAGTTCAAATAAATATATTAGATTTTTGCATTGTAACTTTGTTGTTACGCGTTATAGAAAGTAATGAAATTTTTATATATTGTAATAGCTCCCTCTATGAATTGGCATATATAATAGATTTATTCAACTTTGTTAACTTGCGGTATTACACAACTGTCCGTTAGTCAAAATGCGTTTGCGGTATAGAAGCTTAGAATTGTATTGTAACAGCCTGTCACTGCGGCTTTCAAACTAACTTTATTTTATCGCCTATTTAATGGTTCTAAAATTTAAATGATTGTAATTGTTACCTCCGTAGCCTAGTTAGTGGTGTGCTTTAGAAGCTGGAGGTCGTGTTTCGAATCCTGCGGGGACTTAACCAGTTTTCATTGTTATTTCCTGGTTTGTAAGGACAATTTGGGCCGAACACCCAACTGCCTGAAAGGTATGATGATCCACGCGTCGGATGGGCGTATAAAAAGTCGGTCCACCCATCAATCCGCATTGGACCAGCGTGATGGGTTACGGTCCAAAAACCCCTATTGGAAACGGCGTGAATTAGGGGAGGCCTATGTCCAGCAGTAGACAAACACAGACTGATAATGACGATGATGTTGTCATACACAAAATTGAAAGATCACAAAACTAATGTTAAGTTTAGCTTTTTATCCTTGAAATATTTTATATCGTGTCCATTATTAAACTCTGTAAAACGTACCACGATCGAAAACGAAATAGTATGAGTAAACTTTTTCAGCTGTTAGCACATGGGTTTTTTAGTATCAACAGATCCCTGTTGATAATAGACGATCTGCACCAAAGTATACCAATAATTATATGCATGAAAAAAAATGTTATGAAAAATAACTTCCTTAGAATTATTGATAAAATATTTGTACCGAAATATTTAATTTATAACGCATTGAAAAAGTTAATGTAACAAGGTTTTTTTTACTAGCAAAATAGCATATTAAGCATAAAATATTTTTAGTAGAACATCAAATTCTAAAATATAATTACGTTTATTCATTTTTATGCGACAAGGGTGAATGTTATCACAATTCTGTTATCTTAAATCCCATTAAGGTGACCATTTTACGATTTCTTCTAACCATATCTTACAATTCATAATGTTGCGTTATAAAAGAGTCAATAAAATTTCTATCATATACAATCTTTCCTTATAGAATGCTTTTTTTTTATTCTCTGCGCAGGCAGACGAGCAGTCGAGCTACCTGATGGAAAGTGTTCACCGACGCTCATAGACATTGGCAATACTGGTATCACCAACGCGCTGCCTGCCCAGAGACATAAGATGTGAAGTCTCGTATAACCAGTAAATACGCTGGCTACAGTGCCTTCCAACTACTGCTTTAGCTGTTTGCGCATTTTCACACTACTGCTTTGCGGTAGAAATGGCCACCGCGGTGGTACCCACCCAGACGGTCCCCTGTAAAAATTGGGACCTACCACCGGTGCTTTGCTTTACCTCTCGTAATCATTAGGAAATATTAACGATAGCTAAATCTTATGATTGTTTTATATTTTTCCAGTAAGTACACACAATATTTACTCAGTAAAGAAAATATATTGTACCATATTAGAATAGGCACCAATTTAACGCATCTATGGGCATTTGATGTTTGAAATATTTTTTACTTTGAACTTTATGTTAACACACGGTACAAAAAAGATTACATTATGGCTTCCTTTCTTTGCCATAAATTTGTCAAAGGAAGTTAATATACATGTCGAATATATCAAAAGAAAGTATAAAGGTTCAACGTCGCTTTTCTGAGAATAAAACAATAGCAATAGTATACAATATTTTAGACAGATCAATTATAAGACATTGTAATAATATGATTTAAGCTGCTTTATTTGCAGAAGAAAGTTTTTTTTTAAAATTTATGTACAACTCTTCAACAATTATAAGTTTCGTATAAAACAACAGCATAACAAATAAC
Organism: Lamproptera curius; assembly: GCA_029286875.1. Taxonomy (NCBI): domain Eukaryota; kingdom Metazoa; phylum Arthropoda; class Insecta; order Lepidoptera; family Papilionidae; genus Lamproptera; species Lamproptera curius. The sequence continues at coordinate 535,493 of JAGSMT010000163.1, read as the reverse complement.
ATTAACTTACGTCAAATTTGGATGCAATAATGTATATAAAGTAAAATTATAGTTTGCTATAGAAATTAGCATTTGTAGTAATAACAAAACAAATATCAAAGTTATTACTATAAATGCAAGGAATGCTGGACCCCAAATCTAGCAGCAGATGTGTTAGTGGCTCTACCACTAAGACAGTTTTACACAATAAAGGCATTTTGCTACATTATGTACCATCATTCATTAACTTGCGCACATTTTAATACAGTTATAATTGAAATATTATCGTCTCCAGTTTAAAATAGTTTAGTAAATGTAGTTATGTTTAAGCAATTTTGAAAAAAAGATGTGAAAAATGGAACTAGGCCAACAAATACGAACCCATGACCTCCGGTTTGTTATGCAAGGGCAAATACCGCTAGGCCACGAAGGCGGTTAAGGATTAATTGAAATATCCTTAAATAAATACATGCGGTGACTCTAATAAATAAGGTGCTGGCTACTATTCTTATGAAACCTTATGCTTCTAAAATGTTATATTTTAGTTAGATGAAATGTAATAAATTATTTTGACTCTCCTTCTGATTTCGTCTATAGGAATAATTAAATTTTCTTAATAAGCCATTTCAATACGCCAGGGGCGTTAGTTTCACTGAAGCTAAATAATCTGCGTTCTCTCTGAAGTAACTTTAAACATTACGTTGATCAAATACTTGTTTTTTTAAGTATTTAGAAAAAAAAAACCTAAGTAAATATTATTTATTTCGATCATCGATACCGATAAATTGAATTATAACGAAAATTCATTGAACTATTGCAAAATTAACATTTTCGTTCAGCGTAGTAAAATATCATTAAAATCTGTTAATTAGTTTAGGCGTTAAAGGGTAATAAAAATTACTCACAATCTTTCACATTTATTATTAATAGGATATTACTGCTGCAGACATCATTTAGCTACTAATACTAAAACTGGCTATTTAGCGAGTACTGGGTACTAAAAAAAACAAATGGTTAGCGAACTAGGTTTAAAGAGGTACCTCTACGACTAAACAATTACCCTTAACCAATTCGAAAGTCCTCGCAGGTACCCCGAGCGAGTGGAGAGCTCGATGAGCGTTTAATTACTTCATTACATATTCGCGGCTTTCGTCCGCAACGCCACTGAGTGTGGCGTCATTGTTCACGTACAATAATTGTCTACGCAATCGAGGACAGACGATTGTCATCGAAATGCTGTTTGCGTGTTTCCAGTGCCATTCGGAAATGGAATTGTGAATTCTAGAGTTAACAGTGGCATCGTTAATATAATAAGAGATGCGGTTATATTTTTATTTTATATTGAACAATTTCACAAATTTGTATTCGATTTAAAACAGCAGAATTGTGTACATCATGAAAACAATCTAAGTAATGTCCAATGTAGTGCTAATCCTTTACTCTATAATTTTTTTACAATAAGAAAACTACGTTTTCTTATGACAATGCTTCAGCGAATGAAGCAGCAAATCTTTCAAATCCTTCTAACGTGATTTGTCTGCGCATTTTGAAAATCGCCTTTTAAATTTGTTTAGACACAAAAACCTACACGTATATATAAATATTTATCTCTTAATGTTTGTCCTATACATATCATAATGAATAGAATAGTACTTTTAAAGGTACTATAAAAATTTAACTATAAATTACGATTTCATAACAAGCTTAAAGTTAACATAGCAATCAATGCAATTGCATTGGTGGCAGTTTTTAATCATCTACGAAAAAAACATATTCACCACAGTCCGTTTCCAATATGCGTGTTAACTTTGAGCGAACATAATGCTTGTCGAGTGTATCAATGATTGCCAATTATTCGTGGCGAGATTCAATCTATTTTTAAATTACTCTTTTATATTGCAATCGCTTTATATTTGTGAAAGGCTTTGCAAATATTTACCGATTGATTTATTTATTCTACATTTTATTATTTTATATTTATTAATAAAAAATCATACATTCATATATGAGAGCATGCTTGCATGATTGGGTTTGTATAATTTCCTTTTTTTTTTGTAGAATAGGGACAAGACGAGTAAAACGTTCTCGTAATGACAAATTCTTCCATCACTTGTATCATTTCGTTTGCCCTGCACTTACTAATACTAGATACGATGTCATACTATCCGGTATGTTGTAAAATTTGTATTATAATATTTAGAGGTATAAATAGGTATGATGGTGGTATTTTTCTAGTTTACTCATAGTAACTCAACAGAACTTCTTGTCCTATGTAAAGATTATTCAAATAATTTTTACATGTTGTTCAGCTGTAATTATTAGGTACTCGACTAGTGTAACACTTGAAGTGAATAAATTACACATCCAACTCATCTTTAATATTTAATTCCTATAATACAAAGCACTTAGACTATTGCGAATATTGACAAAGCTTTTAAGTAGTACAAAAGAGGGACAGTGGCTTAATAACATCAAAACTGATTGTAACTTAACTACATTAATTCAGCTTGGAAGTTTATTTTGGAACTGGGCTTTGTTGATACTACAAGCAAAGCCCACAAATTATTAATCATTTACTTACGTATTAGAAAACGATAATTTTATCGTAAGGATCCTAAATAAAATGTAACTTAAAAGTACATTTAAACTAAAAGTATACTATATTTATGAAACCCTATAAGCATGTTTATGTAAACATGTTACTTCTGAAATAAAGAAAATAGAATATTAAAAAAATATGAGTTAAGTCATCATCAGCCTGTAATATTCCACTGCTGGACATAGGCCTCCCTAATACACCTCCATCCATTAGGAGATTTTGGACCGTATCCCACCACGCTGGTCCAATGCGGATTGGTGGGTGGACCGACTTTTTACATGCCCATCCGACGCATGGATCATCTTACTTTTCAGACAATTGGGTGATCGGCCCAAATTGCCCTAACCAACTAGGAAACAACAATGAAAATTTGTTGAGTCCCCGCAGGATTCGAACCCCGACTCCAGTTTCTAAGGCACACGCCTATACCACTAGGCTACGGAGGTAGTTCATGAGTTAAGTGCTTTCTTATATTTTTTTATTTTAAATTGTCGGTGCACTATCATTAAATTGTTAATAATATCTAAATTATAAATACTTAAATCTTTATGTTGATAAATATTACAATTTTAACAGGTTTCATCGCGCTTAATTACTTTACAATTATTTAAATTATACACGTCGTTTCAAACCCTTCCCAAGGTCCATAGTCACAGCCGACCGAGATGTTGGGCGGTCGAAATATCATTGTGAATTCGGCTACCGACGATTTTAAATACAATATTATGCGATCCTATTTATGCATACAGAGCTAACAGTATCATGAGTTCTTACAGTATTTGTGAGTTTGGTTTTAATTGTTGTGATAATTTGATCCCAAGCCGGTAGTAGCACCCAACCATCTTCTCTATTGAAATTAGGATGTTTTTACTTTCAATAGCCTCGCGAATCATCCATGGTAGAAATCAGTGTTCATCAAAACTTATGTAATTGTTAGGCTGGTCCAAAATATAATCACAAACTGCAGACTTACACAACCGTCGGTGCTTCACATTAGCTATGGGTTCTTTGATACGTTTCCTGGTAGATTTTTTTGTCTGGCCTATGTAAGAGCGATCACATTCACAGTCCAGCTTGTAAATTCCTGGGTCTTGCAGGGGACATTGCACTTAGGCGATGGTAAAACTAACTTATCTTTCTAGCTAGCTTGAAATATATTTTTAAATTGAAGTAAAGAAGGCATGCATAAAAACTATATAACACTTTTAATAAAACATGCGGCTTAAGCATGAATCTAAACATTTTTTTATATAATGCAAGAATACAAAATATTGTTATTAGTCAAAATTCATCAGTTAAATAAACACAAAATAGTTTATTTATTTATTTGCATTGCACTGAAAGTTAACTCTAATCTCTAATATTTTTGCCTTGAAGCCGAAACCTTTTTTAAACGCCTACACTATACTTTCTGAAAGAAGTCTTTAAAATTCAAAAATTGTTAGTTACAGTCCTGATATCAAAACAGCCTATGAGTATAGATCAAAAATCAAAAATTGCAACTATGACTTAAATTACTAAAATGAGTATAAATTGGATGCAATATTTTGCATAAATCAGAAAAATATCAATTTTAGCACACGCCTCGATTACACGACGACAAAACTTCTTATACAAATACTCTTGTTGATATAATTGAAATATGATAAAGAAATCAAGAAAGGATTTTGTATATACGAATTCGAGTTATTCAGTATTGCACGTAAAAAATTACAATATAAAATTATAATACAGAAACATATTTTGTATTATTAAATATTTTAGGTTTGAAACAATGAAGTCTTACAAGGAGACAGATAGGTTTGAATTATTACAAATATATTACGCTTTCAAAATATCAAACAAGGACCGGTGGTGGGGACCTACCACCGGTCCCTTGTTACAGGGGACCGACTGGGTCGATACCACCGCGGTGCCTATTTCTGCGGAAGTAGCGTGAAAACACTGCTGCATTCCGTTTCGAAGGGCACCGTAGCCAGCGTATTTACTGGGTAAACAAGACTTAACACCCTATGTCTCACGATGAGGCGCGCGCGGCCAATACCACTGGTATTGTCAACGTCTATGGTGTCGGTGACCACTTCCCATCAGGTGGCCCGACTGCTCGTCTGCCTGCGTATGCCATAAAAATAAAAAAAATAAAAAAATTAAGGATATTAAAGTGTACGTTTATAACATCAAAGAAACCGTTTTTAAATTGTTATCTTGTGATATAAGGCTGATGCACAGATGAAAACAATTTCTTTTATAAATTTTGTCCGTATATCTGATCGTTCTATCACATTTCGACGGGATTATCTTTAAATGAGAGCTGATATGACTAGGAGTAGTTTGGGCTGCTTTTTTAATACATAACACCTCGTGGGCGCAGTCGTGGGCAACAGAAAAACACCAAACTTTAAATAACCTAGTATCAGTATACTTGGATGTACTTGTTGTAGTATATCGCTGATAGTTGCGTCATCATAACGCCATTATTATTATTCTTAAATTTCGCTAAACCATCTTACAGGCGCTATATTTCAATAATTTTTCATTCCAATACAAGGCCGGCGAGAAAACATAGCATGAAAAAAAATGTAAATGCTGTACCGCCTGTGTAGAAAATGCTTGTTTAAAAAACCCTAGCAGAAGTTAAATGGTATGCTACCTTAGGGAAATGTGGCTAATAGATGTACATTATGTGCGTTCTAAAAGAAAGCTATTAGTGAAACCTGTAACTTAGGCCCCAGAGAATCCCTTAATAGGTTGTTTACGCAGATTCATTAATTTAATATATAAAAGTTTAAGCTTTCGATATTATTTCTAAAACTGCCTCCGTAGCCTAGTGGTATGGGCGTGTGCTTTAGAAACCGGAGGTCGTGGGTTCGAATCCTGCGGGGACGCAACAAATTTTCATTGTTGTTTCCTAGTTGGTTAGGGCAATTTGGGCCGATCACCCAATTGTCTGAAAAGTAAGATGATCCATGCGTCGGATGGGCATGTAAAAAGTCGGTCCACCCACCAACCCGCATTGGACCAGCGTGGTGGGATACGGTCCAAACCCCCTAATGGATAGGGGAGGCCTATGTCCAGCAGTGGACTAAAACAGGCTGATGATGATGTGTGATTATTTCTAAAAGATATGAATGTCTTGTTTATATATTTTATAATGTCTAAAAATTTTTGGGTATCCGCAGTGACTTTTTTAGATACATTATTTTATTACTAAATTTATAATAAAAATCCATCCATGTTTAAATATTGACTTAACTCTGTAAAACTCTAACAAGACAAACATTTCTGAACATACACTAAAAATTGCACAGCACTCATAACACTGCAAATGGCATAAAATTGTTAAAGAAAGCCGGGAGATATATTGCGGTATAAAGCCTAAACTATTATATATTTGATATTATCAAAACAGTGTATATGAGAAGCTGAAATTATTATATACGTTTATTTCATGTTCATCATCATCAGCCCGTGTTTTAATTTGTGAACTAGTCAATCAAAAGTTTCCAAGCTTTGGCACCGTAGATCTTGATTCCTATCAACGAACGCACTGATCGAAGAATTTTGATCTGAGACACTGTGCGATGGTCGCCGTGAAAGCTTGCCGAAGCTTATGAAAATCTGCCCAACAGAAATGAATTCTACTATTCGCCACTTCTTCAAAGTTGTTGAAGACCGGATCTCGATGGAGTCAAAAGCCGGTTCATGATCCACAAATTCCGTGCACAGGTGCAAGTATTATTTTCGTGAAAGACGATTGAGACAACTCTCGAAAACGACTTATAGACATAACTCAGAAGTGATACGTATTGATAATTCTTCAATAAGGCTTAATCACATTTTAAAAAACCAAAATGACCATATCCCTGCGCCATGCCATATAACTTTTTCAGGATAGTAGAGTAGAGTTAAATAGTCGTCGGAGTCCCTTCAGCACCGGCTTACTGGGGCTATCTGAAGCTCCGTCGTGTGTCCGTATTCTATCCCAGGTTTTTCTACTTTTAAGTTGCTAGGGACCGCCTTAACATTTCTAGAAAATTCTCCGACACATACTGGGTTAAGATAGCTGGACAATCTTATCATCTAGCTCTAGGTGAAAGAGTGCGACGCAACAACAGGCTGTAAATTAAAAGTTCCGAGAGAAACTAAGAGTGGTTTTGACAAGTGACAAAGTCTCCATATTTTTTGATCAAACTCGATACATGGCCAATATTTTGCTCTTCTATGCGACGGTTCGATCACATAAAAAAAATAATTAAGCTCAATACGTTGCTTGTCTATGAGATCCCATGTCTCCCTCAAAAGTTATGACTTTTACCCGAATGTCGGAGCTGGCAGAGTTTTGCATCCTGTCCGAAGAATTTCTACCAATAAATCGAGTTTCTGGACACGATCCACGTTGATTGTATTCCCCATGGCAGAGATTAGACTTTAGCAGATTAAGTTAGAGCGAGGACTCCATCAATTGGGAACGTTCAAGCTTGAAATGGATTTTCTGAGTGTTTCTTGGAAATCGGTGATCACTTCCAGTCTTAAACCTTGACATTACTGCGACATCCATAAAAAATCGCTTTTACCCGCTGTTTAATCATAGTATCGGGAGTCTGCTACATCCATTTCCTTTGGGGCTGTTTATGATAAAAACGAGTTCTATAAGAATTGTCTCTCTTGCTGGAGGAAATTTCATATAAGCCGGCGATTAGACGCTAGTTTTACAACTACAAATATACTGTTGTAATATATAATAAACAATGTAGTGACATTTTGTAAGTCTATCCACGATACCTTGATATTGAAATGAAACCAAAAATTGTGAGAACTCAATGAAAATTTCTGGAGCTACTAAGGAAACTTCTCATCTCGTTTCTAAAAAAAATAACGATGTAAGAAATAATACCGCCTCCTGGAACACCAACAGTGAAATGAAGGCAATCTAATGATGTACTTATAAATTTCACTAACAGCTTCCTTGAAGTAAAGATGTAGTAATAATCACATATTTGGATGTATTAACCTATTAACGTCATCTAGTCCTAAACTATGTAAAACTTAGCAAAAAAATGTCTGATGGATACATAGACTTACTTTTCTTCTGAAATAAACATATATTATAAAGAAGCAAACTTACACGTAGATACGAGACCAATACATGTAAGAGTGTTATTTACAATCGAACTTACGCATTTTTAGCGAAACAGTCGGTATCACTAAACAATACGCCCAAATGAGTCATATATAATAATAATTAATTTTGATGTGTACTACATTGATCATATCTAATGAAGGTTTTTTAGGTGCTTAGTCCAAAAAAATTAAGTGGGTGGTCAATCGCTTTGTGAAAAGCATTACTTAAGTAATTATATTAGTACTCCCAGTGTAGTTTTAATTTTGCGCAAATTGCTAACTGCTTTTTACAAAATATTTCTTAAAACAATTTATTTAGTATATAGAATTTTACAATACAATGTGCAATAACGCAGAATAACTTAATTGAGAAATAGCAAAGATTTAATTAAGTTACGTTTCCTGGTCTTAATTCCTCGTTAAAATATTGAAAATTGCGAGTTTGGTTTTTGCCGCAGCAAATGGGTGAGAAAACAAAGCGCTAACCACAATGTCGTTTTGCACGAAAGCCGTGACTCATCAAACGGCTTATTTAAGCCTATTATACTGCTTAATGATAATCCTATTAAGGGAGACTGATTAATGAGCGTTCACTTAGAGCAATTTCTCTTGATATGTGTATAAATAAATACAGATGATTAAATTTCGAAATATGTATTAAATATCGAAATATATTTAACAACAATGATGTGAAGCCTGGGCAATAGCAGGGGCCATCAGGGCCAATGATGTCATATAACTTATTAACGGTAATAAACATACGTAAAACTTTAGTATTTTTTTTAAATAAAAGAAGTAAAAAGTTAAAAGCTTAGTATGCAGCAACGGATGATGATTTATTTCTCTAAATTCTTTTCTTATATTCTTAAAGACAAGTAAAGTAGATTTTGTTCGTTTATTACTTGGTTTATTTGCTAAATCCTTTTATTATTACTGTTTGTTAAACTATGAGAAGATAAGTTGAATTATAGTTTAATAGTTTTTAAATGAAACCATATGCTGTAAAACAATGTTAACTAAAAAGTAAAATAAACTACCGAATATATATTATGGTTACTTTTAATGTGTCAAGGGTAATTTTTTTACAGATATCTTATTTATGAGTGAATAACTTATTAGGTAACAATTTTACGAGCCTTTTTTTCCGACAATAAACTGCTGTTCTTTTAAACAAATATGATATCCAATTACAATAATATAAAAATTTATAATAGTCTGTTTAATTATTACCGAATAATTTGAATCCAGAACTTTTAAAAAAAATCGGAATTTGGTTGGGAGTGTTTAAAGTTCATCATAAATGATAAAACCTAACTTGTATACGATCACGTTTGTTATATGTAATTTACTCAAAAAAATTACTTTTGTTTTAAACAAGTAAAAGCGTTAAAAGGGAATCTATTAGTAAATAACTACCGCGGTGCTTTTATCACACTACAGTTGTGTTTGCTCACTATTATGTATCTTATGTGTTACATCGGCACGAGTTTCTAGCTTATGTCATACTCAATAATAAAAGAAACAATAAAAACATAATAAATTGCCAAAAAAAGTTGTAAGGAAATGTCGGCGCGCAACAGTAAGAAGCTTTGCTTTTGATTTTTGGCTCGCGTATATAAAACTATAGTACGACTACCTTTTTTCGTCAAAATATTTAAAAATACCGCAACAATATGTCCAAACCGTGCATAGGTATACTAGATATGTTTAAAAAAGAGCAACAGGTAACGGCCTCGCTTTTCCGTAAATTTCCTTTAATACAATTTTCAATTGACAATATTTTATATATCGTCAATTGAAAATTGTATTAAAAAAATCTGAACATCGAGGAGTGAACCACACGTTATAATATCAGTTATTTTGAAAATATACAAAGTTATCAACTCAATACTATATTACTGTGATAAAATAAGTCATAGCATGACGCTAAAGATTCATGATATAAAGTTATAGTCTGTGATAAAAAAGAAACTAAAGTTAAAAAAAATAGTGATATAAATTTAATAGGGATATAATTATTTTATAATTATGAGGTGCCAAACTAAAAACATATAAAAACAATGTGTGACTTATCACAATTAATAAAAAGTCTTTAAAAAATTAGTTCATAAGTAACCTTGTTATTATTTAGCATATACTATCTCTTTAAAAATAGTTTAGTAAGGCTTATACAATGTTTTAAACATATTTCTATTGTACTTTTATGCATATTAGTGTGTCCGATTGCACAATAAATATTTTCATCTATTTTTCAAGATCTAGCAACCATTCAGTGTTTCAGCGACTTCTGCTTTTTATGATGATCTTGTGCTCTGTGGAATAAACCTATTGGAACATAACCGGGTGTGTCGGGACCCGTTGCCACAGGCGCCTCTCCCCACCGAGTGACTTAACTGCACCAAGGGCCCCTAGATGCGGAGCTTCGGCTGCGGCCGTCACTTTAGTGCCCAGCCTGGGTTGAGCAACGCCGAGAGCTGCGTAGTGTCGTGGGGCAAGACCTTTCGCTTCCTGCAGTAGTGCGCAGGATGTTAGAGAGCGAAAGGTCGTGGGGCGCCGTCCTTGCGTTCTGCGAGGACGTGATGGCCCGGAAGGAAGCCGCGGAAAGAGACAGGCAGGCTAACAGCGCCCTGGCTCTCCGCAGAAGAAGGCCAGGGCGCCGAAGAGTGGCGTATGCGCGCAACATTCCCCTGACTCTGAGCCCCTGGGCGGCCGGCAAAAGGGGGCCCGCCGCCCAGAAAAGGGCTCAAGTGGGAGTGCCGTGCTGTTTGCTCCGGCACTGCACCTAAAGCGACGGTCCGGGTGTCCCAGCACACCCGGAGAGAGGAGGCCCGCGAGGGCCAAGTCGCGCCGGGGTCGCCGAAGACTGATCAACGCCCCCGGCCCCGGCTACAACAACATGAGAAAGGAGCAACCGTTGGTTTTTTAGTGAGTATACCGGCCGCTCCATCTTGGTCCGGGGAACCCCACATATCCCTGCTGCCCTCACTGGTGGCGGAATCTTTGCTGGATTTTTCCAACGTCAAAAAAAAGGCGTTATGATTGGTTCTTAGCTGTGAATCGAGGATGCGACAGAGGCCTCGCACTGCTCGATTCACGCTTTTAGAACACTTTATCCGAAGGCTCGATTAACATTACACACTTAAAGCTTTGCGCTGGAAGTAAAACTCACAACGGTCTATCAATGGCATGTACAATGTCAAATAGCAACTGTGTGAGTTCGACCTTACTGTGGGACATAGTATGGTGTGGGACTTCTGTCGTTTTAAATCCGATATGTTTATAAAATAATGTTAATATTAGTTTTTTATTGAAGAAGGTCTACTAATTTTATCTATTCGAGGCCACGGAAACGTCAATTTAGAAATGAAAAAACGATAAATCGTGAAAGACCGATCAAATGAATAGTATTCACTTAGACAAAAGATTTAATGAATTGTTTTTCATGTGTATATGTTTCATTAAATAAGTTTTAGTAGAAAAAAATACTTACAGAACCTATTTGAGACAAACAAGAAACAAATCGTTCCAGAATAGTATTAGTGTTGGTAGCATGTTTTTGGATCGATAAGCATAAAATTATAGAATTACCATTCGTAGAATCGTTCAATCATTTATACAATTGTACACATAAGAACTGTCCTTAGTAACTTGTTATAATTGAATATGGGACTTGTAAATTGGTGACATTAACAAAAAACTATATTATATATTTAAAAGATTTTTTTGTAAACACAGGAAATGTTAAAAATAATTATGGCTTATTTTACTGTACATATTTGAAACCGTAATACAAATTTAGTGGACCTTTTTGTTAACTCAATTTTTAAAATGCAACGACCATTTTTTAATTCAATTAATTGAATTTATTTTATTAAAAAGACTATTTTTCTCGAGTTTTTAAAAAAAGGTTTTTTAATTCAATAAAAAACAATACTCAAAATATATTTTCGAAAATTATATAATTGAATTATTTCACCGATGGAGAAATGAATAGGCTAATTAGAAGAAAGTCGATAACGTTCCATAGATCTAATTACACCGCGTCTGCCATCACCAAGACACCCCATTTCTCTAGTTAGGAGGAGCGTCAAAATGAATAATGGCACTTCATTACGGTAAAATGCTGCCTTATAGTGTCTCAAATGCTCCATTATTTAATGAGAGTGGCGAGCACCTCATTCATTAAGGTTACCGCCCATATTTATTCTGTTATATGCAAGTTTTCTATAATCAAAATTTATTTATGTGTTTATTATTTTAAATATTTTGTATAGAACCTAATAATAGGAATAAAATTTATTGTTGTTCAATTGATACACATGAAATCTATATTTTTATAAATCTCAAAGAGAATTCCAAAAAGTAAAAATGATGACAATGTCTCTTATAATCTTGTCTTAGCTAACCAGACCCCTGCTTCTATTGAGAAGGATCAAACGTTGAGTCTCAATTTGGAATCTGTTCCAAGTAATTTAAATTAAATCTAAAGACAACGGAGGAAATCTCTTTAATAAATCAAAATTTTTCTCAAATAATAAATGCATTTTAAAATAATAAAACTTTTAATAATAACACCTATTGCATAAACGTAAAAGTTCATATAACCAAATTAATATTTATACAGTTGCTTAGATTAAATATACATTGAAATGACATTTTTTTTGCTTATTTTGGTGCACTTACCTTGTTTTCTCTTCACCACCCAAAGGTTGGCTGGTAGACAATGCCATCGGCATTAAGTCCGCCTTTGTACAATTTTTTTTGTGCATGAAGAATAAATAAATATATAAATAAGCTTATTAATATTTTTCTTGAACCTACTAGAATAACTGAGACTTCTGCGACATGTATAGATAATATATCTACAAATTGTCAACCATTAAACAAGTCAATTATTAAAAAATTTAGTTTTGACCACTGTGGCCAGCTTCCTTCTTTCAAATAAATAAAACATCAGACAAAAAACACAATAAAAAAAAATATGTTTGTTGCTATGTATAAATCGTATTGAGAAGTCGAGAAGTAATATATCACAAAAAGTTGACTATTTACAGTATGACGATAACCCACATGTGCTCTATAATACATTATTCTCTTTTATAAGAAAATAATTTAAATTAATATTTACTTCTAAAACGGTTAAATTAAAGGGTTTTGTAACTTTTAGGGACTGGGCAACAGTTGGAATTCACAAAAGCAGGCAAAGATTATATAGAGCTTTACAGTGAAAAAACATCATAGTAAGTCCTATGTTGCACATGTCAGTGCCTATTCAAAAATATTCAAAATAGTTTGTATTCTCACAAAATCTCTTTATATCAAAGAAAAATTAAAAATTCGTCAGACAAAATAAAAATGACTTGGAATATTATCATATAACAGTGAAACTGGAAGAGGTACTAAGACAACTCTAAATATTAATGACCGTGATGCTAGAAGCTGACGAAAATGTTGCTACTTATTTCGAAAAATTCTTCTCGGACATTTCAGTTTTTTACTAACAAGTCACTTTTATATTCTCTAACAGTTGCCGAGTAACTATTATAAGATAATACCATTGAATGTACGGAGAATTTTAATTTTACGCACGTAAGTACCGGAGATGTTGTAAGTACATTTAAAACTTTAGAATAAAAAAAGCTACAGACCTATGGGTATCTCTGTTAAGGTGATAAGTTCTATTATCGATGTAATATCACCTCACCTAGCAGCAATATTCAATGTAAGACTCAGAAGGGCGAATTTCTGACCTAATGAAGCATAACAAAATTATTGCGATATTTAAATCAGGATGTAATACGGACCTAACAACTTTAGACCAATATCAATACTGCTTACTCTTTGTAAATTATTTGAAAACTCTTACTAAACCTTTCAATCGTAATTGTCTTTTAAATAACAAGCAGCATGGATTTACTAGGGGTCGCTCAACAACTGACGCAGGCATCAGGCTAGTAAAAAGCATTTTTGAGGCTTGAGAAGCATCACAGGATGCTTTAGGCATTTTCTGTGATCTCAAAAAGGCTTTTGACTGTGTGCACCATGAGACTCTGGTTAGGAAATTACGTCACTATGGTAAAAGAAAGACCGCACTCAACCTTCTGTCTTCGTACCTGCGCCATCGAATTCAGAGGGTTAACTGGGTTGATGAATGGTAAAAGATCTCCCGGGGCTCCGGTAAATATGGAGGTCCCACAAGGATCCATACTTGGGCCTTTTCTCTTCCTCATTTATATAAACCTTACCATGTATGATAATAGCGGCGAGATAGTTTTATTTGCAGATGATACCTCATTGATTTTTAAAATTAAATGACATACGTCAATAAATGACGATGTAAAGAATACTCTCTCTAGAGTAGCGAGTCTAGAGTATAGTATTAAACCAAAGGAAAACAAAATATATTAGATTCATGACTCTAATGTGAAGCATGGTAAATTTGAAGTGGTTATGGATGGGAGGCGTTAGATGTAGTTGAATTAACTGTATTTCTAGGAATAACTGTAGATGCATAACTACAATGGGCCCCAGATTAATAGGCTAGCAGAAACAAAGCCCTGCAGCTTATGCAGTGAAAAATTAGATTATTTACTGATGTGGGCAGCTCGTTTAGTGTTTTTCCGCTATTTTCATAGTATTATGTCTTATGGCATTCTACTGTGGGGAAATGCGGTGGATACTAATACGATCTTTGTTTTCAAAAACGTGCAATTCGTGCAGTGTATAACCTGGGCCCCAAAGAATCATTAAGACAATTTTATGCATGTGCGAAGAATAGGCATGATTTCCTAAGACATTGTGATGCACATGACATAGATACAAGGAACAAACATAATTTAAATATTCCAGCAATTAGACTGCGAAGAATAGTAAGTCTTTATGGGACAATGTATACGTTTTACAACAAAATCCCAATAAACGTTCAGAATTCAACTATTAGTAAATTTAAAAGGTACTCAAGGAACGTTTATGTGTTAAAGGTTCTTACAATATTAATTAATTTTAAATGATAACACAGCCTGGTAATGGATGGCCGCTCCAGGTCTTGTTTCAAAATTGCACAACATGTTATGTCTTCAAATTCTTTGCTATTTTTAAAAGATGACATAAAATAGCCCACTGAGTTAATTTCGCCGGTTCTTCTCAGGTCTGAGGCGTCCTTTTCCGAACCGGTGGTAGTGTTCGACAATTAAAAAGCAAGTGTAAACTTCTATATTGAATAAAGATATTTGAAGTTAAATTTATACTAAAAAACATTGAAGTGGCTCACGTGACCCCGACAACAGCCACGATGTCTCGTACGGACGAGTCGATGCATAACACAACTTAACACACTAACACTACCACAGATGCATAACACTTATCACACACGAGGAGAGTTCCGCTCCAGGTAGCGGCTAACAAGGATCTCCCCTTCCTATATTTCAGAACCGTCTTTTATGTTCGATCTCGGACAGGCATAACGTCAATATCGAGACCTCTTTTCCCCAAGTACCCGCGATAGAAGTAGTATTCTGACTTTATCTTTTCAGAGTAAGCAGGGGAAACCTAGCAAACACGACGTTTTTGCTTAACTTTGTCATCTAATTACCTTCTTATAAATGAGACATGTAAGCAATTTAAATTTAAAATAAAATGCTATGAATAAAATTATCCTGAATAAACGATAATGTTTACCAAACCTTTAAAACACAAATATATTTTTTTCTATTTTTATTTGCTTTGTTTTGCTTCTCATTCTGGGTGCCTAGGTTTTTTGGGCCTACCTATTAAGATATAGGTGTATCTTAATTGTTAAGCTAGTTAAACTTCTCAAAAGAAAGTTCATGAAATAAGTTCGTAAAATTATCATTATTTCTACAGCAACTCTATAATATACTTGATACAATTCAATTCAATTCAATTAAATTAAGCAGTTAAGAATGTTTACATTGAAGATTATATATAGTACTACCAAGCCCTCAACCCCCCTTGTAGAATTAGAATTTCGTAAAATCCGTTCTTAGCTGACCTCTACTCAGTGAAAGGAATATTCCTACCACATTTCAAGTCGCTACGCCTTATAGTTCCAGAGATATCGTGATGAGTCAATATATAGGTGGGAACCTCTTTTATATAAATAGATATAGAATATGACATATTTTGTTATAATTATTATTAACAAAATATATCACACGATATTTTGTGATAATTATGAAGTACTCTATTAATTAATTTAAGGCTCTTATTTGTTTTGGCTTCATTTAAACCCCTTAGTCATTAATTAAGGGTGCACAAATAAAGAATCCGGTGTTACGGCAATAATTAAGGTTGATTTAAAAAAAAGTATCAACTGCAAGTTGCAACTACAATTAACCTTAAACGATTCGAAAGTCCTCGCAGATATTCCAAAACGAGAGAGGGTGGACGGTTTAACGAGCACATAATTACCTATTCGCGGGTTGCGTCCACAACGAAACTGAGTATGTCGTCATTGTTCACGTACAGTAATTGTCTACGCTATCGAGGGCAGACGATTGTCATCGAAGTGCTGTTTGCGTGTTTTCAGTGAAATTCGAAAATGGAATTGTGAATTCTAGAATTAGCGATGCATCCGTAATTTAAAATGTCAAACATTTTAAATGAAACATTTTTGTGATTATACATGTTGATATTAAAAAATGATTAAAAATGTTGAAATTGACAAACTAAGATGCCTATATTTATTGAAATAAACAACAGATACAAAATGTCATAGCTTTTAGGATGCTCTATTTTAATTAAAAAAAAACTTGTTTCAACTTGGGAAAGGTTATAGTCAAGTATAAATTCATAAAAGTCATTAGTCCTGACTTGTATTAGGGTTGACTTTTTGTCCATTCAGAGTTACCAAGCAGTTGGTTTTCATGCAGAACGACAGGCATTTCACCTCACCGCCTTAGTTCTTTTAAAGACATACATCCTGTAACGACTACTGAGGATGCTTTTGACAACGTTTACCGACTTTTTAGCCGTCATACGTATACCTCTTACAATGAAATGATATTTTTTATATAAATTTCTCGCATATAATTTATTTAAATTAAATGGAATGAATTTTCAACAAACGATGTGTGTTATTCAAAATCAATTTTTAATTTCAATTCATTTTTGTCAGTAAGCATGACTAAACTTTATTTTTCTTTTTTTTTATGACATACGCAGACAGACGAGCAGTCGGGCCACCTGATGGGAAGTGTTCACCGACGCCTATAGACATTAGCAATACCAGTGGTATCGCCAACGCGCTGCCTAGGGTGTTAAGTCTCGTTTACCCAGTGAATACGCTGGCTACGGTGCCCTTTAAACCGGAACACAGTAGTGTTTTCACACTACTGCTTCGCGGCAGAAATAGGCACCGTGGTGGTACCCACCCAGACGGTCTCCTGTAAACAGAGGACCTACCACCGGTGTAACAGGGGACCTACCACCGGTTATTTACCTACCACATTTATAACTGCTTCATAATGTACATTTTAAAATATTATCGTTCTATGTGAATACCCACAAATAATTTTTACGAATACCAATAAAGATGTAATTACAAATATAGTTTCATAATAAATCTTTTTTTTTTAACTAATACTACTCGTTATTGAATAAAGGTGGTCTTAAACACCGGCGTTAAAATATTATGACATATGTAAATGTTTTAAGGAAATCGTATTCAAACATACATTTCATGTACCTGCTTATTACACCAGATAAGCCCCGAAAACCCGGATACGTTGGTGCAGTATGAATCCTACTTCTTTGTGACAGACATAGACAGACATCGCGAGACTACTTTTAGTCGAACTACCATAAACAGGAAGACTTCTATATACAAATCCATTTCAAATTAATTATTGCGTCATATAACAAGCGTCAATCCCTATTTGATATCTTAGTAATTAAGCACTTAAATATTTTATTACAGTCTTGAGATTAGCTATAGTAAGCACCTTTTGAAGGTTGTTAAACCTGTTTATAAGATTTCAAAGGGAAAAATACTACTGTGTTTTCTATTTCTACCACAAAGCAGTAGTATACAACTATTCCAAGAAAGCACTATCATAGGTAAACATTATAATTACAAAAATTTTATTATTTATGACGTTTGATAATTTATTGTACAAAACAATTCATATATTTTGTTACAAGGTTAACGAATAGGATAAAACATTATTATGTTGGTAAGTAAAAAAGTCGTAGCTGGCTATTTTATTATAATTCAATAAAACGATTTCGTGATTAAACGAAAGCTAATTTTGATTATTTTGCCTTATAATATAACGACATAGAGTTCATGTGTTGTACATATATTACCATAATCGTAAATTTATATTATTTATTTTAATAGCTAAAAACGTTTGAATAGATGATGATATCAACGCGCAGTACCATTGTAGAATTAATGAGGATTACGCTTTCGTTTAATGTCTGAGCCTAATGCAAAGCACTCAGACTATTGTGAATATTTACAAAGCCATTAAATAGTAGTGAACAGGGACAGGGGCTTAAAAACATAAAACTGATTGTGACTTTATATAGTTTGGTAGCAAAATATATTTTGGAACTAGGACCTGCTACTGCTTGTACCTTTATTTTGTTAATATAGTGTATAAATTGATCAAAATCGCAGCTTTCATAACTAAAAGTAACTATTGATGTTGTTATATAAAGTTGTAATTTAACGTCGAGTTACTAAAAGGTCTTAAAATATTAAATAAAAACTTATATTCATGCAACATTTAGCTCTACTCTGCTTAACATCTATTAAGGAGAAATACAAAAGTAGTATAAATAAAACATACTACGGAATATAAATAGGATTCAAATCAAACAAAAGAAACTATAAAAATTATAGTACAAATAATACATATTTTGTCTTTTTAACAAAGAATAAGAGTTGAGTTTTAAAATGACATAACATCACAAAAAAGTAGATTAAAATATATTTTTGATTGTCCACCAATTTCCATGCAGATTTAATACATATAGTAAATACACAAAAGATATAATCGTATAAATAACAGAGGATTTAAACATGGACGAAACGAAAATACAAAACTCAGTAAGCCTGCAGAATATTCAATTACTATCTTTTAACACTACGGAAATGGGATTACCCATTTTCATCGAGATAATTTAATTTGATTCTCTATTAAATTGATAAAGTACTAAATTAAAAGATCGGTGGACATGTATAATGTACAGTTACGTTTGCGAAAAAACATTTTATTAGTTATTATTTTGACTATATCATCATTTCTTCTTTGAAAAAATTATCTCGTTTACGTTTTCACATGCCCATCAGTGAAACGAATAAAACGCCAATAAGCAAATTACCTATAAAATAGACTGGTATTTGCTAAAATTTCAAATATTTACCTGAGTATGCGTAAATATGTTCAGAACACAAAACGAACGCGGCAACACGTCAAATACCAGTGCTGAAATTATTTGAAGATTTTCACTATTAGACATGATTGAACCTGAAAATTGGGACTTATTTGAATATCTAATATAAATCAGAAACGGTATTGTAATTTTTATATATAACACGCTATGTAGACTTTAAGTAACTTGAAAAATTTTATCTGGAAATATTCAGTTCATTAGCGAATAAGATGATGAATAATCCCAATATTTTGCTCTATATTTAGACCTCTTATTAATTTTTACTTTGAATATTTCTAAAAATAAGGTTTTATTTATGAAATGCTGTAAATTATAATAATAAAACTGTCGTAGTAACTTATAATGAATGCGCAGTAACTTAGTATTTCCAATAATGTGTTCTTATTTAAAAATCAATACTGTAATTGCATGTATGAAATTTATCTGATTGTTTTATTATGAGTTCAGTCTCCCATATCAGCTTTTAAACTGCGTTTATAAAGCAAACAGAGAATTAGGAGTGCAGTTAACTTTAACTTAATATTACTTACTAAGACAGAATTCTGGTGACAAAAAATAATAAGAAAAAGAATATATTTTGTTATTATTACTTAAAATAATAATATAACCTGGTTAAAAAAACTTGTAATAAATTAAACATCACAAAAATTAAAACTAAATATAATGTATTCAAATTAAACCAACTACCACCACAAGCTAGCATTTCATATATCACATATCGACATACCTTCACGATACCTTTGAGAAGCCAGAGATTAATGCGACTAGTAATCCTTTAAAAAATGAATGAAGCAAAGTACTTCTGGGTTATCAGTTATCAGATAAAAAGCTATTATCTGTTAACTAATCCTCATTGCACATCAAGTCAAATAACAAGAACAGTTCAGTTCAAGATAAAAAGCCCTCTTTCCGCTCGTTACCGACGCAGGCCTGTCTTAGGGGATTAGAGTTCGATGCATAATGTAAGCACTCAAGGCACCCCATTCTTGGAAATATTTATGGATGTAATAAGTGATTCAATGTATTTTTATCTGCTTCATAAGGCCAAATTTGATATTTTCTTTTTAAGTAATAAAAGTAAACATTAACAATAGCTCTGTCCAATATATTTTGCGGATTAGATTAGTTATTAACTACAAAGTAACTAAAAAAATATTCGGGCTACAGCTTGGATTAGAAGCTTTTATTAAATGCCTTGTAAAATTTTGTTGATTTTTATTTTTATTAAATCTTTTTGAACCAGATAACATAAAATCTAATGCAAACAATATCGCTGATGAAATTTATTATTCTTTTAACTTCGCTTTACCATCTCTTGAATATTAAATTGCAAAGGGGATCCCATTACTATATTTCGCTGACGAGTAAAGTTAGCATGGCAGCTTACGCAATAAGAAAACTTTAAATTGCTGTGATGAGGACAGTCTGTTTAGACATTGAAACCTTTCATAAAAAAAAAAAAACTATTCGGACCCATGCTGGTAATGCCATTGTTTGTGAAACCTGTTATTTTTATGTTACACCAACTAAGTAAAAACTATTACAAATATGATAGTTACAGAGTTATATAAATACATGTTAAGTATCTCTTCAGTTAAAGGTTATGTTTAAGGTTAACATAAATCAATTAAATATTAGTGCTACAATTTTATAGGAATCATAAATTATGCTATAATTAACAGGAACCAAACAAATAGTTTCCAACGCATAAAAAGCTTCTGCGATGAAGCTAATTAATAAGAGGCTACAAAATTATAATTTTTCAAACGAAGCAAGTGAAATTTTAATAAAAATATGACCGACTTCTAACAGCATATGACTATTTTACGCAATACAAGCAGGTAACAACGTACTCTCCATGAAAATTGCGTCGCGTTTTCTGCTACCGTATTTGAAATCTCTGATGACCTTTAAGGTATTCATTTCATCAAATTATCGTCCATGACACGTTTTCATAGAATGAGGATTTTTTTTAAGACAATAACTTTAATTTAAACTCAAAATGGAATATCTCAAATAAGCTTTGAATGTGCCTGTATAAATGTGTGATTTTTAAAAATGTTTACATGTAAATGTTTATTGTGCATTACACTTAAAACATAGATATGTGCTTTTCTGGACTTTTTTGTAGACCGATTCAAGTAGTACAATCATGTACAAAATAATTTGCGTTTATCTTTTACTGTTTCGGCAACATTTGTAATTTAATACCACGAGGTTGTGATTTTTGGTGCCGTAATTTTTTTTATTCCTTAAATTTCAAAACAAAATTGGGACCAATGGGAAGCTAATATCTGTAATTTCAAAACAAGAAACAAAATCGGAGTGCTAGGAGCGGAGCTAGCAGGTAACATATAAATAACAACATACGCTCTGAATTCAGTACCTTCTTCTTTTGGGAAGTCGGTGAAAAACACAAACAAATAGACATAAATTAAAATTTGAACCATTTACTATTAAATCGCCAAAAAGTTATCTAGATATCAGATAAACTTTTTTATATTTAAAGTAAATACAAATCCTTGTATCATTTTATTTTCCAACAAGTTTAAAAAATAGTATAGCACCAACACCGCTGCAAATGACATCAAGAAGCTGAAGCTAGCCGAGAGATAAATTGTGATTTCAACTTAAATTAATTTGCCGTCAAAATATTAAAACTTTATAGACAAAATATTATATTTAATTTATACAAGAAAATATATAATAATTGCATAAATCAATCATTGCGTATGTTTAAACAGCAGTTGTAATTATTAAAAAAAATATATATTGACTTTTAAATGTCAAATACAAATTTGATAAAATGAGAATTATTATCACGCTAATAACAAATACAAGCGATACGGTGTGACAACGTGTTTCTATTGGGCGTCTATTATACTCTGGCGGCCAGGTGCAAAGTCAATAGCGTTGGCAATTTGTGGACGTTGACAGCTGGGGCCGATACCTTATATGCGCATATGTAATGAGGCAATTCAGGTTGCCCCGTAAAACATTTTTTTTTACTTCCCGTTTACTACCAGCATGTCAGTTGTAGGTGAAAAGTGTTATCTACTTTATTAGTTTTGCTGCTGTTGAGCTACTACTAGGAAGAAGTTGCTACATTTCGCTATCAAATAGGATAATTTTTTTTGATCAATAGTTCCTACGCTCACTTCGTTTAAGCTCTTTCTAAATTATACAGATTAACTGAGAACGTTCGTTTCTTTTTTTATTTAAACTACTGTATAAAGAAGATTAAAACAATATTTTTTGGTTTTACATTATAGGTCTAAATACCAAAGGTCGTGATTTTCGATCTTTTTGTAAAAAAACTTATTTTATAAGTATTCCTGACGGTGATGACTACAAGATGATCATTCAAGACGGTTTGTTCCGGATATTATTACTTTGGTAGTCAGTTAAGCATAGGTGCCTTATTGAACACTCAATTGTTAAGTCCACCTAAGATGAGTTTTTTTTAATGGGTTACAGGACTTATTACCATAAGTCCTGTAACTTTTTATTTCGTTTATTCTAATTGATACTGTTATTTGTACCATTAAATATTTTTCACTTTAAGTGAATTGTTAATTCAAAAAGATGTTAAAATGTTGTTTTCAATCTATTTTACATTGGAAAACTGTATCGGATGCCTTGAGTAAGTACTTACACTTTAATCAGTTTTAAAACTTGTTTGTTTCTCAAAAATATTTTAGCTGCTCTGAAGTTGGTTTGCCAAAGATTCAAATAAATTATGCATAAATAAAAATGAATTCCTAGTTTTTACAATTGCTATATATCTTACATAGGATTGTTATTATTCTATTCTTGTTATTTTGGACTCTTTCCATCTATCAAATGTAGAGGAAAAAATCCAAAGACAAGTCTTAACTAACGATCTATATCTATATTTTCTGTTCCAATACACTAGTCTCTTATGAAAGGCACTTTATAATATAACGTATAAGTTCGTATTTTAGAAATTCTACTTTTGATTTTGCTTTTGCCTTGGTAAATAGGACAGAAAACGAAACATTAACCGCAACGTCAATTTGCGCGAGGAACCGTCATTCATTAAACGGCTTATTTATGCCTATTATACTGCTTAAAGATAATCCTATTAGGAGAAACTGATTGATGAGCATTCCCTCAGAGCAATGTTACTTACTGTGTTTACAATTAAATAAATACACAGGGCGTCTTTAATAAGCGAAATTGCAAAGTGTCAAAAGAGAGTAAAAGATTATATTTTCTGTTCTTAACCAGCGTTCCGGCATTGTAATTTTTACATTTTTTAAATGGATTTTAGAGGTCTAAATGTAGCATATATTGCTTAATGATACATAATAGCTTTCTAGTAGTAAAATAATGAGACAAACATACACAAAAAAATAGAAATCTTTCTGTTAGTCCACTGCTGCTAGGCCTCCCCAAACGCATGCTTTCCCCATTATGGGATTTTTAGACCGTCTCCCACCACGCTGGTCAAATGCGGGTTGGTCGATGCTTTTCCTTTGAATAATATCACTTTTATAATAAATAAAATAACAATATGAAACAGTATTACATACAAGTTGGTTTATTGGTTACTTTAGTGGTGGTTGAATGCATATAACTTTAAGTTGGAAATAAAATTATATTAGTAAAGATATTAGACTTAATGACATAATTATCAGCGTTTAACGTAGTCAATAATTATTTTTTAAATGAAAATTTTAGTCATAACATGTCCTCAATTAAATTATATTGATAATAGGAATGTATAAATTATTAATTGTATAAAAGTAACCTTAATATGCTGTCTGTATTTTTATTACTATTATGTTACTTATATTTTATGTTGTATGTTTAGCTACGATGGGTTTAACATGTCTAAAAAAATAAAAATCCATAACTATTAAATAAAGAAAAATAAATATATTGATATTATTTTTAATACAAAAGTTGGTTTAATATAAGAAAAACATTCAAAACGGATGTAGTTAATGTAACTCTGTGAAGGGTATTTAGATTTCTGGAGCTTCATGAAATATTTCTTACAAACATTATTTATGACCCTATCTTTGTTGCTAACCACCTTATCATTTTCTGTGTTTAACTTAAGCAATAAAAAATAAAACAATTTTAATTAATGTTAAATTAAGTAAAATCTGCATGAGAAAGAGCCGTCATTGGAGCCATAAATACAACAAAAACGTCATGTAAAGATAAAATTGTAATCTAAATTTAAAACAAATAAATTATACTACTTAGCCACGGAAAAAACAGTGACAAATGCAGCTATTTTTCCGTGGGTGCTATTGACGCACCCACGGAAAAAATAGCGAAGCAATATTCAAACGAATCGAATATTCAAACTATTTCTCTCGATTTGAATCAATATTCAAACGACCTATTTAAATTTAAAACCAAGGACCAAACTTTACTATTTACTCATTAAAAAAACAGGTTTTTCTTTAAAGGATATTGTCATTAAATGTTAGTTAAAGCTTCTAGGAGTATCAAAGATGGATGTTAAAGGATTTTACGTTTGGATATTTTGTGGTTTATTTGTTGAATCCTTTATATAATGACTGTTTGTTAAACTTTGCGCAGTGAAGTTAATATCTTAGTCGAAATATCCCGCTCATGCAAAAGTAAACAATTCGCTATAGTATTATGTGAAACAAAGTGGAAATGACTGGCTTGTATTCTCCGTTTGTTAGTGGACAGTTTATTGCAATAAAACATTATATGAGAGTTATTTTTTAATTGATGATCAGTTTTATATAAACTGTACAGTTGCAATCAATTTATAACTAATTCGGTTAACATATTTCCATCTAATACTTAACATATTTAAGTTATATTTTCTTGATAAAAGAGAAGATAGTTTATTTCAAAATATTGTCTTAACCTACGATAAAATTTAAATTTTTAATACGTTAATAGTACCTTAGGTATCTCACACTTATTAAAATTAGTACATATACATCTGTAGTATTTTAATGTTTTATAACTTGCCACCATATTGCCTTACACATATAAAAGACTAATCACAAAGTTTGCTAGCGTATGTTGAATGACAGAACCAACCGTCGTTCGAAATATGTACGCGGTATGCAAGTTCCGAACTTTATTGTAACAGACGGTCCCTAACGCCATTAGACTAACTAATAGAAATAACTAAATACTTTATCTACATTTATTATTCACTCTTAAATAATGCCAAATGGCGTTAATTCGACCATTAGACTAGACTGATATAAGATATCAACATTTAAGTAGAGCACAATATTCTAGTACATTTAAATTACAATAGTTAAAGTAAAAAGATGCCACCATTTCGTAGCCAATATATTGACTTTTATTGAGTTTTTTTCTTTTCATTTTAAAATAAAAGAAATTTTAAAACATCGAGGGCAAATTTTATCACATTAGTCTCATCTAAACAATATCTTTTTATGAGCCTCTTTAACAGAAAATCGCAACGACAAAATACTGTTACATTAACAATTACTTATACTTTATTAAATTTAATATTATAATCCTATGAATAACTCAAATTCTTATTTTGATAAAATTACATGTAAGTCTAAAAATTGTAAGCGACTTCAAAAATCTTAGTGTCGCGGAGGAAATCATTTCCTGCACGTACTTTAAGCATATTTTAAATTAACAAAACCAAGTAAAAAAATACAAATTACCGCTTTCTTTTATTGCCCACGAAGGCAGAGGAGCAGTCAGGCCACCTGATGGGAAGTGGGCACCGACGCCCATGGACATCAGCATACCAGGGGTATCCCAACGCGCTGCTACGTAAAGGACTCTTTAGTACCATCGTTTGAAGGAAGACATGTCAAGCGCGAAGGAAAACCTTACAAGGAGTTCATTCCAGTTTAATAGTGTTTGCATGAATGATCTCTGGAAACGTACATTTGATGGCACGGTTTCCAGGTGGTATAGATGAAATCTAGTCGGTGACGGAGGACGATAAAGAAAGGGAGGTAGCCATATCGAACAGCTCCTGAGCACCTCGTTGAACAGGCGGTGAACACACAGAGAGCAATAATTCCGAGCTAGAGGTTCCAGCCTGTCCGTGAGCATTGGATCGCCGACGATTTGAATGGCTCGTTTTTATAGGGAGTCAAGTGGAAGCAGCTGGTACTTGGGGGCACCGGCCTAGAGATGGGAACAATACTCCACGTGAGGCCTGACCTGTGCTTTGTAAAGTAGAAGCTTTTGGATTGATGCAAAGTTGCGTCCCGCTGTGTTCAGCACTCCCAGTTTTTGGAGGCTAATTTAAATTTGCTGTCCAAATGACTTCGAAACTGAACGTCGCGCGAGATCTCGACACCAAGGATTCCAATGCTCGAGGATGGTTGCAGAGAGACACCCAAAAATTGTGGCGCTATGACAAATAGGTCTTTTTTCGCGGTGAATGCGCCAACCTGTGTCTTTATGGGATTAAACTGAACGAGGTTTACTCGACCCCACTCGGAGACTCGCCCCAGAGAGTCCTCCACTTCGGACACAAGTTTAGATCGCCTTTCCTGCTTCTCACACCGACGTCTTGCACTCCCATCCGTGCTATCATCCGCATAGCAATGTACATCTTTGATAGATAGCATGAAAATTATGAAATGATGAAAAGCGTTGGTGAGAGCACCGAACTTTGTGGGACGCCCGCATCAACGACTCTGATGCTCCGACCATCCAACTGGACTACTAGCCCTCGGGATTCCATAAGCGGGCAGTTTCTATAGAATAGCTCTATGCCAGACCCTGTCGAACGCCTTAGCAATATCAAAACTGACTGCTAGAGCCTCACTCTTATTGTCTAAGGCTTCTGTCCACCGGTGAGTTAGGAGCTAAGTACGATATACTTGTATTGTTATACGTTTTATTGGTGAACTTACACTTATACTCTTATTTTATAGGTACTATACAGGCAACCATACATTAAGGTGTTTTGGTTTGTATGCACCGCTGCTAGTTCAGTCAAGCGGGTAAACGAGAAGTAATATTGCAGTCAAAGATTTGCCAACTTTCTAGTATCTTACGGTGCAGTAAAGCAATTTTAGTAAAAATAATAGAAACACAGTAGCTTGCCAAACAGCCTCCGTAGCCTAGTGGTATGGTGTAACACCCTATGTCTCACAGGCAGCGCGTTGGCGATACCACGGGTATTGCTAATGTCTAGGGTGGTCGGTGACCACTTCCCATCAGGTGGCCCGACTGCTCGTCTGCCTGCGTATGCCATAAAAAAAAAAAAAAATAAAGATAAGGTGTGCTTTAGAAACCGGAGGTCGTGGGTTTGAATCCTGCGGGGACTCAACAAATTTTCATTGTTGTTTCCTAGTTGGTTAGGGCAATTTGGGCCGATCACCCTATTGTCAGAAAAGTAAGATGATCCATGCGTCGGATGGGCATGTAAAAAGTCGGTCCGCCCACCAACCCGCACTGGACCAGCGTGTTGGAATACGGTCCTAAATGGTGTATTAGGGGAGGCCTATGTCCGGTAGTGGACTATCAAAGGCTGATGATGATGAGCTTGCTAAACATATGTACGCAATTATCGGCACATAATATTTTGAAACTATATAGTTCGGAGTCCAGTGTGCACATATCACGCATAAACATCAATTTATTTTCATTAATAATAATAATAAACGTGCCGTAAGCTCAACAAGTGACGGTATCTAGATATAGAAATGTAAGATTAACCAAATGAGATGCGGGATAAATACAACCATGGTAACCCTTGGCAACGAAATGTTGTCACATCTAGTGTTCCTATTTTAAAATTGTTTAAGATAGTGTCAATCACTGTATAACAGTCGACTAAGCATAGCATAACCATAACAAACGCACAACGCCGCTTCGTTGCTGTAGGCTACTTTCATCATCATCATCATAATTATCACAATTATCATCATCAGCCTGTGTTAGTCCACTGCTGATCTTAGGCCTCCCCTAATGTACGTCTTTACTTTAAATTACTTTAAACATAGGTTACTTTAAAAATCTATTGTGGATAAACGCAATTTGCGTCTTAGAATGCAATAGATTAATCATTTAAGAAATTTGCGTCATTAAATAATTTGAAGTTTTACATTGTTGATGAACAAAACTGACGATTGACGGACAAATTCAAGTAGATTTGACGTAATTATTATAAAATCAATGTTAAAGCTATTTTAACTTTTCGAATCTGAAAACATAAGTTATGATCATTTATATAATAGTATACATATTTTATAGTCAAATATCTATGCATGTATTATTAATGTAGCACATCAAGTTGCGATTTTAAATAACTTACGATTAACCTTTGCGCTCTTCGTCTTTACTGACGTGGACGTAGACACTTATAGGCAAGACATTACTTTCCTTTAAAAAGACAGCATTAAGTCAGTTACATTTTTTCTTACTGAAATAAGAAGATACGGTTTCTTAAAAATACAAAAAAGCAATATATGGATAAAAAACTAAAGTCTATAAGTACTTACACTGTGTTTTGACTAAAAATAATAACCACTATACATTTTCTGTATTCAGAGCTCGGTGCAAATAATCGTTAGGGTCAGGTTCTCATTATTCGTGTCATCTCCATATTATGTTCTAAGATCATTTCATTCATCTACGTATGTTCACAATGCTTACATATCTCAGTAAAAACATTAAATGACTAAGTAAAACAAAATATTTCATGTAAACCAAGACCTTACAGTTTTTGCAAAAACTTATGGATTCGATATCTAGATTTTATATAGAGTTATGTGAATACAAACGTTATATCGATTATTTTATTCATCCTAGTACGTTCTGTAAAAATGTACGTTAAGAATAAAGAATTTAAATCAGTATCCTAGCAAAGTTTTAACAAAGCAAAATAAATACGAGAGGTGAGCCTAATGAATGAGGTGCTCGCATTCTCTTTAAATAATTGAGCATTTGAGACACTATAAGGCAAAATTTTAACGTAATGAAGTGCCATGATTCATTTTGACGCTCCTCCTAAATAGAGGTGTAATTAGATCCATAGAATGAATCGATCTTCTCTTTATTAGCTTATTAATTCTGCGAGTGCCGTAAGTTGAAATAATTGCCACTGCCAATAGTTGCTGTTTTGTTTTATTTTAAACCAGTTTTTAATACTTAACTTAACTGGTAAAATTGTATCTATAAAATTTCGAGATTTTGTGTGTATGTAAAGGCCTTGTTATTATTTAAAACAACCTTTTGCTAGTAAAAAATAAAACTCGGCCGATTCGAAAATCCGTGCAGGTGCCCGGACTAGTGGACAGCTTGGCGAGTATTAAAATTCTTTATTATTTTATGTATATTTAATACGGCCTTTGTTGCTCGCGTCCACAAAGTCACTGAGTGTGACAAAATTATTCACGTTTGATACTATACGATACATAATGTCTTCCTAGTCTATTCTATCTACGGTGGCTGATATTTATTAAAAATCCGCACACACTTACTTCAAATTCATAGTTCGATGGGACGGAAAACCGACACCTCCAGAGGAAGATCAGGCGCTGGAACAATTTTTTACCTGCCCATCGGACGCATGGTAAATCTTACTTTGAAGACGATTGGGTGATCTCACTACATTGCCCTAACCAACTAGTAAAAACAATGAAAAGGCGTTGACTCCCCGCCGTATTGGAACCCACAACCTCTGAAAACACAAAGCGCAAATCCCATACCATAAGGCTGCGGACGGAGTAAGTATGTGCAATAATGGTCAGCGGCAATGGAATTACTGGGCATTCGAATAAAATCAGACCTTATTGCTCTGATTCTAATCGCTATTTAGTGTTTTAATAAATAGTTTAATTAGGAGTTTGTTTAATATTTTATGTTGCTTACGCCATAAATTATACAGTTTACAAAAGTTATTAAACGCGATAATATCCGTAAAACTGTGTTGTTATATCATTTAGGATACGGTATTAAATAAGTTAGCATAGCAATCCACACTATTGCGGGCAGTGACAGCTTTTATTCATCAACATTTGCAGACGGGCTTTACGAAAGCTCATCACCACAGTTTGTTGCCAATATACACTAACTTTGTGTTCGAATAAAAAGCTTTTTGAATGTTTATCAATGATTGCCAATTAAGCGCGGTGAGATTTAACTTATTTTTCAATTACTTTTATTTTATAGAGGCTTATATTTGTTAAAGCTACATCTATCCAGTTATTAATTAACATAAACAAATACTTATTTTGATTGTAAGATAAGTTATTTACGAAATTTTTATTGGGTATTATTAGTTTATGAAAGGTATAAATAAATAATAATTAGCAGTCTCGCAACTCGCTTACGGTGTAAATAAATAAATTTAACTTATTGCAAGTAGTAACGTGATAAAACGTTCCTGATAATTAGGATATCTAAGACGATAACCAATATTAGACGCAGGAAAAATTTGATAAGAGAAGAAAATTATAATCATACGCAATGTTATGATGTGTGCTGCGCTTTCACTGGCATTTAATGTCTATACTGTACTACAAACCACTCTCAATACTATGAGTATGTAGAAAATTATTAATAAAAGCTAGGCATAATGCCAGACTTTTAAATATTATTTTATTTTTCTTCGGCCCAATGTTCTCCCAACAGAGTTTGAAAAGGCACCCGTTCTCTTGTCATCAATAACCAGAAAATATATTACACTGAAACTGTAACCCAAGGACCATATCAGCCACAGGATCCAAGCTAATGCGCAAAGAAAATTCTCAAATAAATGTTCCGTATTGGGCTGTGGAGGAAAAAAGTTCAAGCGTCTTTTATTCTACAACCCCCCTATATTTGGGGCTGCACTATTGATTTGCGGAGAATAAGGGAAGAGAAATACCGAAACTCCTCTTTCCCGCAATTCGCTAATGGAATGGTGGCACGCTTATCTTCAATCAGAATGGGAATTATTAGCCTCCATAGCCAGCTTAACTCTTCAGGACGGCTAGGGTTTTTTTTCGTTTCCGGCTTATAAGTATCATCAAATCATATTGATGTTAAATCGTTAAATCAAAGCTCAATAACTTTAATACCTGCCAACGCAATTCATTATTTCTGTTTATTTTGCGAAATCATTTAAAAAATTTTAATAGTAACTACAATAATAAAAATAAGAAGTAAGATGGTGATATTACTGATTTGGTACTCATTACGTCAAGAACTTTATATATTCATTAAAGAAATTATTGGTTACAGTTATTAAATAACAAAGTAAAAAAAATGTTAAATATATATAAAAAAAAATATTTTTATGTCTATAAATTACATTTTTTTATTTATTGATGTATAGTAGAAAAATTTATCAACTCATAGCAAATTACATCCGAATCTATACAACTTGTTATTCAATGGCTTAAAACAATGATATACCATATTGATGTCCTAACATATAATTAAAAACAAAATTAAATATTCTCTTTAGATCGTTATTAGGGATAAATTAGAGTGAATAGCAACATGACCGGTGTAATCCACCGTTGAATTAAATAACATAGAGCTTGCCGCTTAATGTGTGGCTAATGCAAGGTACTTGGACCATTGTTATATATACAAAGCTATTAGTACTGAGAAAGGACACCGGCTTAATAACATAGCAAGTTTATGCTGTGAATTATGTCATTATATCATTAAGTCACGGCGTCTTAATAATATAATCACGTGGTATTAATCTGAATTTTTATACAGCGTAGATTATTTATCATCAATGCAAATAAAAGTCGGGATAAGCAATGGATTGTCTGCATGAACAAAATAAAATATTTTAAACAGACCTTTATAGTAGTCATATTGAAATTTCTTTTAGCCTGATACTTTTAAATCAGTATCTGTATCATAGAGAAATAAGAACTTATATGTCTTGTCGTTTAGACGAAGAAATTAGAATCATGCAATAATAAATGAAATAGATTACTAAGAAACTTAAGTCAGTCATAAAGGAAGTGATAAATCATCAATAAAAACGCTAAACGTGTGACGCCGTGCCTAGATTAGCTCTTATATGAATAATAAAAGTATACGTCGTCTTTTGCTATTAGTTACATTGCTTAAATCGATTAAATTACTTGTTTGGCTCTAATGAAAGTGACATATAAAGGATGCCTTATGTGCTTCGAAAAGCACGATAAAACAATTTTATCTTCTTTGTTATGTATATATTAATATCCTCATTATCATCATCATCAGCCTTTGATAGTCCACTGCGAGACATAGGCCTCCCCTAATGCAACCCTATCCATTAGAGGGTTTTTGGACCGTATCCCACCACGCTGGTCATGCTTGTATTTCAGACAATTGGCGATGATCGGCCTCAAATTCTCCTAATCAACAGGAAACAACAATGAAAATGAGTTCGAACCCATGACCTCCGGTTTCTAAAGCAAACGCCTACGCCACTAGGCTACGGAGGCAGCTATATTAATACCCTAGAATCTCAATAAACAATATCTTTCGAGGTAGGTAATTAAAAGAGCAACAGAATTTATTTATACTAAATATTGAAATTTATTCATATGTCGAAATACATGTAGGTGACATTATCTCCAACTAACCAATGAGAATGTTTGCGCGGTGATCACCTCAAATATTAAAACCTTAAATATTAATTTATAGTTTTGTCTATAGTAAACTAGCGACCCGCTCCTGCTTCGCACAAGAGCAATGCTGATACAAAATATACCTACATCATTAAGCATGTATTATACATGTAAACCTTCCTCTTCAATTACTCTATCTATTAAAAAACACGCATCAAAATTCGTTGCGTAGTTTGAAAGATTTAAGCATACATAACGACTGCCTCCGTAGCCTAGTGGGGTATAGGCGTGTGCTTAGAAACCGGAGGTCGTGGTTCGAATCCTGCGGGACCTAACAAATTTTCGTTGTTGTTTCCTAGTTGGTTAGGCAATTTGGCCCGATCACCCAATTGTCTGAAAAGTAAGATGATCCATGCGTCTAATAGGCATGTAAAAGTCGTCCACCCACCAACCCGCATTGGACCAGCGTGGTGGGATACGGTCCAAAACACTCTAATGGATAGGGTGTATTAGGAGGCCTATGTCCAGCAGTGGACTATCACAGGCTGATGATGATGATGAAGCATACATAAGGAAATAGGGTCTGTCTCTTTATATACTATATAAAGCAACTTTATCTTATACAATGTAGAGATGATTTTTAATATATAAAATTTATAAAAATATAATAATAAATATAAATATAAACTTAGTAAAAATATAACACTAAAATATGTAAAAAGTTAATTTCGTGGTCTGGTTATTAAGTAAAACTTAAAGTGTTAAAACAAAAAAAATTAATCTAATAACTCAAGGGACGGTAAAACAAATCATGAGTATGTCGCATTACGTTAGTTCGGGTGAGGAATAGGCAAAACTTACGAGTACCTGAGGGATTCTAGCCTATCGTTTATTCAGCTGAAGGACGGACTAGCACGCGCCTTTAGTTACTAAGGGGTCTGAAGTGAGTTAATAATTCAGTATCTAAAACGAATAATATATTGAACGTGGCGTACGTCTAGTTGCGCATCACACTAGGTGTGATTCGATGTGCGAGAGATAGCATAATATATGCCATTAACAAAGCTGATAACGGTAGTGGTAATTTGATTATAAAAAATAAATTTGCTTACTTATACAAATGGTTTTACAAAAGATTTTGTGTACTTGATCACATAAAGTACAAAAAATAACACATTGAAATACATATGTTCTTTATTCAATTTAGGCTCCGTCCAGCTCTTATGAACGTCAATTTACCACCAGTTCGGAAATTTTGAACTGTTGTATTTTCCTTTAAATAAATGTTTATCAATACAATAAAATCATCATTACAAAACTTAATATGTGATTTAAGCAGTTGCCAGGGATATGCCAGTGCAGGCTTCAACATTTATAAATTATTTCCATACATCTCGGTCCTCAATGTACTTAGTGCTTATCACATATCTTTTACACTAATTTAAAATAATGTAATTAAATTGAATATATGTTAGACAAAAGAACGCTTATTGTTAGTGGTATATTGAAAGAATAAAGTTATATCTATTTTGCTGTGTTTCTGATAGTTTCATCCAACTAGACATTATACACACACTCTACTACCAAAAGGTATATATATATATATATATATATATATATATATAGTTTCATTAATATATACCCCAACCCGATTTGTAAAGTATGGATAAAAATGGAAGGATGCAATGGGATTCCAAACAATGTACCAAAATGATTAAGATTAATAAAATTATTTCATGGCTAATTGGATTTCACTTGAAAACATCAGTTGGCTTTTAATTAAAATTTGGTAATATTTTTGTTCAATAATTCCAAATACAGTTTATTAATTAGTTTAAAATATTAAAAAACTTTACTCAATTATCTTTTGCAATTAATAATCTATAAAAAACAATTAATCGGTTTAATTAAAATCTTGGAGGAGCTTACATTTTTTTATTAATGTACCTTCTAATATACCAGTTGTTAATTCCTTAAACTATTAAATCGACATGAATCATTAAAACTTTGCTAAATGTAATTCAATTTATTAAAATAATTTAATTAATATAACTAATAGAATTAAATTTACATATATTTTAACTTTTTGTATATTTTACATTAAGCAAGCAGCAAATATTAGTTAAAAGTTGAAATCAATATATAATTAAACTTCTTACGTATCGTTAAATATTACTATTTACATTAATTATCAATCAATTTCTATATCTTTTGTATCACCAAACGAATTAAATTGCAATCATACAACCTATGTTTCAAAATATATTCATCAGTCACGATTGACTTTCTGAAACTGACAATTTCTCTATTACACTAGAACCAACTTATGAAGCATTGTCAACGACACTTACCACATTAGTTTGTCGTAATCTGATAATGTTTCAATAATTGCGTTTGTCAAACACACCGCAGAATTAGACCATGGCATTGTGAGCTAATTCTATTGTACACATGGAGTGAATCCATACTGCTAGTGAAACTATTGTCACATCGGAGCCGTTGACCTACATTAGGCTCTTGTCGCATTTTTTCGATAAAAAATAAAAGGTATTTAAAAATTGTACACAGGGCTTAATGAAAAACCTTGGCCACGGCGCTGCATGCGTCACATACCGTCAATTTAAATTTAAGAAAATGGAAAATGTTCATTAATGTATTGAATATAGGTTACCATTATGTGAAGAAACCGATTACTAAATTAATATCGCACCTATTTCTATTTCATAGCAATAGGTCTTGATAAAAGAAAATATATCAATTTTTGGTTAACGATTCAAGTATGTAAGTGCAGCAATGTCAAGAATAAAATCTGTATTGTAATAAGATCATTATCTATCATTCATCATCATCATCATCAGCCTGTAATAGTCCACTGCTGGACATAGGCCTCCCCTAATACACCCCTATCCATTAGGGGGTTTTTTGGACCGTATCCCACCACGCTGGTCCAATGCGGGTTGGTGGGTGGACCGACTTTTTACATACCCATCCAAGGCATGGATCATCTTACATTTCAGACAATTGGGTGATCGGCCCAAATTGCCCTAACCAACTAGGAAACAACAATGAAAATTTGTTGAGTCCCCGCAGGATTCGAACCCACGACCTCCGGTTTCTAAGTCACACGCCTATACCACTAGGCTACGGAGGCAGTTTTCTATCACTAAGGGTTTTATTGTTCATATTTTGGGAACGTAGTTAATAAAGTACAATTTTTTATTTTCACTGTTTAAAAGAAGTGATTTTTTTAGCTGAAAACAAAATAAAGTAAGCGCCTCTACCACTTAAAACAAAAGTTCAAAAATAACATTTTAGTTCATTGAATCACTTAATTATCAAAATACTTTAATTTAGTTCATTTGAACGTAGAAGAAAATCGCAAAATAAGTTAGCTTTTGGAATACTATAACAATATGTGAAGATCAACAAATCATTCTTTACGTATACTATTAAAAGTTGTTAGTTCAGTTTTTGTAAGTTCAAAAGTTAAACTCGGAGCTCTGCTGGGGAAATATACAAATATACACAATATACATGAATCAAAGAGAAGAAGGAATTGATGTTAACAATTTAACCCATAGCAACAAAGTCATGTCGTACGTCTAGCGTTCTAATTGATATATTATTATTACGATGTCAATCAACGCGTACATTAGACGTCTCTTTATTGCAATAAATTTATTTTTCCTTGTTTTCATCAATTTTATCTTGTCTTTGGCTGATTGACAGTATTTGACAAATCTTCAAAGCATCGTTGCCTCCGATAAATCTAATAATTATAAATGAAGCATAATTACTGATCTTTAGTAATTACCTGAGCAATTTGGAACTCCCTGTTGTTGTGTTATGGCACTTCGTCGCTTTATACAATTTGTTTGTTTGGAGCGTGCAATTTGAATTGATTTTTAAGAGTTTTAATATAAGAAAAGTCATTGTAAAAAAAAATAGTGAAATTATTGTTTGTAATTAAACTTATTTATTGAGAACCTATGGGCTACATTTTATTTAAACTGCATTCGTATTTTAAAAAAAATGGCATTAATAACATTCATGCACGCTAAAACTTTTCCGCAAAACCATTGGAAGTAACATTTTCAATACTTTAGATGAAAAAATACATTTTTGTATAAACATTATTCAATATTCTTTTATATAGTTACTTCAATGCGCTGAACACAACAAAATAAAGATTTTGAATTCAATCATTAATTTCAGTATTTTAGTAATCAATCTACTTTGGTTTACAATTAATACCATTATTAATAAAATGTACTCTAATATAAGCTGAAACAACATTTAGTTCAAAATTGGTTTTCGATATTTACTAAAATACTACCAATTACTAAATATTTATAGAAAGGTTACCTTAGTGTTAAATTTTACCGAGTGATATTCAAAATTTCGTAAATAGATCTCAAACAAACAAACAAATTTTGAAAAGTAGGGGTGAGCCGAAATAATATTATTATGAACAACTTTCATGTAATTACGAATACAAATAGAAACTTTACATGTGTAAAAGCTTTGTAATGGCTTTTAATTTCGTATTCGCCGGCGTTGTAGAGAACATTGCACAATGATTGAATTAACACTCGCTGCAACTTCCCCAATTCGTTTGTTTGCACCAACGACCGCCGACAATGTCGAAACGGAGTAAAATAATAATGCATTACGGTTTCAAAAGCAATTTCGAAATAAAACAGTAGAGCCAATTGCTTTTCATTCGGTGAATTATGTCGAGGAACTGGATTATTTTAATAAAATGGATAATCGCAAGTGATGAAACCACACAAATAAAACACCGCATAAAATGGAAAAGAGAGCTTTTAGCCCAGCGGTGAACGTGTGCTTATAAAAAAGTTGGAACAAATTTCCTGTTAGTGATTGACAGTGACAGTTATCAGCGAAAAACTGAACAATTTTATCGATAAAGAATAAAAAAAACTCCTAGATGTTACAAAAGAATCAACAATGATTAAAAAAACAAACTTGATTTAAAAAATAAAATGTTAAAAATTATTATTATTTGTTCCCCCTCCTATAAAGTTCGAGCAATTAAAGTCATCATTTACAAGGAATGACTCGTAAATAAGATAAATTCTGTATTAAGATCCTCTTCCGTTAAATTGCATAAAAAGGAAAAAAGTGTATGAAAACATTTATTTGAAGTATAAAAACATGCAAAGTGACTCACGATTTTCATTTATTTAATTTATTTAAATTTTTAATCTACGAGGGAACTCTTCTATACAAAAGTTCTTTAGTATAATAACTTTTTTGGACACCAAATGTGCACTGCTTATATTTTTTTTGGCAAAGACAATGTGATAATTTTGTCTTTATAAAAAAATCACCTCGTCTTTTCTTCTCTTAGTGCTTCTTCTGCGAAGTTAATTCTAATACAAAAATAGCAAATTCTGTATGTGTATTTCTGTAAATCAAATTACGTACTTCATTCAAAAAGTGTTTTAGGCTTGAACATGGTGAGTATTAGGGTGGGCCAAAAAAAAAACTTTTAATTATTTTTTCTTAGCCACTTTGAAAATGTCGTTCAATATGACGAAAAAAAATCTTGTAAAGTTTCAGCCCTTAATATTAATATTAAGAGGTGACTTGTGATTTTTGATTTCCCTTTTAAATAGCAAGGATTTTTTCTTTTTGTTTGGATTATTGATGCAGTCGAACAAATGAAGGTCTAGTAAAAATAAATAGATATTCTTGTAGGAAATTTGACGATCTACAAAAAAGTTCTGAAATGAGTTTTCGCTTAGTTTACTCGTTTAAAAGTTTTAAACTTGATGAGATTTACGAAAAGTAAGATATTTTATATTTTTAAGTCATTATTTTGTGATAGAGTATTAGAAATTGTAAAAGTTATCATCAACTATTTGAGGTTGGACTTATACCTCGAATAATTTTTAAACAGTTTTTGAGTCAACTTAGCGAAAAATCATTTTAGAACTTTTTTTTAGATCGTCAAATTTCCTACAAGAATATCTATTTATTTTTTTACTAGACATTCATTTGAGTGAACGATATTTTCGTAGTGACTAAGAAAAAAGATTAAAAGTTTTTTTTGACTTACCCTAGTGAGTATATATGTATTATTCTTTAAATAACACCTTTTTTAACAGCTGGCTAATGACGACAACGCCAATTTAGCAAATTGACCGGAATTGTCACGAAAGTCTACTACATCAACCAATGGTACAATATCCATTTGTTCAAACAAAACTGCTATCAACGGAAGCAACATTTACACCGGTCATAGAAAATTAGACGGGTAATAAATCAAACGTCAGTTGTTTTGAATCCAATCAGGGAAAGTGTCTTCATGCATTAGTTCGATTTCAGCGCCCGTCAAATGTTGTTGTGTGAATCAATACAGGTTGCCATAGTAACCGCGTAACCTCTTAATATTAATATTAAGGACAACTTAATTCCAAAATAAATTGTTAAGCAATTCAACACAAATAGAATAATACGCTAACTCAGTATTTAAAAAGTTATGGCAATACGATTAGATAAAGCGTGTATTTAGTGAGATTTTTAGAGAAAGTTTACATAAAGATCGACATTGACGCTCTAAAATAATAAAATAAATAACATTTTTTAAATTGTGATTATAAAATACAAGCTTAGACCTATAGTTAATAACTTCATAAAGTTTCTTTTAGCTAGTTTACAAAGGGAGATCATTCATATTTTAGGCTTAAAATAGTTTTGAAAAAGACACCGTTCTAGAATATATTGCCAATTGGATATAAAATTACTTAAAGTCTATGTGAGACGGGAGTCATACCCTAATAAATCGTCAACACAAAAGCTTTCAGCTATAAAACGTCAATTTTAATATATTTTTGCAAAGAAAAGTTACTGGAAGAACGTTTTATTGCAAAACTTTTTGCATTATAAATATAGTTCAAAATATAAGATTAAGAAAAAATAGTTTTTCAAAGAAAATTAACGAATTAAAATAGCTTGACAACCTAGTTTTCTTTGGACCTTTTCCAATCGAACAATTGTATATATTTGTTAGTTTCTTTACAATTAAAATCTTTATGAGTTCATTTTAGAACACACAAGCTTAATAGAAACATATAAGAACTTACCTGGATAAAGCTTCACAAGTAATTGAAGTACATCAAATAATATTTACAGTCTCGGAAAACCTCAAAGGAGCGAACCTGTTTCACTACACTAATAATACTGATAGAGAGTCCTAAGAATAAATTTTTACTAATTCACTTCAATGTAAAACGTAAACAAGGACTTCGTAAATAACCTAAAACCCTAAACACAATCGATTGTCACACAAATAAAGCGAAATAAACACAACTGTACTTTGAAATAAAAGTAAATTAAAGAGAACAACACTATTTGTTTATTTGTAACACTAGAAACAGTTTTATAAATATACTGAATACAGAAACCATATCGGGTTTGTTGTCAAAACTGTCATTTGTTCCACGCCATTGCTACCGCGCATGCGCATTGGGCTCTTTTTAAGCGCATGTCATTTTTCTAGGTGGCTTATTACGAGAGAATGCCATTGACATTCCTTATCCCGCCTTTTCATTCGCTTTTTTAATCTACGTGTATTAATATAGTTTATTTTGCGAAGTAGTGTTATGAAATATTTTTGTATTGAAGTACGAACAAAATGAATTAATGTATTTTTAGTCTGTGACTGAAAACTACGTTTATACGCTTGACTTGTTAGTCTTGACATTGAACTGATACATATTGACAGATTCTGATAAAAGTTAGCCGTTGAAGTATAAAAAACAAAACAAAATAAGTTGGTAATATATACCCAGCGAAAAACAGTTTCAAGTAATATATTTAAAAAAAAAGTTAGTAGTAAATGTTTTAAATAATAGCAATAGTTACTATTTTGATTACTTTAATGTCAATGTATTTTTAATAAGTTTTTTTACCATTGTCCTATAGAAATAAAATTTCTTCAGATTTATAAATTTTATTTAACAATATGTAGAGCAACGTAAAAAATATGTCAGTCCGTTGGTTTGTGTACTACACAAAATCACATGGTCTTACTTATGGCTGTTACATGTTTACGTAAATAATATATACTCATTGCTTTCTGATCAACACTTTGAAGTTAACAAACTGAATCATAAAAAAGTTTCAACGAGCAAAATATATGCGGTCATGTCGTTTTAAGTGTTGTTTAAACGATGACACAAACATAAATTCAACTAATAGTTTCGTATTCGCTTCGAAATTCGCCTGAAAAACGCTCATCACCTTAAGTTTGTTCCCAGTAAATACGCTACGGTGCAGGGAGATAGTAGCGTTTACAATCTACTGATCTCGGGCAGAAATAGGCACTAAGGTTGTTATACCCCAGACTGTTTACTGTAGAAAGCAGACCTGCAACCTACAAATGTTCTTATACTTATATTAAGATTATAAAGAAAAAAGATTTTTATTGGACTGCTTGTAAAACATAAAAAAAATATCGTGTGACAATGCGGGTCATATTTAATTGACATGTTTTGCTGTATGTTTTTAATGTATAATTTTTTTAATACACTTTTTTAGCGATTCAGTGATTCTAAATTATTATTATCATTTTGCTTTATATATTTTAATTATAATCTTATTATTCATTATAAGATTCATTACATTCTTGTAGCCATTTCCAAGTTCACATATAACGTAATCCCATAATTTTCGAGGGACTAAAACAGAAACCAGCCATAACGTAAATAGTAATGAGCTAGATCTAGGTAATTAATACAAGCCGTGTTTTTATGCTTAACAAGCACATTTTTATTAGCAGACAGTATCGCGTGACTACAAATAAGCGATGGAAATCGATAGTGGAAGCACTGTTTTTAGTATCATGTCTATTTCGAGCAAACATTTCGAAGTGAATTGCTTGTTGCCCCATTTTGTGCAATAATAAAATGTAGACTAGACTTTTATTTGAAACTAGTTTTTTCTTTCTATTATTATAAAATTGTTATCCAAGATACAGATTTAAAATAGCTGTAATATGATAGCTAGAAGCGCATTAATCCTAAATGTATACATAATAGACTTTTTTGCCCGTATTATTAGTCCTGTTATTCACATCTTTTATTCAATAATGAATAATAGTACTAATAATACAAAAGAAATGATTATTGTTAAAACTTAATGTTTCACGAACTACATAATATTTCATTACCGCGTTATTTTTTTAATTATTTCGTTATGTCATCTTATTTAATAATATGTTGTATAATTCAGTTTTGATTTAGATTATAGACAGTTCAAAGTCGTACCACTTTCTCTGTCGTGTCTCTTTTTTATAGGAGACTGTCAGGCGTAAAACTACCACGGTACGTATTTGTACAGCAAATCAGTAGTTTGTACACAAAACTGTGTTTCGGTTTGAGGGACGCTGTAGCCATTGTGTTATTACAATAGCTACAGCGGGACATGAAATTCCTTGTTTCAGGGCGGTTACCGGACTTTTCTCATGGGCAAAAAATATAACTAACTATATAGGTTAACGTCATTCTCATCTAATCGCTATAACGGATAAAAATAGACGTTATTTAATGTTTTATTTGTAAATTCTAGGTCATTAATATTGTAATACTTTTATTTTTCTGTTTTTTTCTTGTTACCAAACTTAGATTTATTTAGTTAGCCTATTTTTTTTTGTTTTGTTATTATTTCACTTTAATGAGCTCACAGTCGCTACATTATTTTTAGTACATTGGATGTCTAGTTAAGGTGTCAGCAGAATACCAGCGTTGGTCATAGCCAACATTTTGCTGAGCTGAAACCTTGGTCTAGCAAATTTATTATACAAGTTTTGTGCAACTTTTTTTTTTGTAATTGTTTTGTTTTATATATAAGATATGTATGATATATTTTCTTCGCTGCACTGATTAAATGAGTTTATTATTATTAATAAACCTAAAGCGAATAAAAAATGGAATTTTTCGTCAGTGGTAACAGATCTTATAGTCAGTGTGAGTCAGTGGTAACTGATTCATATAGTTCTCGAATAATTCACAGTAACAACTATAATATTGACATATGAAAAAAAAAATATTTTGATGTATAAAGTAAATTTAAAGCAATGCATGTTCGTCGTTTCAGCCTGTCAAAGCCACTGTTGAGCATAGGCCTCCCCATAAGTTGCCAAGAGGGTACGATCCTGTGGCACCTGCATCCACCGACCTCCTGCACATTTGCACAGGTCGTCACTCCATCTGGTGGGGGTCATCCGACACTACGATGGCCAGTACGAGGCTGCCACTCGAGACCTTTCTTCCCCAATGGTTATCGGTTCTCCGAGCTAAGGCCGGCCCATTGCCACTTCAGCTTAGCTTATTTTGCGGGCTATGTCGGTTACCATGGTTCTTCTGCGGATGGCTGCGTTACGCACTTTATCACGCAGAGAAATACCGAGCATAGCCCGCTCCATAGCTCGCTGAGTGACTTGGTGCTTCCTCATACGGCCGGCAGTGAAGGACCATGTCTCAGTGCCATAGGTCATCACTGGCAACACATTGGTCAAAGACCTTAGTCTTCAGGCATTGAGGAATATTGGACGAGAGGATATGTCGCAGCTTCCGAACGCTGCCCATCAAGCTGGATTCGTCGATGGACCTCGGCATCGAAGTTGGACTTACCTAACCGGACTATTTGTCTCAGGTAAATATATTTGTCGACAACTTCGAGCATAGCACTCCCAATAACCATAGGCATAGGCATGACGATGACCGTTAGACATAACTTTCGTCTTGTCCATGTTCATCCTAAGGCCCACGTGTTGAGAGACACTGTTGAGGTCATTGAGCATAGCATTTAGGTCCTCCAGCGACTCCGCCATGATGACTATATCGTCGGCAAATCTAAGGTGGGTAATACACTCGCCGTTGATGCTTATACCTCGTCCTTTCCAATTCATAAGTTTGAAGGCGTCTTCCAATGCAGCGGTAAAGAGTTTCGGGGATATAACATCACCCTGTCTTACACCTCTCTGCAATTGGATAGGCTTCGTACTACTGGATTGTACTCGGACGGACATCGTGGCTTTGCTGTATAAACACCTCAGAACCTCGATATACCGACTGTCAATTTGGCAACGCTGAAGGGCCTGCAGCACAGCCCAAATTTCGACAGAATCAAAGGCTTTCTCATAGTCCACAAACGCCAAGCATAAAGGCAGATTATACTCCTCGGTCTTCTGTATAATCTGCCGCAGCGTAAATATGTGGTCTATGGTACTAAAGCCTTAAAATACAGCTTGTTCGGGTGGCTGGCAGTCGTCGAGTATGGAAGCGGGACGATTCAAGATGACTCTCGAGAACAGGACATAAACGCGGCTCAGAAGGGAAATCGGTCTGTAGTTCTTCAAGAGGCTTAATCACCTTTCTTGAAGAACAGCACCACCAAACTTCTGCTCCACGCTTCTGGCGTAATACCATCCTGTAGGACGAAATTAAAGAGCCTCTGAAGGACTACAAGTATCGGTTCTCCACCCGCTTTCAGAAGCTCTGCTGTAATTCCGTCCTCACCAGGTGCTTTGCCGTTCTTAAGTTTTTCGAGAGCCATTCGTATCTCGCTCAGACTGACTTCCGGGATATTTTCGGAGTTGTGCCGGGTATGCTTTGCCCTTGGGTCGTCACTCGCTTCAGTAAGCGGTTCCGACGACGATGTGTACAGCTGTCCATAGAATCTCTCGATCTCACTCAAAACTTCTGGTCTACCGGAGATGACGGCCCCACTATCGGTCTTCAACTTAGTTGGCTTTGCCCGACAGACAGATCTCTGGCGAAGACTTTAGAACCTTGGTTCCTTCAATCGCCTCTTTAATCGACGTGTATTAAAGATGCGCAAAGTCATCCGCATACACTTGGAGATCTGTCTATTTAGCTGCCTGTAGCCTAACATGTCAGAAGAACACTGTAGCCGCATCTTCCGTCTTGTTTCCGTAAGGTTCAGAGTGTGATCAGAGAGTTTTTGAGTTCTAGGCTTGCGGTGCGCCTTGTAGAACCTAGTACCCACAGTACGGACAGTTTCCACGAGCTGAGCGTTAATTTCGCCCACAGTGCTGCAAGTGTCTAGGCATTGGAAGCGATTATTAATCTCGAGCTGAAAGCTTTCGGCATTTAGGATATGGGCACGAGACGGACGTAGCGTGGACTTTATCAGACGAGAACTTTCCAGCCTGATGTTTAGATTTAATGTGCCTCTTACAAGTCGGTGATCACTGCCGGTTTTAACCCTTGTGATCACAGAAACATCATTAAATATTTGGCGTTTGGTCGTCATGATAAAGTTAATCTCTTTTTGACGGAACCATC
The DNA here is from genome assembly GCA_029286875.1 of Lamproptera curius. Lineage (NCBI taxonomy): Eukaryota > Metazoa > Arthropoda > Insecta > Lepidoptera > Papilionidae > Lamproptera > Lamproptera curius. The sequence goes on along the minus strand of JAGSMT010000163.1, from coordinate 490,497 downwards.
AGGGCTGATTCAGGTCCACTTCCTGTGGGTTGCTTTTAAAGAAAGAATTCATCATAAAGTCCTTCTTTCTCCATGAAGTCAGCCAGCAGTTGCCCCCTTGGGTTCCGTTGCCCTACTCCAAAATTGCCCACTCGCAGCTCATCGTCTTGTCTTTTGCCTAGTTTTGCGTTAAAGTCCCCCATCAGAACCATGTATTGAATTTTAGAGGTATGTATGGCTCGTGAGATGTCCTCATACATTGCCTCCACCTCATCATCGGAGTGTGTCGATGTTGGTGCATATACCTGTATGACCTTCAGCGACTACCGTTTAGGTATTCTGAGTATAAGGTAAGCAACCCTTGACGACACACTTTCGATTTTAACAATGTTGCTAATGAGAGACTTGCGGACGATAAATCCGACACCTCCTTGGGACAGTTGGTCGCCCTCGCGGTGATAAAACAAGTTGCCGGATTCAGGATTCCCCTGTCTTCGGACTTCGGATAATCCTATATATCCCATCGCAACTTGTTTACCTCCTCTTCAGCTCCGTTATTCTCTCGTCGGTCCTCAATGTCCGTGTGTTGTATGTTGCCAGGTCCAGTCGTCGTTGTTGGTAGCGAATCACCGGGATTCTTAGCACCCTGCCCTGCCGTTACCATGACCGCTACCGTAGCCAGGAATAGCAGAGCTGCCGGGGACTGGGGCCGTACATCACTAACACACATGTTATGCCATAGCTGCCACGCCTGGCAAGCGGGTTGGCAACCGCAGTCATTTCAGATCCTTTGCACCTTCAACGCTGCTGCCCATTGATGGTCTCAGGATTTTAGGATCTTAAAGCGGAGATGGTTATCCCGCCATCTGTCGGATGCTACTGAATAGATATGCAGTAGTAGCTTTATCCGTAGTCGCCTCTTCGACACCCAAGGGAAGAGATGGGAGGCTGAATTCTTATGCCGCAGCCTCACAGCAGTAATGCATGTTAAGTAAAAATAACAATGCATGTTATTTTTACCCAAAAAGGTTTAATTAAAAATTGTCCATTTTATTGTAAAGTCTTTCTTCTTAATAAAATAAGAGCAAGAGCATGGTGTACTTAACATAAAGAGCTGTTCTATGTTGCGAATGGTGGCGTAGCAATGTTAGACTAAAATATTAACAAAACATTTATCTACAGAGGTAACAGTCTATCAGTCAGTCTGCAGTGAATTCACCTTTGGAAACGATATGTTTAGTCAATAAAAAAACATTACAACTCTACAATACCGTACATACGTAAAATCTCTAAAACTCTTAACCTAAGCCTAAATAATAGCTTAGTAAAGTTTATATCTAATCATGCTCCTCTCATCAAATCATGTGACAGGATTTCTTATTCTTTAAAAACAGAACTAGAAAGTATACTTATAATAATAAAAATAACATTTCTATCGCAAAGGCAAAAATGCGCACTATAGATTATGGATAGTATACGTAGAGATTACACATTATTTTTATATTAATTAGACCTTTAAAATAGTATTCAGTACAACTCGAGTCACGCGTTAACTTATTAAAATTTTGTGCAGTGTTAGTATATGCTATAAACAGTTTAATATGAAACGCAATTTCACTTCACTACGGTTGTAACGAGCTTCGAGATATCAACAATACGTCATCGATACGCACGCTTGATTAATTTCCAATATCGAACTAGCCAAGTTGGCTACAGCGAGTGCGTTATGAACGACATGGGTAGCCCTCTCGAATTTCAGTTAACACAATTACGTACCGTTCGCACGGAAGTTCGGTTGTTTTCGCTGGAATATTAGTCGAAATATCACTGTTGCGTTTTCTGTTATAACGTGTTATCTCTGTCAATTAGATGTTCAGTAGTTTGTCACATAGGAATGGATTTATAGCTGTTGTTGCTGGTGTTTTCTGTTATGTTTTATATTATTTCACACGTGTTTCTTAATTCTATTACATGCAAATAATTTTTTTAGTACCGGATTAGAATTCATTCACCTTTTTAATAAAACGTAACGTCATAACTAAAAATATTTTTATAATATTACCAGAGAATATATCACAGACTTAACAAGCGGTGGCATAAATTGCAGTAAAAAATGAAAAAGCCACGTTTTTATTCGCTTATTTATTCCGCGCATTACCTTGAAATATCTGCGGAAACAATGTTTAAAGTACATTAACAAAAAAATGTCTGTTATGAATATTTATCTACTAATGATAAGTTACAGTAACGATTGACACATAATTTTTTTGGCAGTTGGAAATGTTCGCATAGAAAAATGACAAACGTTAACATAAAGTAAGATGATCCATGCGACGGATGGGCATGTAAAAAGTCGGTCCACCCACCAACCCGCATTGGACCGGCGTGGTGCGATACGGTCCAAACCCTCTAATGGATAGGGGTGTATTATGGGAGGCCTATGTCCAGCAGTGGACTATCACAAGGCTGATAATGATGATGATTATGGTCTACATATTTAGGTAAGGAATAATTAAGTGTTTAATTTATATTATAGTCCTTTTAGACTATCGAGCGAGGTCGAAGGTAAGCTTTTAATGTCGTCAAAAATTTACGACTTAGATAGTGGTTACGGCAATAATTGTTGTTTGCCAAATCAAAAATTTTTGTGTTAAACAATTACACAAGACCTATTTAAACCCAATTCAAACAGAAAACACTGATGTTGTTCAATCCTCTCGAGAGTTGCGTAAATTAACTAAAGAATTATGATATTTAGTAAAAATCATAAACGTTTATAAAAATTTTGCCTTAATCAAGTAAATTCAAAATCTCGTTTTTTTTCTTTCGTTATAGAAAATTGTTTATTTTTACTAAAAAGCTAGCCTTCCACTGGACTAGATTATCTTCGGAAACGTTTTGTTCTAATCCTTACACTTAAACTTACACTTACGTACTCTTGCGTAGTGTAGTAGCGTGTGAAACGAACGGTAGTGAAACACCAGCCATCGAGGTGGTATTGATGTACCATTGTATGAAGTCGCATTGTACGCGACACGCGTGCTGTATTACACAGCTGGTATTAATCCAAAACACCCGTCGGAGTTTACAGTCGGTAGAATTGCAAAGAAATGGTCGTCTCCTATTCGAGATTTTATCAAGTTGAATCTCTGCATGAGACACAAGGGTCATTATTATTATCATTCTGTTCCTTTTCGACGCATACCCTGATGTGCAACATATTACTGATATGCAGCAGGAATAGTGTCATGGATAGAACACAGCCATGTGGGACACCAGCTTCCACTGTGTCAGAGCATTCACCTTCAACAATGATTTTAATGCGCCGTTCCGTGAGAAAGTTGGATATCCATCTGCTTAATTTCTCAGGCAGCCCGTTTGATGGTAGTTTCTTTAGAAGTTTCCGGTGCCAAACCCGATCGATCGCTTTTGCAACGTCCCAATTAATTTTTACTGCTAAAATATTTATTTATTTGTTCTGGTTCAAATGTGGATGTAATGTCCTATGTCACTACCACAAAATTATTTATTCGACATTGAATATACTTTAATCTGTCATTTTTTGACCTATTTGAACATACCGGGTATGGAGGCCCGTTACCACTGGCGCGTCTCCCACCGAGTGACTTAACTGCACCAAAGGCCCTCAGATAGGGAGCTTCAGCCTTCACTTTCTGATTCACGTTAGCATGCTGAGCGTGACCGTATAATTGGCAGTAGTGACTTGAGTCCGTTGGAGTGTGGTGCGAGTTTGGCCGCTTGAAACTGAGACGACTGATCCTACAGAGCTATTCTACTTTGTAAACGCTTACCTTCCTTGGAGCGCTCTATAGCGACCTCTTTATTATCTTTGGTGCGTAGGTGATACATTCTTTGTACCGAAAGGGCGGAAATATCTTGTGCTTTGATAGCATTAGCTATCTTATGACTTGGGATCTATCTATGCCGTCCTTTGACCACTATCATAAGTACACGCTTATCTGGGAGCGTGAATGTATAGATTAGTGCCCCTTATCTCGAAGGAAATACGTCACCTTCTAAAAATAGTCGGGATTGCAGTTTGATCCCCCGATTACTGTCAGTGGCCTCAAACTTTACATTATTTGATAGGGCCGAGTGGATCTCGACCCACTTCTCCTTCTCGCGGATGTAAATCGGCAGGGGTGTTTTCTCTACTGGATGCCGCGCCTGGGATGGCGGGTCAAGGTGAAGAGCGAGGGGATGTCTGGGATTAGCAGAATGGATACTTGGGGTGGCTTGGCTTAACTGGAATGTCGATGACGGCCTGCCTCCAGCAGATGGTGGGAGCGATAGGCTGGGAAGAACGGGTGCTGGGGAAGAGGCGCCGAATTTGCGCTTGTTTCTGAATTTGATGGTTTTAAAACCGTCATCATCATCATGTCAAGTCATGGGAATGGGGTTATCGGTGTGCAGAAAGGGGTAGGTGCAGTTGGGCAATGCTCCGTGATCAGCACGTGGATAGCGTCGGTCACTTTGTGGAACGTACGCATCCCGATTTTTCAACGCATGTCTTAGTATTGACGGCGGTCCTAGGCGGCTAAAGCGGTCCTTTAAAACCTTAAAAATATCTAGTGGAATGTAAAAACAATACTGTTTATATGTTATGAGTATTAGCACAAATATCACTAAATTCTTATGCCCACTTCTTACCCAAGGATCATTATGTTTATATATAATTATATCAACATAATAAGCATTGGGTTAAGAAAGAGCTTCTTTAGAAATTTCTTCGAAAGAAGCTCTCCTAAATCCTCCTTTGCCAATCGAATGTAATCCATTAGCTTATACCCCTAATTAAATTTCTATGAAATGTTTCTATCTTATTAATATTGAGAAATAGTAACTATATTAAGCCAAACAAGTTAAAATTAAGCCGAATCAAATTGTATATTTGATTGGTTTCCCTTCAATAATCGTTTATTAACGTTGTTAACAATATCCTTAGTTGCGTTATTAATGTTATGGAATACGTACAACAGTATTGAAATATAGGAAAAGATAAAAATGTCTTTATTAGTGGTAAGTTTTTATACAATAACACTTTTTTATTACACTTAATTAGTACGCACCAATTTGAGTCAGTAAGGTAGATGAATCCAAACAGAGTCCAAACTTTATAACGAGTCCACGACGTAACGCGCCTTAACAGTGTTCTTATTTCTAATTAAATATACAAATATTGAAGGTAGCTTACCTTTAACCTCGTATAGTGAACTGTGATATTTAACAGGTATAGAAACACGTTTGACTTTATGCTATACTATAATTATTTTTCCTGAAATTTACAGACTGACGTACTAAGTTTTTGCAGCTATGTCATTTTAATGTGCTTGGTATGCCTGCAAAGATGCCTACCATAAACTTCTGCGCATCTTTTTAGATAATATGTAAAGCTCTAGGTGGTTAAGTGCATAAACAGCTTCATTAAATTCATTAACAAACCCATCGCGTCCGTCGGGTAACTAGTAATGAACATGGATTCAATTTGAAATTCAACGTGTGCCTAATCTGGATAATTGGATCAAATTGATGAACGTATTTGTACTTACATTTACTTTTGCACAATGATGTACGAAGAAAGCTTATAATTTCATTTCTGTCAGAATGATTGCAGGGAGCCACCCTATTAATGAACTGTTTAAAATTTATATATTTTTGGCCTTGTAAGTTTATAAAAGTAACTTATTTTTTCTTTTTGAGTTAGAGGCACTTTCCTAAACCGAAGGTTATGTTTATAAGATTCAACATATGAAACATTTGACTTTATTAAGTACTGTTTCTGCTTGTTAAAACAATACGCTAATGCATCGACAATGTTTTATGTGTGTTTAAGTGTTAGTATAATTAATTATGCGACAAAAATAATTTAAGAGAGTTTTAAAAAATAAACACATTATCTATAAAAGCAGAGTTTCTATTTAACAGCGTAATACAAACACAAAATTAACTAATAAGGGTAACTTAATAAAGTTTACGCCTCGTTTTGATATTTATTCATACTTAATTGCAAAACTTAAAAATTATATTTTGCAAGAGGCTGACTATTGATATACATATATTCTTTATTAAAAAAAAAAGTTAATATATCGGAAAGCAAAAAATATTGTCAATCGTAAGTAAACTTAAAAAAATAAAAAAAAAACTTGCAGACGGTGCGGTTTTGATATTTAATTTTCATACGTTTCCGATGCGAAGGAAATAAACGAAACAGGTGGCGATAAAATTTCAATCCCATCTATTTCCTATGCCTAAATAGTCTTCAATTTCCCACCCCAACAAATCTGATTCAATATCAATACAGATTTTAGGTACTTTACTTCTCAATCGGCACTTAAGAAGGATTATTTACTTATATATTAATAGTTTCAGGTTTGTGGAAATAATTTTTGTTCGAATAAATAATTAATCTAAGCATCATGTCGACGAGAACATTTGCCTTATGGAAAAAAGCATAAGACACCACAAATCAGTAGTTGATTTGTGTGTAAGTGTAGTTTTGTGTACGATGTCCTTCGAGAAGGGACGGAAAGAAAGACAATATTGTCTGTACCCTAGTGTTTTATGGTAGAAAAAGGTTTATGTACACGCATTACAAGTTATATTTTTGAGTAACAATATAAAAATCTTGTCAAAAATTTTACCTCCTGCCTTGTTGCCTTTTCATTCTACGTTTTTAGAAATAAAGTCGCTGCTGTTAGCGACTTCGTCCACGTGGAATAGGAGACATGTCCGCAAGGTGTATTCAAATATACTGTATAATAAAGAATTTAGATGTTATAATTGTATGTGTTAATAATTAGACACAACGTTTCATGGACTTATCTTCGACAATAATGAATTTCTATAATGACTTTGAACCCCTAATTTATTCCCGTAACGTTTGAAACTACAAAATTGATAAAAAACCACTTTGGGCTTGTTTTAACTATTTAGACGCTAAATTCTATCGTTTCATGTTCAACAATGACAATTTTTTATATAAACTTTCACCCCTTTTTATCGTGGAGAAATGCCCGTCCTCGCTGCCACTGCCAAAGAGTTTCTTGACCCCATCTCTAAGGCGCCAAGAACGAACATCGTGGTGGTTTTAGTCGGTACGAGTTCGACATAACCCGTCTTCGCCCCCGCGAGGACAGGTAAGCGTAAGCATTGCCCCACGGTAAAAGAAGCTAACTTTGGTTTGCCGTGACGGCGTGGGCAGGTATCGTTTAAATTTAGTCTTATAGTTTTCCTAATGCACCATAAAGTGTAATTTAATAAAACTGACTCAAGTTTTCATATTTTAAAATATATTTAGTAACAAATTACAAAAATTTATATGTTAAACTCATAACAAATTTTAACGTTTTAATTTTCCATAAATCATTACGATTCAAATACTTCGTCGCTGTGCGACGTAATACACAATATTAGCTCATAGCTGAACCTCACAATATATCGTCAGAAAAGATAGCTTTGCGAAGTTTTAATTAAAGTTCAGTCATACGTCACATTGCTTAGCCAACTCTTCTCGTAAGCCAAATTACGGTACAACTTATGGAAAGGGATCTTATGCATTCAATATTATATAGTAAAAACTGTACTATATCATAACAACGTACATCTTCTTTATTTGAGAGAATCATATAAAAGTGTTTAAAGTTTGTCTGATCATTAAAATTGTCTAATCTTGTTTTACCTATATATATTATTTCACGATGTTTATCCGGGATGAACTCCTAAAATACTTAAAAGATTTTAAAATATAGTTGCCCACCATGTGCAGTTTAATCCAACTTAAAATATAGAATAGCTTACATCTTAATTTATAATCGCAATAATATTTTATAACAATTTATATTTCTATTATTATTTGATGCAAAATATTTGCTACAAAACGATTGTGACAGTTGGCGATATCTATTGATTTGGTTGTATCTGTCAATAGATGGCGCGGTTTAATATTATAAACTTTTCGTTGATAGTAGGAGAATTGGTACAATAAAAAATAATTGCTAAAATTTGATTAAATAATTTTGGTCAGTTAATTTTATAATAATTTTTATCTATTGTTAAAAACAAAAATACAATTTCATAACGCCGTTGTTTTATACCAGGCCATCAAATAAAAAAAATAATAAATAAAATAGCTTCGTAACATGCGCCAACAACGTTCACATCATCAGCCTGTGATAGTCCACTGCTAGACTTAGGCCTCCCCTAATACACGCCTTATCCATTAGGGGTTTTGGACAGTGTACCACCACGCTGGTCCAATGCGGGTTGGTGGGTGGACCGACTTTTTATATGCCCATCCGACGCATGGATCATCTTACTTTTCAGACAAATGGGTGATCGGCCCAAATTGCCTAACCAACTAGAAACAACAATGAAAATTTGTTGAGTCCCGCAGGATTCGAACCCACGACCTCCGGATTCTAAAGCACACGCCTATACCACTAGGCTACGGAGGCAGTTTTAAATAAAGTGATGTTTTATCCTATATAAAGGAAATACTTTTATGACATATTAAACGGTGGATACGACTGTAGGTACTGTAAATATTCGTTATTTATTATTTCATACGATAGTTGTTTCCTTACGCTACTACGAGGAATGTAATCAACTTTTGTTCTTTGCTTTTTAATAACCATGTAATTAAAACATTAAAATTATGCTTTTGGTGGTATCCATACAAATTATAACATGTTTAATAGAAAAGTAAGAATTTAAAAAACATTAATTAATTTTTAAATTAACTCTTTGGCATTGAATTTTGCGATAGCTACAGAAAAAACATTTTGATTAATCGTCTTCAGTCTGTACACTTTATAAACTAATCCAATCGATTTTTATACCAGTGGTATTTTTTCAAGGTTTTTAGGTGTAACGGTAACATCATCAAGGTCACTGTTTTTTTACAAAGACATTTATCTAATGAAAAGTAATGATGATGAGGACTACCCTCATGACTTATTCTCTTTTCGTTTATCTTAATCCCTTGAATTGTTTATTAAAATGTAAAATAAATAAAACCTAGCCGCAGCAACGCGTGGCAGGGTCCGCTAACATGTATATATATATTCCCATTTTGTTATTTTTTATAGTAGGTATTACCTGTCATTTGCTCACACTATATTTTATAATTTATACTCTGGGTGGGTACCACCGCGGTGCCTCTACCGGTGGTAGGTCCCCTGTTTACAGGAGACCGTCTGGGTGGGTACCACCGCGGTGCCTCTTTCTGCTGCGAAACAGTAGTGTGAAAACACTGCTGTGTTCCGGTTTGAAGGGCACCGTAGCCAGCGTATTTACTGGGTAAACGAGACTTAACACCTTATGTCTCACGGTAGGCAGCGCGTTGGCGATACCAGTGGTATTGCCAATGTCTATGGGTGTCGGTGACCACTTTCCATCAGGTGGCCCGACTGCTCGTCTGCCTGCGTAAGCCATAAAAAAAAAAAAAAAAAAATAATTCTGTGATAAATAGTTAAATAGATATTTTAAATTAAGAAAATTACGGCGTCAAAAATCACAACCTCGTCTAATTAAATTGCAAACGCTGGCTCAACCTTAAGAGGTACACTTTAACTATGTTCTACATAATAGTACTACTTGAATTGGTTTACAATAAAAACATATATGTATGTTTTAAGAATAACCCACAATAAGCATTTTAATTTGAACATTTTTAAAAATTACAGTTAGGCATATTCAAAGTTTATTTAAAGTAATATAGTGAAAAAAAAATCTTCATTCTGCGTGGCTAAAACGTGTGATATATAAATATTTTGATTAAATGAATACCTTAATGGATTGTAGACCTTTAAAATGCAGTAATCACGGGGTAGATTTTTGCAATAAGAAAATTGTCACCCGCTTGTATTGCGCAAAATGGTTGTATGCTGTTTTAAGTCGGTCAAATTTTTTGGTTAAAATTTCACTTGTTTCAGTTTCTTTTTAGAAGAAAGAATTTTCGTAGACATACTATGTATAATGAAAATACGTTGAAATTATATGAAATTACGGTTATAGTATCTAAACAAGCTTATATTCAATAGTTATTTTTTATCAAGCTTATATTTAATAGAGTATCTTATCTAGATTTGGAATTTTATGTACACAACCCTCTCCAGACGTATCACCGGTTAATAAAAAGAAGTTAGTGTTGAATAAAATTAACATTCACATCTAAATTTGAATATTTCTTAATTCTAAGCACTTCTGGATTAATGAAACCACCCAGTATTACTAAATCACAGTTTTACACAGTATTTTAGTACAATTAAACAAAAGTTAAATTAAAATGGATAAACATTTCAAATGTGTTTAAATCTACTTTAACTAATTTTTCAATTATATTTAAGGCTCTGTTGTCCTTTCAGTGCCCCAAAAGATGATCTTAACGACCGGGAACGACTTTTTGCCTACCCATGGAACGCATAAATCATCTTACTTTTAGGCCATTAGGTAATTAGCCCACATTGCCCTCATCAAATAAAAACAACGACAAGATATTTTTTTTACCTTCCGAGACGAGGATTGCTACGGAAGCGTTTAATAGTATACTAGACTTTTTTTTTTAAATAAAACTAGGAGAAGCTGCAGATAGTATTACTATTATCTACAATCCTAAGTTCTCTAAAATATACTTAAGCATCATGTGATCGTTTAATTTTTTTATCTTTTATTTTATATCAAATAATATATTAATTTCAATTGCATTGTGGCTAACTAAACAATTCTATTATATAAATTTTGCCTATAGATAAAATCAGTGTAGATATTTTTTTTATAAATCTAAATTGAAAAAAGTTTAAGAACGATTACCACTTCTAACGTTAACTGTTCACAATTTTGATAAAGACATAGTATAATCATCATGACAAAAAGTAGTCGCATACCACTAGCGGATTATAAATTATATTGTACTAGTTGTCCCTGCTTTAATTTTCCAAGAAAACATTATTCTTGATAACAACAATTAGAATATCTAAGCAAAAGAAAATGATTACAAGATTAAAACTTTATTTTGAAATATAGTTTGAAAATTTGTTTTTCCCTTAAACAAAATTCTGGCTTCTTAGCTTGAAGTGAAATCTTAAGTTTTCTATAATAACAGCTTTACAACATTGAAACCAACATAAAAGTATTTATATTAGAATACAATTTTACCTTAAAATCTGCTATCGATTAAAACTTTGATCTTTGTCATTTATAAGACAAATATTAAAAGATTCTATTGTAAATGTAAGCGTAAATTGTTATCTCTCATCACTTTATATAAAATAGGATTTGTTTAGCGTTAGTGAGAGAATAGTGATTGCGTTCTAATTCTGAACAAAAAGAAATACATTTATTAACAAAATTTATTTACTTTTACGCTTTTCCAATACAAATTGGTAAAAGTGCAATTTGCATCGCTTAAATATCGACGTAGTATGCGCAACAAGCTTTTATCATTTAATATTCAGAGCGAACGGCTTATTAAATCCAAATATTAAACTAAACCAAATATTTACAGCAAATTTATAATGATTGACTCAGATAGTTTAAATTACGTATTAGGGAGCTTCCTTTTTTTAAATAATTCATCGTTTGTAATATTGTTCTTACTATTACTCTATTATTTTCTGAATTTTTCTTCTATATAATTTATCTTAAATATATATTTTGTAGTTCGTTTAAGTAAATCTTGAATATATGCAATGATATAAAATGACGTAACTTAAAGTGTACATATTTAAACTGATTAAACTTGCTCATGAAGCGCCCTTATTTAGAATCAAGCGCAATATTATTGCACATGTACAAATGTTTATTATACCATTTATTAAGCATGTCTCATTTAACAGAAACCTATCAACTTTAGCGTTAAGTGATTCATTTTAATATTGATAAATAACAAGACAGTCACACATAATGATAGGTGATAGGATCAATCCAATTATATAAGCATCACGTCACCTGCATGTTTGTATAATTTGTAAAAAATAAATTTTAATGAAAGATTGAGACTTAAAAAGCAGACATCAGGTGGTAATTCCGCCTAAAACATCATTATTATTTTATATCTATGTATATCATTTATATTTAAGATACAAGTTAAGGCATTAACCCGCTTGGCGCAGTGGTTAGTGACCCTGATGGTTGCGTCAACAGGGTTCGATTCCCACCTCGGAAAAAATATAGTGTGATTTTCTCGTGTCTGGGTGTTTGTATCTATATAATATATATTTATTTACAAAAGAAAAGTAAGTCTTTAACAGTTATTTTGTTTCCATAGTACAAGCATTGCTTAATTTGAGACTAGATGATGTTATGTTATTCGTCCCGAAATATTATCATTATTACTAGTAATAGAGGTATTGTTCGTGTCATATTATAAATAAATAACATCACATTCTTCTTTTATTTGTATAACTAAAAATTCAGATTAAACGATTGCCTGTTAGGCGCATTTGATGGATACACCCGAGTTTTATAACTGATAATTTCTACCCTGACCACGGCCGCTGGAAAGTGTTCGAAACGTCGGAATTAAAAAAAAAAAATAAAAAAAAAAATAATAAAAAATTAAAATAAACGATAAAATCCGTAAAGTAATTTTATTTATACTGATAATATTAACAAATATTCTATATTATAACGTAAGTATTTTTTCGTATTTTTGATATGCATTAGTATTTTTGCATTTTTGCAAAGAAAACTTTACTGACAAAACGAGAATGATGCCTTAGGCATCTTTTGCGATCTCAAAATTTTTATAGAAAGAAATTACGTCACTATGGTGTAAGAAATGCCGCACTCAATCTTCTGTCTTCGTCAAAAGATTAAAGATCTCCCTGGGCCCCGGTAAATATGCGTGTGGGCAGAAGAAGACAAAATGCTTTAAATTTAAGTCATCAAATGTAAGACAGAGTGAACTGGTTATAGATGGGAAAGAGTTAAAGGTTGTTCAATCAACCGTGTTTCTAGGAATAACAATAGATGCAAGATTGCAATGGGGCCGCCATATTAATGGACTGGCCAATAAACTCGGAGCTAAGTTTATTACGCAGCATACGCTGTCAATAAAAATTTGACAATAAAACCAATTTGGACTCTCGTTTAGTGTACTTAAGCCATTTTCAATGTATAATATCTTATCGCATACTACTGCGGGGAGGATCTTCTAATGCGCACTGAAACGATCTTTGTCCCCCAAAAACGAACAATTCGAGCGGTCTATAACCTGGGCCCCATAGGATCACTGAGAAAATTGTTCACAGAGATTAAAATACAAACCGTTACTTCTCAATACTTATTTAAAACCCTAATGTATGTGCAGAAAAATAGAAATGATATTCTCAAGCATTGTGATGCACATAGCATAAATAATTTAATTCTTTCAGCAACTAGACTGCGAACACTTACACTTCTATATTGAATAAAGATACTTGAATTTGAATTTTTTACAATCGACTTGCTAAAGTTTATTCATTAAAGTGCATGATTTCTACTGTAGTCTTATAATATTATACATAGGCCTGTGTAGCCTAAGTATAACATTACTTTTAAACTGTTCCTAGCTTCTGGTAACAATATCTTAGTGAGAAAGTGGCTAATATAAATTCAAACACAGACCTTGTCTAAATAAAACAATATAATCAGAGCAGGTTAGAGAATTTCGTGCTCTTGCCTTGAATATATCCAAAATAGTATAAGGTTATATAAATTTTCATTAACTGTGTATATAAAACTGTTTGTCTTTGATTTTTAGTATTTCTTTAATAAGTGTCTTAAAATGTATTACATTTAGTATATCGGGCTAAAGCGCTGTATATTTTTATATAAACATCATTATAAACATTAAATGATCACAGCATAATAATGGCCATCAATTAACATCAATCTATTATTACAACGATGACTCACTTCCCCTTATTCTTCTTTCAGTGCCTCTTCAATAACTGCAGGTTATCAGTTAAACTCCGATATTAATCTCTATTCAAAACTATTGCGAATAATGCTTACATAGGCTTTATCCCTTTCCTTCTAGATATTCTTCAGCCATGAAGTTTTGGGCCTTAACCCCTTTATACTTATGAATAAAAGTCATGCTTAGGTTCAATTTATAAATAATACCGTGATTTAATAAGATAAAAATATTTCAAAAGGCTATGACATCGTACCTGTAAACATTTTTTTTAATTTTACGTTTAAATTCATTTACACCTTTGTTATGTTGGTACGGCGATATTGTTTACCTTACACCGAACGTTCCGAGCCCGTTATTTTTGTTTCCTGTCGTGTTCCTCCAATTTACATACTGAATTGTTATCAGTTTTACCAAACAAAAAGCGAATTATTAAAAGTTTTATTTTTTTCGGACCCACTTGTTTTTATTGGGAAAAGTTTCACAGCTGTTTCAATTCGTTTGTTCTACGGTGTGGTCGCAGACAATTTTGCGACTTTTTTATGTTATATATATATATATATATATATTTATAATTTTTTCTTTGAGTCTACAGTAAAAAAAATTGTTTGTAATGTTTTGAGAGCTTATTTAGAAGATCACATAATTTTTTGAAATATCATAAATCGTCAAAAGTCGATTTTGGAAGAATCCTCCACGAGTGACGTGTCAAGAGACGCGTCGGGACGTAACAGTCATTGAGTTCCGACGCTGACTGGCCGATCCTTTCACCACAATTAATAAACGCTAAGAGGAAGAAGATCTAATTAACCTTATATACAAAATATTTTATTCTACAACGAGCATTTATGTAAAATTAATAACATCAATAATTTCGCTATGTCTATGAAATACCGGAAGGAGCACTCTTAACAATTTCGTTTGCTACGCTGAACGCAAATTTTATTAACCCATCGCTTTCAATTAATATTCCATTAAATGTAAAACATTTTAATTTAATAATAACCTTTCAATGGCCACCATAATTCTATTTGTACACATAATCAAAATTTGGACTGACTTTCCAATAAGAAGAGGTTCTCAATTGGCACGAATATGTGCTATTTGTCTGAAGTACCTGAAATATTAAAAAAATATTTGCAAATTATAATTATAACAGCCTTTATATTTTTATATTTACACGACACATGTAAAATTTTAAGATTTGACGTGAAAACCTATATTGATACATATAATTAATTTACATCTTATTTTTTGCTTTCTTTGGTGCGCCTACCTTGTTTTCTCGTCACCACTCTGGCTGGTAGACAACGCCATCGGCATTAAGCCGCCTTTGTACAATTTCAAATAAATAAATTAATAAATATTTTCTTTTAGCACTATTGCTTTAGGACAAAAACAGTGACCGTGACATGCTTCCCCCGTTAGTCTGTAGTAGTAAAAATAGAACCTACCTTTAAACAATATACTAAGTCAAAATAAAGTAAGTCTCAGAGAAAATAAATTAATTGTACAAATAATATGTTTTAGTAGATAAGATACGCTCATATCAACCTTATACCTTGTTCTTCACTGCAATAAAACGAATATATTAGAATATGACAGATATGTAAATGTAGCAGAAAGTAAGTATCAAGTAGTTATTATCTTTATTTTAAATAGATCATATTTAAAACTATATCTTTCTTTTTAAAATGGTTCTATTTTTTTATTTACGTTTCTTTTGGAAATTATTGAACTCATTAAATAGGGTTCATTGAATATAATTTTGTATGGCAAGAAATTATTTATTTTTTGTAGAAAGTTCAGTTACCCATCGTATTGCTTAGCCAATTTTCTACTAGGATAAAGTTCGAGACAACGGATTAAAAAGTTAAAACTGCAATACAAAATCACAAATTTTTAAAAAACAGTCAAATGCAAATACAGGTAAATTTTTTTTGGTGTACTTGTTTTTTTTATTGAAGCCAATTTAATTTTAAATTATATATATTTAATATGATTATGAAGATAGATTTCCTGTTTATAGAGAGCAGTACTACATCACGACTTTTTGTTACAATATAAAGTAATACCTAACTTCACATAAATCCGGGGTCGAGTTGACAATCAGTGTGTCTATCTGTGGTATATGTAAAGTCTAATTTCTTTGGGTAGCTTGCATCTTTCACGAGTAATTGACAACTGGTTTGTAATGCCTTTTGCTAGATGTTATGAAGGTAAAATCTTCTTATCATCTCTCTTCTTTAAAAAAAGAAACATTACATACACACACATGAATATGCATTTTAAAATGCTACAAGTAGGTATTAACTTCCTTTTGGGTTATTCTGGTTCGAAAATCTGATTCTGAAAAAACTACTTTTAAGTTTACGCTATGCAAGAAAAATCGCATAGTATAAGGTAATAAAGCACCTAATGCCACTGCTTACTAAATAACATCAAAAACAAAAAAAAATACCAATCTGTTTTAACACCTAAAAAGAGAGAATCCATAAAGATTGTTTAACACGATATTGAATTATTTAATAGAGTTAAATAAATAGACTAATCTTATTATCACAATATCATATTTTAATGAAATTATGCAAATATATATTCGAGGGTAACTGAATAAAATGATTACAGTATCGCGATTCTATTTCATTCGTCTCGCTAGACGACTCTAAAACTATTCGATCTTAGTCACGATCGATAACAAAAAAAAAGCAATGTAACATTTAAGAAAACTTAACAAAACCGTCGACAAGAGTAACATAGCTTTTTCTTTTTTTAAATCCTTCAGTCTTTAATTAATAGTTAACCTTTTTGAGAGAATAAAATATTTGTATTGTTTTCAATAATGTATACTGTAATTTTATTGTTTTGAATATTTTAACTAGCTATCGCATTTTATCATACTAAGAATGTATAACATTTTTTTGGAATCTTGTATACTTTTCCTAAAAGTAAACAAATTTTGCAATAATGATAATAATTATATTATTTATTGATTCGGTATACATAAGTTGTTGTAATTGTTGAATAGTTTTTGTATTGCTAAACAAATTTCTGCTGAAGGAATTTCGGTAATTCCTTCTTTTGTTGAGAATTTTTAACGTATCATTCCTAATATATATTATATCACTATTAGTAATTTAATTTTTTTATATTGATTTGTTTTATATAAACAATATCATTAGGTAAATTTTGATATTTTAGTTACGTATGAATTAGCCTTTGAAATATTAAATTTGGTGATGAGATGATTTAAGCTGTATACTTTAATAATTACATAATTGTACGATCTGTATATATAAATTTTAAATATATATATTTCCACTACAAACTCAAAGCGCCTGTCAAGTAACAGGTAATGAACGTGGGCTCGATTTCAAATTCAACGTGTGTCGAATCCAGCTAATTGGACCAAATTGACACACATGTGTACTGATGTTTAGTTATATAATTGTAACATACTACAGGAATGGTTAATTTCAATTGTGCAAAAGGATTTTTTTAAGTAATTGAACTCACAGATAAATATTTATGCAAGGACAAAGATAAAACTATTTTATATCTGATAAAACTATTCATCAATTAAACAATATTTCAAAACTGTAAAAGATATGCAGCTGTGATTGATATTATGAAATCGCAATTATTTGAAGCATGGTTGGTTCACCATAATATGTTGCAACTGTTAAACCCATGCTCCGACGACCTTCAATTTCTTTGCATCGTATTAATAAAACAATTCAGTAGCATCTCTGTACCTTTCTTTGACAATAAAGTGCGTCAATCACAAATGCAAAGCGTTATGATTTTTTTAAGTCCTCCCAACTAGTACGGCTGTTGGAAAGTTTTCGAAACTTCTGGTATAACAAAATGTAAAATAAACGCTATAAAATCCGTAAAAAGTCTTTTATAATGTGTATTACTCGAAAAATCAAAATCAATAAATATGCCTACATATTGTGATATTCTTTTAGACAATATGACCTTTGTTTTACCCACACGACCTATGACCTTTGTACTATGTACAAATTTATCACTCCAAAAAAAGATAACGCTCTAAGAACAGTTATCCATTCAATTTTTGCAAATGATTTTCCCTAGGCCTGTAATGTACTACTGTTTGCGAATGCAGAAAAGTTTCATATATATTTTAGGGCTACGGAAGCGGTGGATACTTGCACTAACTGGACTTAAATGTGGAGCAACAGAGACTTACCATTGCCTAAATAACTACCAACTTACCAAAAGGGCATTAAATGGGCTGTGCATCTCTGGCCTAAGCTTAGCTGGTATTCTGTACGTACATTATGTTAAAATATATTTTATCTTTCTTGTGTTTCCGGTACTTTCGGACATTTATTTATTCATTTATTAGTTAAAATTGAATCGGTTCTTTTTTGACTGACTTCCCAAAAGAACGAGATACTTAATACGTCAAAGTGAGATATAGTCTTCTCACTGATCTAAAGGTTGTTACCAGTCACGAGCGTATTGACGTCAGTTACTTCCCTATCTTAAACATTTTTCAAAGGCCCAACCTGTTCTCTTACAAGTAACTATAAAAACCATCTTGCTGTCGTGGAAAGAAGAATTTTCGATTTTATGTTAATGTTTTATAAGTTTGTTAACTTATATTTAGTTTCATTTTATACTTTCTGTTTTGTTTTCTCAGCAATGGTCATAACCTTAATCAGCTTTTTTCAATTAAATATCAATTTTTAAACCGCATATGCGGATCTCATATTTTTACATTTCAGCCACATATTGCGTAAGAAAACAAAAAGTTTCTGCAATATCGTGGGCAAATTAAATGGCTGCCTGCCAAAATAGCAGTCAGTCCAATTAGAAAAAATAATAGTTTAAGTTCCAAGCAATATCAATGATCTCTTCTGTTGATCAAAGAACATAATAAAATAAAATTCGAAAAATAGTATTTGTCTTTACATATAAAAGGTTATTTTTTTTTATCTCGTGGAGAAGCAAGTAAATTAGGACAACATAGGTTATTTATCGAATTGCTTAAAATACCATCTTCGGTGTGCGTTAAACAATCACAGTACATTCAGGCTAACTAACATTTTGTATAGCCTATGAAGAACAATCTCTCTAATTAAAAATTACTGCTAGACCTCAAGATATCATAAGTTAAGTATTCGTAAATTCGATAAACAGCTAACATCCAATAATGTCGGTCATCGGGTGAATCGGTTACAGCCAGACGAACAGTACTTTAATCTGTCCTGTAACC
The DNA here is from genome assembly GCA_029286875.1 of Lamproptera curius. NCBI lineage: Eukaryota > Metazoa > Arthropoda > Insecta > Lepidoptera > Papilionidae > Lamproptera > Lamproptera curius. The sequence goes on along the minus strand of JAGSMT010000163.1, from coordinate 471,355 downwards.
ATAGCATTTGAAATAGATCTGAAATTTCGGGAGTATTTAAAACAAACTCTTTTTTATAGTAACACATCAATCGAAGGCAGTGTACTACGTTTATTTTAAAGGTCAGATTACTGTACGTAAAATTATTATTCAGGCATGTCTGGGTCGGTTAAAATTTCTGACTTCATGATAACTTGAAAAAGGCTAAACAGATGGCTAAGGTAGGTAAGGCTTTCAGCGTTTGAAAGCAATTATGTTTTTTAGTATGTCAATTTATGTTTCATCTCTTGTTAGTTATGACACTGCTAATACCTTCTCGTGGGGTTTTGGACCGTATCCTACCAGGCTGGTCCGATGCGGGTTGGTGGGTGGGCCGACTTTTTATATGCCTATCCGACGCATAGATCATTCTACTTTTAAGACAATCGGGTGATCAGCACAAAATTGTGCAAAACCAGGAAACAATGCTAACACAAAGTTGCTTCAACTTCGACTTCAGATTTCCGGTTTATAAAGCAATGGCCAATACCGATAGGCCACGAAGGCGGTTTAGGTGTTGCATATTAATTAATAACGATTCTATGGATGTTTTGTGGATTGTAAGAGTTAGCTCTAAATAATAACTTATTTCTTTAACATATTAAACGTTTGGTTATCACACTCAAATATATACACTAATATTGTAGCATTTCTGCAAAACTCATTGGAAGTCAAGTAGAACCATTAAAACTAAGAACTTTTCTTTTCAAAATGAAAGTTTAATGCTAGCTCTAGAGGCAGGCGAGCATGCATCCGGCCGATAGTGTCAGCTTAGTGCTCTTGTTCCAGTTCAGAAATAGTAAAAACGTCTGTAATAGAACTAGCAAACGTTCAGTTTAATTCTAAGATTCGAGAGAATGTAAAAACATGTCAATAGCAAGGACAATATCCAATATCCTTACTTAAAAAATAATATGAAAATATGTTTAGCAGACTGTCTCTCTGTTCCTAGTTAGCTGCTTTTTTGTTTGTAGGGTAGGCTGTTTGTCCTATGGTATTTTTAATACGCAATTTCTAACTGATATAAGTAATAGATAAGTTTCGTCAACGTATAATCATAACGTAGGGTGATTAAATTAAAAAGGATGAGTGTGATAATAATACCTTAAGAGAGAACCTTAAACAATTGTTTATGAAGAATTGTACGTCTGTCAATTAGTATCTGTATATATGCGTTGCTTGATCTAGGATAAATTTAAGAAACCATCGATATAACGTAAAGTGGTGTTTATCTACACGTACACGCGATAAAATCCGTAAAAAGTCCTTTTTATTAAATAACCAATATTGCATTGTATATATATATGCATATTAAATTGAAAATTAAGTATCAGTCCCAGACGAGCCGAAACAGAGTATACGTCGCTGACAACGTTAACAGCTGGTGTTTAATGAAAAGAAATATACTGATTTACGTTTCTATTTAATATTTTAAACTAATACGAATCGAAATATAATTTATATCGCGATGTCTCAATAGCAAACTACATCATAAAATCTTTGATCTAAGCATAGCCATTCGTCGTATTTTTGAGGTAAAGTGCAAGTAAAAAAAGATAAACAATAACTTAAAGCATCTATGAATTAATCGTGTTAAAACCAATTTTTTATAAAAGTTATAAATCGGTTAAAAAAAATGAGATTAAAATTATTTTATGCTTTTATCTTTTGTACTACGAAAAGCAAGTTATCTTATCATTTATTCAAATGAGTAAAACTTAGGCATATTTCAAGATTTTTTGAATTATTATACATATTTATTATAAATTATGTTTTTATTTATAAAAAAAAAATCTGCAATATACGTTGATGTTGTTACACATCAGTGCCGTGCGTAATTAATGACTGCTGATGCTGAAGTAGTTGCTCTCATGAGAAGTGTGCTTGATATTTTCATGGCCTGCATTTTTAATATCAATTACAGTTACTGTGATAAGCGTATGTAACTTACATTTCTATAAACGCAGTTTTTTCGCGTTACACAAGCAAAGCGGAGTATAAAATAAAAATATTATACATTTTTTTTATTACTTTCACAATTATATTTTACGAGTTATTGATGAACAAAAAATTTCAACAATCTTATCCACCAGAAGTAACTGAATCGTTTCGTCTTAAAGCAGACTGTACTCGAAATGACCTTTTAATTTTTACACACATATTCCTAACCGCTTTCATAGCCTAGCGGTATTGGCCCTTGCTTTTTAAATCGGGGGTCGAGGCTTCGAGCGTGGCGGTCCAAAAACCCTCTAATGGAGAAGGCATGCGAGCATAAGAGGAGGCCTATGTCTAGCAAAGGACTAGCTGACTGATGATGATAATGTTGATGATAATAAAGACAAATCGTCAAACCTTAAATACCGAGTAATAAGCAGTGTTTTTCGTAGATTTCATAACAAAAGAATAAATTCAAATTATATTGTTGTGTGTCTTCAAGCAAATATACGGAAGCCTAATAACAAGTTATGTATTAAAAACAAATTTTCGACTACAATGAATATTTAATGAAAAGGTAAATAATTACTTTCATGCTAAAGTAAATTTTCTTGATACAAAAGCTTCGTACTTCGAAAATGATTTTAGCACAAATAACGCTTCCGACGGGTTTCGTTAAATCAGATTTATGGTTAATGGAAACGGTTTTTACATTTTGGGATAAAATAATGAAGGAGCAGGTAAAAAGTTAATTTCACGTTTTTGTCTTATTTAGATTGTTTTTTTTATATCACGAAACGATGATTTGGTAAAATTTATTAGTGTACTATATTTTAATAAATGTTATTCAGTAATTACGAGTCATCCTAGAAGATTAGTTTTTATAGCCGTATACAAAATAAAAACGAGAAAATAAATATATAATAAAATATAAATTCAAAATTTGAAAAATAGCAAGTATTGAAATTTACAATTTAGGCCATTTTTGTAGAGTAACACAGGCTGATGATGATGATGAGATTATATGATTGATTTATATGATATATCCACTTTTTACGGATTTTAGTTCTTTATATTTCTATTCGACGTTTCGGACTCTTTCCAGGGTACATGTTCACAGGCAGACTAAGATGGGATCTTAGTCTGTCTGTACTATATCCCTTCTTCATATGCAAAATAACGGCGTAAATTAATGTAGTAATCATATAATTCATTATTAAATAATCTCTTTCAAACTGAAAATAAAAATATATATCTTTTATATTAGGTTTAAAATAATGTCATTTAAAAAGAAAGTGACAGAAATCAGAAATAAGATTTAAGCAACCAAGGAAATAATTTTAGCGGCCGGCGAAGTCTTAATATTTAATTTCCAAACATTTTATGAATTCAAGGAGAAGGAAATAGATGGAGACAGGTGGCGATAAAATTTGAATCACATTCATTTCCTTTGCCCAATATTCCACCTTGAAAGAATCTCCTTTCTTAGCACTTTAGGTACTTGTTACTAATGGTAGCTTGCCACCTAAACAAAGAAAGTTTAATTATTAAATTTATAAGTAAACCATTTATACCTTTAATAATATTGTAATATTTACATCAATTATGAATACGAAAAGTTACATAACGAGTGCAAAATGTGCTCAAAATAAACCTTAAAAATGTTTCTACAAATAACAACAGCTTAAACTAAAACTACTGGTAACCGAGTTCGAAACTTAAATAATTTAAACATACGTGAATAGTCTGAAAGTTTAGTAACCTTTGCTTAAGTTGTAAATTTTTAATCAACTTAAAAGGTCGGTTATTGTAAGGGACAGAAAACGACTGTGCACTACATTTATTGCTTATTCATTCTGTGTCTTATTTTGTCAGTCTATGTTAGCCCACTGCTGGATATATGCACGTCTTCTCCATTCGGGCGTTTTGGACCATATAATATCTAATATATAATATCTTTAAATTATGGACGCCATCTTAAATGGAAATAGCACTAGAGACTAAAATCCATAATTGTTAATAGACGATTTATAAATGTAGGATAACTGAATAATTTGAAACTTTCAAAAATTAGCTAAACACATACGAAGGCGCAAAAAAATTCTCTTATTTACAACATTTCCTCGCCTTCTGTTTTCTACATAAAATGGAAAAAGAGCCACGGTCATCCGTACTTAACGCGAAAGTAGCTCTGTCCGTTTATCACCTAAACCAGTCCACCGATTTTGATGAATTTTGTATACACTTAAAATTTACTTTAAAAAAATATATAGCTATTAATTATCGCAAAAAAATTTAATAAAAAAAAGTGCTTGAAAATTGTTTGATGCGAAAAATTAGGGAATGAAAGTTTCTATGAAAATTCGTCATTGTTGAACATAGAACGATGTAATGTTGTGCCTGACGTAGGCATTTATAGCAATATTGTAGAGTCAAACTGTACGTGGATGAACTAGGGGTCGAAAGGCAATGTAGAAATTCGTCATCTCTGAATAAAATTTTGTGCCTAATAATAGACACATACAATTAAAACACCTTATGTTTATTATTATACTGCATACTTGAATACATCTCTCTGATATTTCTCCTATTCCACGCGAACGAAATCGCTGTAGTATTCTATCATGTAAAATTTATTTCCAAAATGTGTCGTTAAGCGCGTAACTCAATAACGCCAATTATTTTTATGTGAGAAAGATTCGAATAATTTCCGGAACAACATTACATCAAACACCAACCGCGTTACCTTAAACGCTATGTCATTTTTAATTATTAATTTATTATCTAGATTTCATTACAGACATCCCAGTCAGGGTCGCAGAACGGTGGTCAAAGTTCATAGAAGCGAAGATACTTTGGTCAGATTAGCTGAGCCCCCTAAACTACCCTATCTCCAGAATGACGGTTCTGTTTAGTAGAATTTTCTTTCTTTACTAAAAAATAGGTAGGAACGAAAAAATTGCCACATTCCAAATGTAGTTTTTCGGGCTAGTTTATAATAAATGTTTTTTTTAATTAAAAATATATTTGCATAATTAAAGGTCAAACAGTCCTTAGTTACTTCTTAGTATTATTCCTGTTTCCTCTTCGTCTACTTCGAACCAACTTATAGGTTCAAGATAGGAAGGCACTCTCGAAAACTGTGTCACAGCGCCGCTTACGTAACGCTCTCCATTAGCAACCATAACAGAAAGTGAGAGGCACGCGTCTCACTTACCCGTGTGCAATTGGCCTGCCAAAAATGAATCATTACGATATTATTAAAAAAAAATTTGAATATTTCGAATTGTTATTACTATTTAATCCTTCTCCCTACTAAACGAATCAATATTCACATAATCATTCTACCACCATAATACGCTGTCACGTATAAATTTCGCCCTATACCGATTTTACAGGCAACCAATTTTTTGCGTTAAGATATCTAAGTTTAATTTATAATAGTACACCTGAATAGAACTCCTACATAAACTACCTACCTAATTATAAATTATAAAAAGTTCTCTCAAGTAATGGTACCTTTGAGAATATGAATAATATACAACCCAAGGCTCTTTTTAGTTAATATTTTAAATAACAAATACTCTGTTACTGCGAAAAGGTACTTGCAAGGTTATAAGTCCCTTATGAATACAGTTTTAGGATAGTTGGTAACAATATATGTCTAATACTGTTGAAATATAGAATATTAGTTAGGTGTTAAGTCTATGGGGAATATGATAGTGTGCTTTATTAGACTACAATTTAAACTACTTTAATTTTGGAGTTATCACTATTTATTTTCTTATTATTAATACCGGTAAATGTTTTCTTAAAATGAATACCCAAAATAAAACATTAAACGTAATATGTGAGGTTACATTTCTTTCAATAAAAATAGAGTGGTATATAGTAGTAAATAAAGTAATAGTCGTAAAAGTATTGATAAGTTTTTTAATTATCTAGTCACCGTAGCATGTTTTAGGTGTTTTTTAATACTAGTTATTATTTAGTACAATAATGTCAGTAAATTTTACAGCAAATTTTTTTTATCACAAATGATAGGCGTATTAATTTTACATGGTTTTAAATGTATGTATCACAAAAAATATATAAGACTGTTGCATGTTGTGCGTCTTGAGTGGAGTTTAGTTATCTAAGCACGTAAGTATTCTGGAAACGTGTTTTTGTTATATAGAAAAAAGAGATGTATGATATTAAAAAAAATTAAGTTATTCCATGCCTGTAAACTTTATCTATTTATGAAGGTACTGGCTTTGTAAATGATAACTACAAATAATGACTACAATACTATAGATATGCATGTCCTCCTTTTTAATAAACTAAAAAACATTAAAGTTTCATACAAATTACTTATGGAATAAACCTGCATTGTTAAAACACAGTTCCATTACAATGCCACTCACCGCCCTCGGAGATATTACCTCGCAAGTCTCATGAGATGCTGTCTGGTGTACCTCGTAATTACGTTATCAATTGTGCCTTTCAAAAAAGCCAATAGGGTTTACATGCAATTGATTTGTGGCAATATACTTGACATAAGCAGATGAGCGATATTCCTGGTTCAGCCAACTCTCATCCAGAATAAGCTTTGCTTCCGAAGAGAACAAAAAAATACAAAGTGCAGGCATGATTTCTTCATATTAAAATTTGGTTGTTAAGATTAGCTAAGTGGAAGGAAAACGACCTTATGGCAAATCTCTACTTTTTCCGAAAAAAAAAGACACAAATGTAAAACGATTATCTTCCAAATCTGAGTCAAATCACGTCAAGTGGAAACATCTTTTTCCACTTGATGATGGAAAGATTATTAAAATATATTTTGCAGATCTGTAAAATCTTATAAAACTTTACCGTATTTAATTTTACTGTAACTCGAAGTTTAAAATTTACGGCCATGCCCAATTATTTCATGTTTTGTTCAATATGTATATCATCATCAACCTGTGTTAGTCCACTGCTGGACATGCACCTTCCTAATGCACACCTGCCTATTAGCGGGTTTTGAACCACTCTTAACTAGTAAATTTCCAAGTAATAAATAGTGTTTATCTGAACGGCATAAATTTTTATTAAAAAATGCAACGCTATTTTTCTGTCGTCACATACGCCTATAAAAGCTGAGCCGTTAAGAGTAAATTCTACACTCAACATATAATTTTTAATGATTTTTAACTAATTCTTTCTTTTCTTTACAGTTTGACCGTTTTTAACTCAATTACATTTTTAATATACCATACATATTTGAACCGACTCAATTTTAATAAATAAATCAATGTTAGGAAAAAACATAAAATTCTTATTTCTTGTTTTAAGATTTTTAAGATGAAATAATGTCAATGAAAATTTTCAGCAAAAATCAATTTGATGACAAAACCTTCATGTATAAGAGGTAACAAAAAAATTAAATAGTACACTGTCTATTTTTCTAATTTGACTGCTTTAGCACTTCTCAGTGCTAAAGCTACTTTATCTGATCCGATGGCAATATTTTTAATGATCAATAAGAAAAATGCTTGTATTTGAAAGTCAACTCCATTAATATAGTCAAAATGAAACTATCGTATACATATTTTTCAACTTTATCTTGTTTCATGAATCACATCGATCCATATTTGACAGCAACCGCTGTTATTTAGGATAACGAATTCTTTCCGCGTTGAAATATAAAACGATCGTAAAACGCGTCATTGGGTTTTCGTGAGTCGAAACATATAAAAAACATCGCTTCCAGTCTCGTAAAATAAATTGATGCTAAAACATTGTTACCTACATCAAAACGAATATCACTCGATTTTAGTACGAAAAAATATTTCTTTAAGGTACCGAGAAACTCAATGATTATTGCACTTGTTTATTGATTAACCCAAGAAGTAACAGTAATAATAACAGCGAGCTGTGACAATTGTATTTGTAGTATTTTTCTAACATTTTTTATTATAAATTGAATACGTTAAAGACATCCATACTTCTATATTTATGTATTTATAATATTAGTAGCATGGATAAGACCAAATGTTTTTGCAGTTCGTGTCACACTAACTCCCCGATGGCTCATTTTTTTCCTACATAACACTTTTTAATTTATCTTGAAATAACTACACTAAATCTTTAAATACCCTATAAGTAATTCTTGACATATAAGCTTTTTTATTGCGAGATTTCATTAAATTTCACCAAGTAACAAACATCCATACTTACAAACTTTCGCATGTATAATATTTCAATATTTCAGTATACAGTGCCTGTGCATACCGTAATCGCGATAACACACAATGCATCCATATTAATCACCGTCAAACTGCGTTAATTGACGTAATGAGCTAGATTTATGCAACGCTATGTGACAGATAACGAGATTAAATTGACATATTTACGCAGTTAAAAACATCGTATACATTATTATTTATAAATTACTTCGGATCTCGACTAAATTTAGAAATTTTTCTACAGTTTAATTTAAGTGTTAGTTTAAAACATATATTTATATAGTTATTTTCTTCTTATAACTGGTTAACTTAGGCTATATATATTTACAATAAAGTTAATAGTTATCGATAACAGAACTTTTGATAATTATTTATAAAATAAATATATAATTAATTCTATCCAATGGGGAATACATTTAAATTTAAACATTATTCAAATGCCCTGTTCATTTCAAAAGCTCTTAATTGGCCGAGCCAGTAATTGATTGCAGCACTCAATACATCTCTATCAATTTCTACTATCGCTTCAAAAAGGTATTCTCAGAAAGACTTAAACTCCATGAAAGAGCGGAAATTCTTAGCATTTAAAACTTATGTTGAAGCAGAGCTAGTTTCAATTTGGTCTTAACAAATGTGTTATTTTTGAACTAGCTAAATCAAACCGCGATCTTTAAAATTTTTCGCGGAACGCTGAAATCTTTCTGAAGAGTAACTACAAAGGTACAAAGCCTACGCTGATCACCTCAATTTATTAAAATCCATTCGATTAATGGATTGCAATATGTGCGACTTGTTGCATTACCATATAAATAATACTTCTTTGTGCAATTATTTCTTACAATACTTTTTTTTGTTTACGCGAATACTTATATATATAAGCAACAATAAATATATAAAGCATTAAATTAATAAAATTTGATCGGCGTTGCCAGTGGGTATTAACATTTATTAAAAAAAACATTTTCACGTTAAAAGTAATAAAAATATAAGCTTACATTATTAAATACCGTAAACTGGTAAATTTGAACAGATTTTTTAAAAAGTACCTATGGATTAATTGTTTTATATTACATAGTTAAATTCCATTACCAGGAGCAAAGTAATTACGTTGTTGATTTTCAAAGTTGTCGGCATATTTTGCGTGTAGCACTCTTGAGAATACTGTTTTCCCGATCGCGGATTTTATCAGCTTCTAATTGAAATTCCGGTAGCTACAATTAATTTCATATTCTCAATATTCGATGGAATTTATATTCGTTGTTTTTATATTATCATGCTCACATTTATGTTTTCAATTCAGTGAGTTTTTTCTTGTAATTATTCTTTCACAAGTAAATTATTTACACTAACAAATGAGCACAAATAATTAGTAAATGAGCGATATACTGTACACATTTAGCTACTGTTATTTTGTTTAGTAAAATGTAATAAATATTTTAAATAATTAAAAGCATTGTGCAGTTTGCATGCAGAAAATTTTGAAAGAAAAACATATTTATAAAATAACATATGACACATTACGGGGCCTAATAAATTTTTTTGATCTCTTTCGAAATAATCAGTTTGAGGACGTTTCACTAATGAGTTATTTGTTCTTTTAGGCAAAGTGAAATTATATTAAAAATTTAAAGAAACTTTACGAACATATTTTCATTAGATTTAGGAAGAATAGAAAATATTGTCAAATATTTTTTGTAGACAGTTTAATTCGCTTTTGTTTTACGACTAAAATAACTTGCTGGCAAAAATTCGCTTATATTGCTGCAGAAATTTAATCATGTATAGACTTATAGCTTAACGACTTATAATAAACCATTATTGTTATTTTTAAATAGCTGGTGGTAGGTCCCTTTTTTACACCGGTGGTAGGTCCCTTTTTTACAGGGATTGTCTGGGTGGGTACCACCGCGGTGTCTATTTCTGCCGCGAAACAGAATTGTGAAAACACTACTGTGTTCCGGTCTGAAGGGCACCGTAGCCAGCGTTTTTACTGGGTAAACGAGACTTAACATCCTATGTCTCACGGTAGGCAGCGTATTGGTGATACCAGTATTGCCGATGTCTATGGGCGTCGGTGACCACTTTCCATCAGGTGGCCCGACTGCTCCTCTGCCTGCGTTGGCACTTAAAAAAATTAAAGCTATTCGATCCTACTAGCCAATTTTCCGAGTTATCATAGAGTCAGCTCTTAATCCATATTTTATTCCATACATATGGTTTTTGCAACCGTTTCTACCAACCCAAGGAAAAGATTTTGAAGTGTTGAATTTTGAGTAATTTTGATTGCGTGAACATCCAGTAACAACTGCCAAAGACAGTGTGGACATCCGCGATTGACCTTTTTAATGCCCAAGCGACGCATGGATCATTTTACTTATGATAGTATTGGATGATCAGCCCTTATCGTCCTAACCGATTAGAAAACAACAATCATACCCATATTGCTTCACAAGCATCAAAAAGCTAACTATTCAACAATTGTAATATAAATTTGTCAGAAAGTACACTGAGAAAAAATTAAATATATAGAATTGTTACGTTCTATATCTCATTGTTCTATTATAAATAATCAGGCTAACAATAAAAAAAGATATCGTTTTTGAGAACCTTTTGCAAAACCGTTGATAAAAGTTTTTTAAACACTTTTAGGTAATCATATAATTTACATTTTTTTATCATATTACAAGATTAAAATCTTGTTCCTATTATATAATTAACTACGTGACCTTTACATTTGCAAGCACATTGCAATAAAATTCTACAGACGTAAGTTACAATATTTAAGTATCAATTCATTCTACGAGGATGAAAGCGATACTTTTTATATGTTTCGACTCACGAAAGTCCAATGACGTATTTTATGGCGGTTTGAAATTTCAACGAAGTAAGAATTTTCTATTCGAAATTTACGGCAACCCAAGCTGAAAACGGAGCTTTAAAACATTTGTACAGGCCAGTAAAATTTTATTTCAACTCAAATGTAATGCGGAAAAATGAATTGAATTTTTTCTTCAAAAATAATTATTGATAAATAAATCAAGTATTCCGAAAACAAAATTTACTATACTATAACAGCAAAACACATTATTAATAAAAATGAACAATATTTTGTTTTATTTTTTGGACTAAATCTGCCTTCTGCATGATAATCGTGCTTTTCCTATTGGAATAAAAAAGCATGCATGTCTGAAAGCATCATATATGTCCTCTTGTCTTAAAAAAAAACTTTTTTCTTATGTTAACGGTTAATGGCAACATTTACAAATGGACTTCAATATTGATAAGCAGCTTATAATGTAATGATTCTATTTACTTATTTAAACATTATTCGTCATTATTTCTTTAGCCATATTAAACTAGCTTTACAATAAAATATGAGTACCACAAAAATGCTTTTTGTATGTTATAAACAACTTTTAAAAAATCGGGGCACGCTTTATCCTATGGATAATGTCAGTCTATTTTCTATTTATTACTTGTCTCTATTCTCATTTTTATTGTTATTAATTGTAATGAAATTGTGTTACCTGGTTTCGAACCGTATACATACTTTAATAATCCAAACATCAACTTGTGTACTTATACATAGTTCAAACGCTGCCCAAAACTGTAGTGTGGTTATTGGAAGAGCAGTGGGACTACCAAGAATATTAACTAATATGTTAATCACTACATAGTATAAAACAACTTCGCTTTCTCTGTCGCTATATCCCTATGTATGTTTAAACTACGCAAGGGATTTTGATGTGTTTTTTTTAATAGATAGAGTGATTAATAATGAAGGTTTATATGTATATACCTATAACTCATGCATAATATTGTAGAGAAACGCTAATAAATACGCTTTTATAGTATTATATAAAAAGCAAAGAAATGATAATCACCAGCTTTTTACTATTCATATTTTATGTTTGAATCCCTTTCGATAATATAGGTATCATAGAATCAATAACTTTTTCTGTATTCTCAACTTCGATGTGAATCGATGTATTCTACGTACAAATTATGGTTGACCATATTCAACTTTAAATAAACTATTTATTTAAACGGTTTTTGCATAAATATTACGATAGTATCATGATTTCTTATTAATACGCAATCTTTTTAAAATATAAAAAATATAAAACCGACTTTTCTTTCACTTCTCTTCTCACTCTAAAATTTAACATTTTTTTCCCATAACGCCGAAATTTGGCCAACCTAATGTAACGGCTGACTTCACTTTAATTAAAATGTTCAGTGTGACCTTCCTATTAAATTTTAGGAAAAAATCAAGGTGAAAGTATTTCACAAAGATTATAAATTTAAAACAGCCTCCCTAGCCCAGTGGTAAGGACTTGCCCTTTAGACTCTCCTGTTAGTAGGTTCAAATCCTGCGGAGAGTCAACAACTTTTCTGGTTTGTTTCCTATTTAGTTAGGGTAATGCGGGCTGATTACCAGATTATCTGTAAAGTAAAATGATCCCTACGTTGGATGGGCATACAAATAGTCGGCCTTATCTCTCTTCGATCCTGTCGGTTATCCGTCCCACCGGAATGAAAGGAAGGAATATAGAGTGCACTTGTGTCTGCGCGTACACCTGTGCACTATAATTTCTCCAGCTGATCTCTAATATAGATTGGCCGCCGTAGTCGATATCAACTAGGACATTATTTTAAAATTTTGAATTTGAAAGAATTACATCCACTCATGTTTGTGATTCACGAAAAAACCGCCAAAAAGATTGAAATGAAACTTTACATTTACATAGCTTAAGTGTAAAAATAAATTATAGGCTTTTATTAATTAAGGTGACGGATGAATTAATAAAAATAAAATAAAAATCTGCCATTTGCGAGCTATTCTGACGTGCATGGCAAGAACCTTTAGTGCTTTGTTTAAACAAGATATGTCATATACATAAATCTACAATAAGCAGTTTTTAAAAATATTAAAAAACAAGCTTCAAGCCATATATAAATGTACCTACCGTATTATTAAAATAAATAAACAAAGTTGCATTTAAATTATTCAAAACACAACCAAATTGATGCAGCTGTGAAACTGCTGCATGCAAAAACAAATGCCTCCACTCGGTTCGAGTAACTGAAAACAAAACTTAAAATATTTTGCTTTTCGTTTGTTAAAACTGGTGCCAATACGCTATGTAAATGGGGCAGTGCGCTTCGGAAAAATAATAATGAAACTAGAAAAAGCGGTGACAACAGAATTTGTTTTATCATCGTATACAATGCCATTGTAATGCATGTCTCATTCATAAGTCTTACATTTAAAAAACCAAATATATTTTGTATATAAAAAGCACCACTCTACAAGAAATGTGTATTTAGCTGAATTTAGATCACGTTGAATTTAAAATAAAACTTTTGTTAATATGTTTATTTTACCATGATGAATCTAAACAAACGCTATTACTTTTCATTTGTAAATATACATAATATTTAGATTTTATAAATACAAGAGGTTAGCTTTTATACTTTAGTGACAGTTCTGACACAACTATGTGTTTATTAATATTATTCTATTACTATTCAGTTTTTACAGTAGTTTCTCGTCTGTAACAATAAATAAAATATATTAGAAATTAAAAAAATTAAATATACCGCCTCCGTGGTCTAGCGGTGATGACCCTTGCTTTATAAACCGGAGGACGTGGGTTTAAATCCCGTAGGGTATCAACTTCGTATTATCGTTGTTTTCTGGTTGGTTAGGACAATTTAGGCATAGATTTGGCAAAGATGATCCATGTGTTGAATGGGAATGTGGGAATGATGGTTGGTGGGTAGACCGACCTATTGGTCTACCCACCAACCTGCATTGGATCAGCGTGTTGGGATACGGTCTAAAACCCCCTAATGAAGAATAAGAAGAAGGCGTGCATTAGGGGTGGTGTATGACAAACACAGGCTGATGATGGTGATGATGAAATATAAAATAAACAATTAACATATGAATACATCCAAGCCAGGCAGAAGCCCTCAGGGGAGACCAAACGGACGACGGTTAGGTTGAGAGGGCTCTCCCTCTTACACAAGCGGACGATGCGAGCGATGTGCAGAAAGAAGCACCGCTTTCTGAATTCGAGCTAGAAGCGGCTAGCTATTATTATTAGTATTGTTATTCTGTACCAATTCTTGCCTAAAATAAATAATTTAAAAGGTATGATTAGGACAAAAACATATGTATAATAACATATATATTATTTGTTATTTTGACTTAAATAAGTGCTTTATATAATTAGATAATATTTTCCTAAATAGGTAAAACCAGTTTGTTTTCGCTCGACTACTGAAAAAATAAAACACGAATTAATTTTTTACATACTTTATTAATGATTATTTATGTAATCGTATACTTATATGTTGATAAAAAAATAACAGTCTTTTTTAATAATACCAATTTACTTATTACTTGTGCTATATTAAAAAAACAAGTCTAAAACGTGTATAAACATTTATAAAAATATTCGAATTATATTATCTCTATTCTTCTTGCTTTTTTGTTTGCGAAATCTTGAATAGTTTTGATATGATCTAATATGCCTCTATTGCCGTTACTATATTAGTTAATCTTTCTTGGTTCATTGTTGAGCACAGATAATTTTTTTTTTGATTTCATTTAGAGAAAAAGCTTTCCGCGCTTGCTACGGTAACTGGTATAGTTAGCAAAATTCGTAATGCTATTGTGATGTTATGGTATACGGTTGGAATTTTTTTCGTCAAATAATTATTTATTTTTTTGAAGAAAGACTGACACGATATAATTTCTTTACACAAATCATCGGCCTTCGTGTCTAATGAATCATTTGCTGTAAGTTTTCCTACAAACGTTGAACGAAATTCTTGATTGATTTTGTTCTTGATCATCACTTAGTTTGAATATAAAATAAACACGTTATTTTGATCATTTAATAAATTAAATCTTTTGTCTACAAAGGATAAAGCTAGATACAATATATAAAAATACATTAATTTTAAAAGCGCATTTCGGATCATTTATAGTATGGTTTTCGTGTTCATAACCAAAACTCTTTGGAGTCTTAGGACGTGGTAGGCATCAGGAGGTTTCAAATTCAGTCTCGACATCTAATTTTCTGTATTTTTCAAGGTATCATTATATAAAACTTGTTCAAAATTTGCATAGGTTCTTTTTTCTATTAAAAACTTCTTTAATTTCGTTAAAGCATCTAAAGCAACTTGCATATTCATTTTAATGGACTGCAGAATTCTACTTACAAAATTTACTTTAGTAGTAGAGTCTATTTTTTCTGCTAGACATTTAGCTTTATTTATTGCCTTCTGTTTATAAGATACACCATTTGATATTTCCAACACCCCTATTGTCTTGAAACCACCTCCATCTCTCCGGTCATCTTTTTACAGATGGCCTTCTGGGTCGGCACCACCGTGATGCCTTTTTCTGCTGCAAAGCAGCATTGTGAAACCTTATTGTGTTTCGATTTGAAGGGCACCGTAGCCAGCGTATTTATTGGGTAAAGGAGACTTAACTTCTTATATTGCATGTAGGCAGAGCGTTGGTGATACCACAGGTATTGCCAATGACCACTTTTAATCAGATGGCCCGACTGCTCGAAGCCATTTAATAAAAATAATATATAGTTTACCACATATTAACATTTTTATATCACATAAAAATAGTCTATAATATAAGGTCAAGACAGGGAATAGTTTTTTTTTAATAATCACGTTTTATTTTATATCCAAAAAAGCTTTCTAGCAACGTACTTAAACAGCATGTTTTTGGTGTCATAGTAATAATCTAGTTTGAAATATATATCACAAGTACAAATATCACAACTATGGTTTTTCATCATCATCATTCATTCATTCATAATTAGCCTTTGATAGTCTACTGCTGGACATTGGCCTCCCTTAACACAACCCTATTTATTAGGGGGCTTTGGACCGTACCCCACCACGCTGGTTCAATGCGGGTTGGTGGGTTGACCGACTTTTAACATGCCCATCCGACCCATGAATCATCTTACTTTTCAGACAATTGGGTGAACGGCCCAAATTGCCCTAACCAACTAGGAAACAACCATGAAGAATTGTTGTGACCCCGCAGGATTCGAACCCACGACCTCCGATTTCTGGTATAGGCACCACTAGGCTACAGAGGCAGTTCAACTATAGTTTAATCATTAACGGTAAGCTGGTGTAGTTTTCGGATATTATGGACTTATAAGATTAATAAATAGATTTTATTGTATGCAAACATACAATATACATTACATATGTATCATATGAATATTTATTTCTTATTTATTTTATTTATATATTTGATACTTTAGCACCAACATCAACTGGTAAGAACTTTAGAAACTAGTCATTAAAGATATTGATACAAAAACTACTAATTAACTAATAAATTTTTAGCTCGTAGTATATTACTTAAACTGCCTATATGTTAACATAGATATTATAAAACTGAACAGAAGCTGTTAAAGCATAGTAAAAAAACATCCAACAATTAAGAAACGGACCTTTTTGTTACACGTCCATTAACTGCATGAATTATTTGATTTTACAAGCAATCGGGGATTGTCCTGTATTGCCACTAGTTAGTAAAGAATATCAATAGCAAGGAAGGAAGATCCATAATTTATTGTTAGATTTGAAGCCTCGACCTCCGGTTCTTAAAATTACGCTCATACTTAAAGAAGTTAAATCACCAATTGTTAATGTAATTAAAATTCTATTTTATTGTA
Organism: Lamproptera curius; assembly: GCA_029286875.1. Taxonomy (NCBI): domain Eukaryota; kingdom Metazoa; phylum Arthropoda; class Insecta; order Lepidoptera; family Papilionidae; genus Lamproptera; species Lamproptera curius. The sequence continues at coordinate 454,461 of JAGSMT010000163.1, read as the reverse complement.
TTACTAGCAACCCCCCAACCCCCCTTGTGGGTGGAATTTCGTAAAATCCGCTTTTTCGCTGACCTCTACTCGGTGAAAGGAATATTCCTACCAAATATCAAGTCGCTCAATATGTAGACAGATATCTCAATATATAGGTGGGAATCTCTTTTATATATATAGATTATATCGATAATATTTTTATAATAAAATTTTGTTTTATATAAAAACTGGTTGCATTATTCAGCCACATGATAGTATTCATTTGTTCTGTCGTATTATATTAACGCCTTAATTAAAATAGAAGGCAAACTTCATATCTACAGAATTGGAAATTGTTAGTCAAGTCGGTGTTACGTTGAATGTTAATAATAGGATTGAAGACACTGCTTAACTTAAGCTAGTTTCGTAGAAAGAAATTTTGGGTTCGGTAGAGGTGCAACAACAACTCAAAACCATCGTTTACTTCTAAGGTTAACTGAACTGATAATTTCTTGGCTGAAAAGCAAGATGACTAATGTCGTAGAAAAGGTTATTTAAATGGAAAATATAAAATTACCTTCAATTATCTAATCTATTAAATATCTACTAATAAAATTAATAACGTAGTAACTGAAGATATAAAAGTTTAATCTATTATATTCGGGTAAGGGATGAATAAGTGCAGGTACTCGTTGAATCATCAAATACCATAACTATTCAAAGAACAAATATGTCAAAATGAGTTACATTATTACCGTAAGTATAAAAAAGCTTTTTTAATCACAAAATACGCAAAATTAAGAAACAGTATTTACCCCTACTACAGAAGACACTAATACAAAGAGCTGTATAAGTTTCGGTAACAAAAACAATTCTGCCCACTCGGCTTGTGGTAAAGACAAAATTTTGATAATTCGCGTAACCTTTGCTAAAACTGGTGGCAGGCGTATATTAAATGGGACTGAGATTTTAAAAAGGATAGAGTTTTGCCTATGTAAGATAGTATTGATAGATTGAACAGTACGTTGGGCGGTCTAAGCTCATAGCTCGAAGCGTTTGGGTCTGCTACGTCTGCTGCTGCTCTTACCAGCAGGCGCTTTTTTTGATTAACCATTTCATCAATTTGTTTTCGAGTTAATTTTTTTAAAGTCGGCAACTTGCAGTCACTATGCAAGTCGACGTTACGTTCATACCACTGCGCCCTGATGTACTTGTTTTGTTCTATCCATAGTTTGTAAAGTAATGGGAAGAAGATAATCCAATACGAATGTTTGGCATAAGTATGCCACGTTTGGTCATACGCATGCCTTGTAATAAAAGTTTATATGGAAGCGACATTTTCTAGACGAGTTCGCTGGTTGAATGAACTTTTTCTAAACGATCACAGCCTTATTTCTAATGTCCAGAATATGACTTTCAAACGACATGTTGCACGCCTAGGTATTTGGCCTTCCTCTCGCATAGAATCAATTGGCCGAAAATGTCTGCTATTGGTATTGGTGATCATATCATCTTGGGGCCGGGAACGAAGGTTGGAGAGGACAATTCAATCTCGACGAATAGCTGATGAAAGTTTATTGCTACACTTTTATCAGGGTTAATATCGATTCTCTATTTATGAAACCCATCACCCAAGTGATTTATCACATTGTAGAGACTATTACTCCTACATGAGATTTGGCCTTAGTGAGGAACAAGAGACGGCAATGTCATCACTGATCGGCGACATCGTTCGGGGAGGATAGGACGGATCCTTAAAGAACGCCCGCTTGCAGCTTGGACGTCCTCCAAGGCCACTCAGGATTCAGACTATCGTCCCCTGTTAGTCATACAAGCCTATGTTCGCCATTGAGAGCATTGGTCTCTAACGTAAAGCATTCGGCCTTATAGAACGTGTCGTATTTGAAAAGGTCATCGGATGGCCTGACTAATGGCTGAATGGCGACGCAATGCTCTGACTTCTTACGTTGAGCCAACTGCCAGTAGGCAGAGGGTGGAGATGGCCTTAGGTCTTCCGTTAATATTTAATGTTTAATCGTGTATATTAAGTAACAACTACATCCGTAACCTTATGTTATGGGCGTGCGATCTACAAAACAGTAATCGTCTGATTACTATAAAATTCTTATTTTATTTTATAGTCACATGACGATTCGGTCCAAGTCACCAATGTAAGAAATAAAGAAACCGCACTCTTGTCATAGTGCCGGGTGCAAGGGTCTCCAAACAAGGGTACAAAGGGTTCCAATTAAAGCTCCGATTAAGTAATAATTTCAGCACCTTTGCAGATGGAATTGTGTTTGTAAAATTGGACTATGGCTAAAAGGGGACACAGTTTATAAAAAACAACTACACGTTAGTTCCTTGTACGCTAGAGTTATGAAGCCAGATTATGTAAAATATTAATATATGAATATAGTCAATGCGCAAGATGGACACGTAAAAGGTCACCTTATTGGAGTGTGAGAATAAAGTGAAAGGCTATCTGATTCACTTTTGTAAGGACTAACTTCGGCGTTTAAAATACAGGAGCACACTGACTTTACATTTAATCACATTTTTAACTAAAATTACTGATAATAATACGATATAGTTATAATAAAAATTAAGTGCTAGTTTTAAATTGAAGTTTTTTAATTATTTTGCTTACGCAAATACTACACATTATTGATTTTTACGGATTTGGTCACTGGGTGACCACTAGAAAGTTTTCGAAACGTCGGGAATTTAAAATGTAAAAAATAAACGCGATAAAATCCGAAATAGAGTCCTTTCAAGTTTATTATTAGTTTTTCTTGCTGTACATAGGTTTTGTCACAGCAGAGAGACAAATGTATAGACTTAAAAATTTTACGAAATATTACAATTTTTTTTTTGTGTAAGTTGATATGTTACGAAAGATTTCTAAGCTTTAGTTATGCTAAATTACAAGTTTTAAAATGTTACAAAAAATACATACATTTATTTTAAAAATAACATTCAGACAATTTTTTTGTGATTTATATTAAAGTTTTCATCTTAAAGTATAATAATAATAATTAAGCAAGACTTAAATAGTAATAGTGGTTTATTTTAATCATATGGTTAGCAAGTATTATAGGATATAAAAATTAATTTGAAACATAAATAAAAGTGAAATAACTTTGAACGCGATGATCTTAAATGATAGTGATAAATAAACTTACCAAGAAATAAAGACAAAGTAAAACAAAAACTTACCAAGTAACAAATACATTGTTGTTAAAACAAGCTGTTAATATAACAATAAAGTTTCGTCTTATTGTGTCTGAATACAGTCTGCCCCAAGGATATTTTAAGATGCATCGCATTCTGAATCTTATCTATAATTCACACCAATAAGGAAAAATATAAATTAAAACTTGTTTCAAAGATTTATCTAATGCCACGCATCCGTATGTGCGCAGCAAAAGACGCAAAGTACCTATAGTCTATTGAAATGTTACACTTATACAGTGTACAGATTTATCAAAAAACTTTAAGAATGTATATACAATTAAAAAGGAAGATTATAATACTAAATTAATATAATACTAGACATTTCATTTAGACCGGTTTCTTTTTCTTGTTGGTTTCTGATGAGTATTGACGAACGCCGTCAACTTTCGAGCGCTGCGACAACATTTTAAATGAAAAAAACTTAAAATGTCTAAGAGACAAATTTTACTCAAAAAGCAAGATTGATGAGGTATTTTTGGAAAATGTGTTATTAAAAGTAATATCGTTGCTTAGTTCCAATAGCAAAGTGGTGTTAGGATGATCTGACAAACGATAATGTTTCCATATTCTTCTTGGCTTTTCTAAATGGATTCTCCTATAGTAAAAATTTGCCCATCAGAAGTATTACTCAAGGTGAATGTAGTTTTCTAATTCAAAATTAAATTTAAATTGGCACAGTAAAAAATAGAAATCTCTTTTTAAAATATTAGTAAAGACATATGATATAATATCTGTAACCGTAAATACTGGTATAAGTACCAAAATATGTATGCAAGAATTATCAATCATCATAAAAATTTAGAAAATCCGCATCTAAGAATATTAAATTCTTTGGCTATCGAATAAAATGCGTAGGTGCTCTGTAGGCAATTTGTCTGCCTATTTCAGAAGATTGTTTTTACGTTGTAAAACTTGTTTTAACGGGGACGCTCTGGCATTTCACTTTTATTTATTCTAGACTTTTCGAAATAGACTGACAACACAGTTCATTCATGCAATAAACAAAGCTGTATCGTTGCATTGATTTTGTGTTTGACCCAGATTGGACAGCCATCCATTCATTTTTTACTTTCGTAATCGTGAAATACTACGGCAAGCTAAATTCATACTACCTATTTAGAACGCTTTCGTAAATATATTTTTAAGCTTGGACGATTAACATGCAAACATTTAAACCATATCGACATTTCCAAAATTATTATCTCATTCAACTTCAAGTTTAAGTTATTATTGTAATTTTTTACTGGTTTTAGCGACTCGAGTACATTTGTATAATGGTCCTTGAGAAATGCTGCCCAGGACGCCACAAACCCGCTGGGCGCCCTAAGGCAAAGGAGGTTACATCCCGTTTACTTTGTAATAGCAGTGACTTCAGTGCCTTCAAACCGAAAAACAATAGTTTTTATACACTACTGCCTTGCAACAGAAATAGGCACCAGACAGAAAGAAATAGGTTCTCTATGAAAGGCGTCATTCCCATTTTTTAAACATATTTGGTATTTATTGTGTTTTTCATATATAGCATATTGATTCATAAAATTCATTAAATTACAAGAATTTGAAAGATAATATGCATTAAGAATTGTAATGTTGTTCCAGAAAAATCTAAATTATTGCTAGTAAAATAGTATGGTGATAAATTAAAAGAATAAATTTCAATAAATCACTTTATTACCCATTACAGAGTGACTAGACATAAATATTATAAATGATATATTATATGAGTATTATAGGCGTATTGTATTCATCTGTTCACTTCAACATTTAAGCTTCTGGCTTGGCATGGAGCCTGTTGTACTCAATGGAACGGGCGATGTATTCAGGAATTTCTTGGGGTGGGGGTGGAGTGGGAAGGTGGCTACCCTGTAACAAATAAAAACACATACATTAAATATGTAAGATAATTAATATTTAAAACGGAAATTTACGACCGAAGTTATCGATTTATTCAATAATATAGTTTTTTGAGTCAGTTTCGGTCGCCAGACGCGGGGAATAATATTCAGGTGCACGCTGTCTTCCTTTTACTGTTAAAGTCTGATGGTCAAAAAACCAACACGACCGGAAATAGATGAGGTGCAGGACCTACTTTACTCATGCCCATTTAAAGGATTGATCATCTTACTTCCAGGCAGTCGGGATATCAGCCCGCTTTACAATAAAAGAGGTTCTTAATGACTGAATTACCTGTGGTTGGTATCCGTTTTCATTAGCAATGTAGGTGATCCTGTAAGTGTTACCGTCGGGTGCTGTGTATTGGTTCTGACCTTGTACTTCAATCGCTTCATCCTCCTGCAGAATAAATTTAAATATTATTAAATCTTTTTCAAAAATCAAGTACGCATTAATTCGCAATATTTAAAAAATGACGTTTGTACTAATTAATAAATGTCGGCTTCGTTGTATCGTTGTGGTAATTTTTTTTATTTTTTTTAATCATTTTGGCAAAAAATTTTAGTATGCCAATTCAGATTAAATACTATATTGTTATTAGTTTTCAAGTATGCTTTTTGAACTGTTTACGTTGTCAATTCAATGTTTCGAAACATAAAACATATTCGATATGCTATCTGAACATCATATTAACACTGAATATGGATTTTATCGTCTGACCACGTCATCGCTTCGCTCATCGGAATAATTTTAAGAACGTTCCAACGGTAAAACAAGTCAAAACCTTGAAGTAAATATCAAGGTCAATAAAAATTTATTGTCAGAAATATGCAATGTAAAGTTATTAATTTATTATGAACGGAACATTTTTCGTAACATCTACATCATCTTATTCATTTTAAAGCGTAATATAAATAATTTATACTCTTGTAAAGAGTTGAGGCAATAAAATACTCGATGCACTGCTTTTAATATTTTTAAATAGCTCTAGTACAACAGAAACTTAATTGAATTAATATAAGTCATAAAAATAAGTAATTATTACATCTTAATACGTAATAGCGAGTGATATACTGTATTAAAATATTTTTATAGAGCCAAAACTCAGAAATTAAAAAAGTAAGAATTTTTTTTTTCTGATAATTCCCTTGATTTCTTGATAATTTCATTTTAATAAACATTTAACAGCAACTTCTCTTGTAGTCTTATTTATACAAGGATACTTACACGACCAACGTTCTTCAAGGCTCCACTCTCAGCAGCAGCAATACCGTTAGAGGTTTCGTAAGAGAACTGGTATTGATCAGGGAACACGTCGGCGTCTTGTTTAACTATGACTGCATCAGCCTCAGGAGACCTAGCAAGGTTTTGAGCTGCAGCGACCGCCACGAGGGCGAAGAAAGTAACAAAGGTCCTCTGCAATAAAAATGGTACTTTAAAGCATTATAATCAAAGGTTTATGCATAAATTGAAGCATTGCTATTAAGTCCAAATAATTGTTTGTTTTACAATAATTAAAAAGAAAGAATGGAATGTTGACAAAGACTGTTTTACGTAATAAGATTGGCCGTAAAAAGTCATTGCCTAATCCGAATACCCTTTAAAGGTGATTAGGTAGCGACCGGTAATGGCTTGCACCGCTCGGTTTAAAGATCATATCTATGATGCAACGTATACCAACACTCACCATGTTTAGTGTGTCAAAGTTAGCGGACTACGTGTAACTGTGCTTGCATTATAACGTTGCCTCTTTTTATACACTCCCATCTTGACTACGAAACGCCTGTATGGATCATAATTTGCATTATTTTGCAACGCACACTGATCATATGTTTGACATATGATTTTTGGGAAGGTGATTGTTTAGTAACTGCACAGCACATGTTTTGAACTTAAAGTATATTTTTAAGTTGTGTTTGACGATGAGGATAAAACCGAAATAAATTCTTACTAAAGCTCAAAACATTTTTTTATCTAGTATTCTTTAATCTAGTCAAAATAAATATAATATTTAAACTTCTATTACATTTTTTAAACCGTCCCGACGTGTAAAAAATATGTATGATATATATATAAAATATAAGGAACCTAAAAATAATAATGATGAATTATATGGAATTTTAATTCTATACAATTTCTAGTGAATCATTGTTCGATCATATATTTATCATCGATAGTGATCCTAATTGAACATGATTAGATTTAAGTGTTTACCTAATTTGATATCAAAAACAAATTTGCATCCACCGTATTAGATACATTACTATATAGAGTAATTTGTTTTGTGAATAGTTTAGGGAAGGTTAGGCAAAATGCTCTCAGTAAGCTCTGACAGGCTAAAACGATAATACAAAATAGTTTCTTTAAACGATCTTATAAAAAATTTTAAGATTTAGAAACTTTAATAGGTAAAAGTAACAAATAGAATTCACCTAAACAATGTTAAATGTCAAACTGCTATAAACATAACGCGAGCACAAAAAATTATGTCAATTTACGAGTAAAACAGTCTTAAATATAGCGCCATTATAAGTTTGATATATCAATAAATCTTTTATTTACGAGATTACTATACATTCTAAATTCACCTCTTTACGGATTGTGTACGATTTTCTCCCGACGCTTGGGACTCTTTTAAGCGTCCAAGGTCATAGGCAAAGTAGGATGGTAAATGTCTGCATCTCAATAAAATATAAATAGAGGAAGCAAAAAATCCGTTACTATATAATTTAATTAGTCTGATATTTGTTTTAGTAAATAACAAATCTCATTAGGTTCGGAATAGTTTATTATTTAGATAACAAAAATATCTGCAATTTCTTACTCAAAACAATAAAAAATCGCAATCCTTAGAATCCATTGGCCAAGGCTTTAGTTATAAGCTTTTTAAACAAAAAATGACCTGAGACCTCCTTTATCAATTAACCTTTCAAAATCGTTTGCACAGGCTGTACCCATTACAGCCACATTCTATATTGCGATGGCCAAAACAAGGCTACTACTCAAAAACTATTAAAAACTTTCTTTGAAATCGATAAATTTAATAGATAGCCAATATTAGTATTCTATTTACAACATTTTATTAAACAATTACATGAACAATGGACGGCAAGGTCTAACAAGTACTAGTTTTTAATAGCTTTAATTATGAACTACTGTCATCATCATAATCATCATCACTCTGTGATACTCCACTGCTGGATATAGGCCTCTCCAATCCAATAGGGGGCTTTGGACCGTATCCCACCGCCCTGGTCCAATGCGGGTAGGTAGGAGGACCGACTTTTTACATGCCCATCCGACGTATGAACTTACTGTAGTTCAATTTATCTAATTGTAATAACTTTCACCAAATATAATACTTAGATCTTTGCACCTAAACCCTACCCTAATTGATTTAGTGCATGTAACTTATTTGTTATTTTTTAATTTTGTTCCATTATTTTAATTTATGTTCCAACGTAAGAACATTTTGCTAGAATAATTTTATATATGTGTTTATCTTTAAATGATTCGTTGCAAAAATTATTATTGTTTCTATTAACGAGAAATAATCAGTAATAACATTACCTGTACTGTATGTATGTTAATGGAGCCCTCTTATATGTCAGTTTTGACTATATTTATACGTATAGAAATGTTTTATTTACGATGTGCACTGTCCGTCGGCTTTACATTTTTAAGGTCCCTAATATAAAAATTCTAAACGAACTTTTTAATTATTCAATTCCAAAACAAGCCTAAACTTTGATAAAAGCACTTGGTGAAAAATTTAAATTTATATTCGGAGTGACAATTGTTAAAGTTAGTCACCGAGAGAAAAGGTTTTTATTTAATTTTGTTAAAAAGCTGGGCGACGGCTATTTATTAAAATTAAGTATAGCTTAACAAGACAATATCGATCGGTATTATTGAAAGAATTTAAAATAATTGATCCGCAATTGGTGGCGCTCTACACAATATTTTTGTCTTGCTCGTTCTTAATTTTATATCGATGCAATAAAATATCATAAAAAGTTTTCTTTGTACATTATGATATATGACTTAGCGATACTTCTTCCTGTAAATTTAAATAATATTAAGCGTAGTTATTATTTATATTAAATAAAACTTATATTTTACACGAAAAATAAATCTACAGATATATATACATTTATTAACTACTTGTGCGACTACGATTATTCAAGATTAAATTTACGTCTTAAAATAATTGTATTAAGTCACATTTTCCTAGCAGCTTTAATATAACAAATATTACACATATTTGTTATATTACTATATAACATACAAGCAAACCCAACAAACGTTTTCCTGCATGATATTTCAAGCGATTATTATATTAAATGTAGTAAGAAATGAAAGACGAGTTATATTATAATTTATTAATGCAGGCGTTTAATTGCTGTATAGATAATTAACCTAGATACCGACTGCAGCGTCATCTGCTGAGCTTATTTGTGAATCTAATACAAATAAGCTTGGCTCACAAAAACACGTACAAAAGTCGTTTAAATTGGTCCAGCCATTTAGGAGGAGATCACTGTCAACACACGAACAGAAGAAATAATTTAAATATTTAAGCAATTGTAGGCAATATTTTAAAATACAAATAAAATAATAGGGTTGTTATGAAATTTTGACATGAATTTGCTCTTTGCATATCTTGAATTGAGATATAATTGAGAATAGAGATAGAGATATAAGAGAGAATTGAGAAAGAAACATTGAACAATGTTTCTTTTTATAATATAAATGATTACCGAGAACCACAAGACCTTTAACGAACAAAATATAAAACTTGTCCATTAATTAATAATTGCCGCGCAGTGTCGTGGTACATGTATATATATATTATTTTTGAAGCCCAATAAAAACATTGTTACTATTATTTTATTTTCTAAAAGCATTAATATGAATGTGCTTTATTTCAATAATAATATAATATTTTAATGTAATATGCTATTTGAAAAATAATATGTTAATCAATGATATATTACAATATAAATCAAATCCACCTTAAAAGCCATATTTAAAAAAAATTAAACATATTTAAAGAAATATGGATTGCAGATGCTTATTATACTAATTACTTATGTTAAAATATAGTTCCGTAAATTAAACTTGCTCTCAATGACTTATGATGACTTTATTATCTTGAACTTAATTAAATAAACTTGAAAATACGTTCATTTCCATATTTAAATAAATTATTATATTAAATATTCAGACACGCAAAGGTTCCAAAAGTTCAAGGCATGAATCGATCAATTCCTAATATTTCATATTCGAACAATAGTTTTAGATGGTAGGTGTATATCAAATTTGGAATCCGTTAATCAAGGTCTGATGCAAACTTGCTTGGTAGGCAGTTATTTGCATAAAATTTTAAAACATTTTTTTCTCGGATGTTACGCTTCCAGACTCTTGTCTTTAGTAAGCTTTATTTAACTTAGAGTTCGCGGAAACTCCCGTCCTCACAAACTAGGCCGCCATAATTTTTTGCTAAAAATGAGGGCCACCACATAATGTATGTGGTTTAGGCATTTGTTTATGTCTCCAAAGGATCGTTGACGATCGGTTAACAAACCGGGACGCCGAGTGGTAGAGTCTGGTCGATACGAACAGAACCTTTGCCTAACGTCCCGAATCTGACTTTGGAGCAACATGTTGCAGTCGAAGGCCACGTATTTGGCTTTTCACTTCCATGGTATCGGTTGGCCGTAAAGTTTTAGTTGCCCTTGTGCATCGGAGTGCGCAGGATGTTAGAGGGCGAAAAGTCGTGGGGCACCGTCCTTGCGCTATGCGAGGACGTGATGGCCCGGATGGAAGCCGCGGAAAGAGACAGGGAGGCCTACAGCACCCTGGCTATACGCAGAAGAAGGCCATGGCACCGAAAAGTGCCGTACGCTTTCAACCTTCCCCTCTGACACTGAGCCCCTGGGCGGCCGGCAAGAAGATGCCCGCCACATAGAGAAGGGCTCAAGGGGGAGTGCCGTGCTGTTTGGTCCGGCACGGCAACTAAAGCGACGGTCCAGGTGTCCCAACACAACCGGAGAGAAGAGGCCCGTAAGGGTCACGTCGCACCGGGGTCGCCGAAGACTGTTATTAGCACCCGCGGGTATACCGGCCGCCCCATCTTGGTCCGGGGAGTCCCACATATACCTGCTGCCGCCTCACTCTGGCGGCGGAGAATCCGTAAGCTGGATTTTTCCAACGGCAAAAAAAAGAAAAAAGAATACAGCTTCGGACAGCGCTATTCTGGCGCCTGCGATGAAGACCCGGGGAATGGTGGCATCATGACGTAATCTAGACCGATGAAAGTGTATTGCTACACTATTATTGGGATTTACGTCGATTCTCTATTTACGAAACCTAATAGATTAAAACAATTAATCGCGTTCTAAAGCCTGCAAATAAAATTCGGTCTTAGTGACGAACAATAGAGGGCGGTGTCATCAGCGTAAAGCGCTAGATTAACATCGTCGGGCTTAAAGCGTGAATAAGAAGGGGGAAAGTACAGATCCTTGAGTAAGTTGAGTAGTGGTCGTCTCGTGGACAAGGTGCCATCTACTGGGTATCGAAAAGAGCGATTCAACAAGCAGGCTTGGATGATATTAAGTATATCAAGCCTTTGTGCCACACTTTGTCGATTGCCTTTGCGTAACGAAGAAGACAGCCCCTGTGATGCGAGGTTTTCTTTGATATGAGCCGTTCAGAAAGAATTCCGTCAGGCGATAGACTTGATGGGGGCACAAGTGCTTTGGTCTGAATTCGAATTTTTCGTTTGGGATGAGGTTATTTGAGAAAGCGTAGTCTTTTAACCGGAAAAGTACGAGGGCTGCACTAAAAGTATCGGGAATTGAATATTTTCACAATTCCTGACATACAGAGTGGCCCATAAGCCTTTGATATGAAAAAAATATTAAAATAAAAATAATTACGCGTGAATAAGAAGGGAAAGTACAGATCCGTAAGTTGAGTAGTGGTCGTCTCGTGGACAAGGTGCATCTACTGGATCGAAAAGACGATGCGACAAGCAGGCTTGGATGATGTTAAGTATATCAGCTTTGTGCTGACACTTTGTCGATTGCCTTTGCGTAACGAAGAAGACAGCCCCTGTGATGCGAGGTTTTCTTTGATATGAGCCGTTCAGAAAGAATTCCGTCAGGCGATAGACTTGATGGGGGCACAAGTGCTTTGGTCTGAATTCGAATTTTTCGTTTGGGATGAGGTTATTTGAGAAAGCGTAGTCTTTTAACCGGAAAAGTACGAGGGCTGCACTAAAAGTATCGGGAATTGAATATTTTCACAATTCCTGACATACAGAGTGGCCCATAAGCCTTTGATATGAAAAAAAAATTTTAAAATAAAAATAATTACATTATGAATTAAATTTTTATTTACAAAAAAAGCTTATAAAACGGGAATTATTTTTTGAAAATAACATCTTCTAAATGTAATCCGTTGCGATCACGGCACTCTTGCAAATGACGTCTAAATTTGTCGATGACTGCGCGGCACGTCACTGCTGAAATGCTGGTCATTTCTCTGCGGATGTTTTCTTTTAGGGCCTCAATTGACCGCGGGTTTGTGTCGAATACTTTAGCCTTAAGGTAGCCCCACAAAAAAAAATCCATCGGGGTCAGATCTGGACTACGTGGAGGCCAGGAAATGTCCCTCTCTTAGAGATCACTTTGCAGGAAAAGTTGACGGATAACGGGCATAGCAGTGTTAGAGTGTGGAAGTGGCCCCATCCTGTTGAAACCACGTCCTGGCATTAAAGCCTGAAAAGTTTTGCAATCCTGGTATGAAAACTCTTCGATCATAGCCACATATCACTCCGACGTAACAGTAACTGCGCGCCCTCTGCCGTCCTCAAACAAGTAAGGCCCTAGGATACCATGGGCTGACATAGCGGCCCAAACAGTCACTTTCGGACTATGTAAGGGCTTCTAATGTTTAAGTTTTGGATTGATGGGGCTCCAATAGCGGCAATTTTGTTAACTAACATGCCTGTTAAGATGGAAATGAGTCTATATATATGAATGTTATTGAAGGAAGTAAACCGATTCAACATTTCATTCGCATAATTTTGTCTTTGAATACCGTCAGTTTCCTTTAATTCTTGAACCAACTGAATTTTGTAAGAGTGAATATGTAAATCTTTCTTCAAAATCCGTTGTAACGATGTCCTGGATACGTTTATTGCTCTGGCGTGATTACGTGTTGACTGCGTCGGATTTTCGCGAATAGACTGTGTCATTGTGTCTATGTTTTGTTCCGTACGTGACGTCCTTGGGCGACCCAACCGCGGTTTATCTAACGTCGAACCGGTCTCATCGAACTTAGCAACCCAGTTCTTAATCGTTTGAAGAGTTGGAGTGTCGTCAAGTTGATATTTCGAGAACACAAAGGTTTACTTGTGTTCTCGAAATACCCGCGCAACGGTTGCCGAATTGTCCTTTTATAAAACTCGCGCACACAAAACGCACGGTCGCCTCCGTAAAACGCTCCATCGTCGATTTTACTTTTCAAAGGATTTATGGCCCACCCTGTATTAAAATCATTTTATTTGCATACTTATTGGTTTTGAAAATTAAAAAAACATTCTCAGTCTTGACACAAGGTCTTGTCAAACTATTTTAGTCGTTAAGAAAATGGGATTGACTCGAGAAAATTCAAGAACCATGATTTATTATGACTTTCAAGAGCGAAAAGCGGCTCGCATCTTACTAGCGTCGCGAACTCTCGAAAGATACCACGCAGGATCCTAAAATCCTGTGTACAACATCATATCAGTTGACGAATCCCGGATATACGCGTACGAACCCGAAACAAAAAACAGTCACGAGTTTGGTGTTCGAAAGTGAGTTAAAGCAACAAATTATTAGTTCACGGAGTGTTGCAAAAATGGTGGCTACGTTTGTCTCCAAAATCAGCCATATTGCGACTATTCCTCTTGAGGGACAAATAACGGTTAATGCAGAATGACGTAATAGCATTTTTTGACACAGGTCGTTTCTTAACTCCGTAAAGAGAACTGCAACCGCCGCATCATCTTCCATCACGACAATGCGATTTCTCACACCGCGCACAGAACAAAAGAGTTTTAGAGCAAGAAAACATAGAACTATTAGACCATCCCCGTACAGCACTGACATGAGCCCTATTGACTTTTATACTTTCCCTAAAATAAAGAATAAATTGCTGATTGGTCAGAGATTTTCATCACCTGAAAAAGCTGTGGACGCCTACAAAACGTCCAATTTGGGGACCGAAACTTCTGAATAGAATGGTTGCTTCAATGATTGGTTCCATCGTATGTAATTTTGTGTCACTTCCTTGATTCCCGAAATTTTTAGTGCCGCCCTCTATAGGGTAAACTATATGAACGCATAATACATGCGTTCATATAGTTTACCCAAGCAATTAAGCAAACTAATTGGAGGATAACTCGTGCGTAGATTACAGGGTTTATTCGGCTTTGGAATTCCGATAACAGTGGCCTCTTTACAGACGTCACGAAAAGAGCAAGTCGGTATGGGGATGTTAATAATGTTGACCAATACACAGACAATGGGGCCTGGCCAATACTTTATAGTTCTATTTGAAATACCAACTGAACCAGACCGGCTTAAGCGACGTGTGCGAGGGATGCTGTACATTAATCTTCTAGCGTATCGCCTAAGCGTTCGGCCTTTTCGAAGTCATCGAAGGCTAAAAGACCATCGGTTGGGCTGGCTAATGGTGGTAAGGCGTCGTGGTTATCCGTCTTCATACGTGGAGCCAACTGCCAGTAGGCAGTGTGCGATGGTTTTAAGTCTTGTGTCAGGTCATGCTACGTGCTTTTGTGATGTAACGTTATCCGATCTCTGACCTCTAACTGGAGTTCCCTAAAGCGAAAATGGTTTGACTCAGACGGATAACGATAAAACGCCTGCTTTAATGCATTTTTGTCTCTTATCACACATTGAATACTGAACGGTAGGCCAAAATTACGGTGAGCCGAAACTTTGACCGTCCTTTCAGAGTCGTCGATGTCTAATTAGATATGCGTTGTGAGACTATCTATCGCAATATATTCTTTGTCTGCACTATCTATAACCTCCGGTAGGTTTGAGCAACTTTGGGGATCCATCGCCTTCAGTTTGCGTTCATGACAATGCCAATTCGTTACGGTTTTGGTCGTAGGGACCGCACTGGCGCCTTAGCCCAGTTTAAATAAGACCCGTTTATGGTCAGAATCTAACTCGTAGAGCGCCTCTATCGATATGACATCGAGCAAGACGTTGTTGACTAAAAGAGGGTCTATAGTGCTAGGAGCGCCTGTGCCTAAGTAATTATATTGAGAGGCTCCTCAAGACCATACAATATTTGTATTTGTAAAACAATAAGACTTGCAATTTTTAGTTACACAAAAATAAACTTACAGTACACTAGTCATAAAATAGGATTTTTTTTACTTGATGGACTAGGGTCATTAAATAGAAAGTAAAAATAATTAATATTGCTAATATTAGAAAAAACAAGTAAATTCAAAAATACTTCAAATAAAAAATTATTAAAAATAATTTTACCCCAAAAATAGGGTTTTAATCCTCTGTCTATATTACCTGAGGCGTTCTGCGCGAGGCTGTTTACTTAGGGCTAACATTTACCGTATCGTTTGCGTTGCTTAATGTGAAAACACTACTGTGTTCCGGTTTAAACGGCGTCGTAGCCAGCGTATTTACTGGATAAACGATGTAAATCTTAATATCCTATGTCTTACGGTAGGCAGCGTGTTAATGATACCTCTAGTATGGCCAATCTCAATGGGCGTCGGCTGCTCTGCGAACCGCGTAGGCAATTAAAAAAGGTCTCTTTGGAGTCTATGTTTAGTGTCAAACAGATAGCAACAAAGAAAATAAAAACTTATATCTATTACTAGTGTTTTTTCTAGAACTTGTGCGTCAAAACTTAAAGATGTCAAAATCATTTTTAGGGTCCGAAAAAAACACAAACTTTGTGTATTTCTAACTAACAGGGAGTTGGTAAAATGCTTATCTTTAGGCCAAGGTTTACAAGGTTCTAAATGATTTTCTGTTGTAAAATAGGACATGCTATGGCTACCATAAAGCAATTTGGGACAGCACTATATACATTAAACACAAATTATACAAAAATGTGGTATAGGTTTTATGAACTCGAGCTCCTTTTTTACAATAACATTGATATTTTCAGGTTTTTCATTCTAGTAGTAGTTCCATTCTAAGATCACTAAAATTTTACCTTCTTCAAGCACATGTGTAACATAAAAAGGAATAATGAGACTAATTACCCAGCTTAAGGAATCTTTTTTTTTTTCAATACTTCCGATTTATTTGATAATTGAGTTAGCGTATTTTAACTATGTATTAGTTACGTACGTTATTAATTGGTTTTATTTATCGCTGTATTTTAAATTGTAAAAGTTCTTTCTAAACTTTGATTGTAACAGTTGATGTAGCAGAGTCACTTTGTCCATAAATATTTCTTACACCTTCCGGAGCACAACAATTTTTCTATATGCCTATTTTTTTTTACTAAAATATTTTAAACAAAATTTATTCAAAAAATATATATCAATTCAAGGATTTTAATATAGTTTCCGTTATTTTTTACGTTTGCAAAAGTTCAATGGGTTTCTAAAGGTTTTACGCATAAGATCTTTTAAGAAAACTGGCCGTTATCCATGGCCTGTATATAATATTATCGGGGTGTTGTTCTCGTTAATATATATTTTTTTTAAATATGGCCCGACCAAAAGACTTTTCCATTTTTAATATTTACACAGCAAATTTTACATATCAGCAAGAAATTAAAATTACACTCCATTGTAGATATTGGCAAAAATTTATCCGATATATCTAATTATGTTTTGTTACCGCCAAAAAATATGCCAAAAATATTACCCAAAACCTAACAACGATGCGAAGTCGTACGTGCAGAGTTCTGATAAAATTTAATTATAAAATTTATCAGGTGCATAATAAGTATAAAATTACAATATCTGTAAGCATGGATTACATAATAGGATTCGTATTTGTAAAATGTGGTTCATCATCATCATCATCATCGTCAGTTCACTACTTGACATAGGCCTCCACTAATGCACGCCACCACTTCCGATTTTCGGCTATTCTCATCCAGCCCAAAATGTGGTTAACAAGAAGAAAGCAGTAAAATTTCATATTTTATTTTAAAATCATTTTTACTGTTTATTTTAAAAACATGAAATATTCTCATTTCAAAATATTTCATTAACTTTTACTGTGTGCAAGTGAAATTTTAAACAAAAAAATAGGACTGACTTCAAAAAACGTATAACTACTTTACGCAATACAAACAGGTAGCAACGTAATCTCTATACACTAAGACAGAAAACTTAGTGCCATCGCACACTGCCTATTGGCAGTTGGCTCGACGTATGAAGTCGGAACCCTGTGAGGCCATGCCGCCATTATCCAACCAGCCGGGTAAGCCAACCGGGGGCTTATTAGCTTTCGATGACTTCAAAAAGGCCGATACGCTAGAATCAATGTACACCATCTCGCGCACGCGTCGACGCAGCCCACGGAGGTGGACCGCCTAGTTGAACTTAGGGCTGGCTTACCACCAGAAGGCGATATTGTAAAGCCACCCCGGAGGAGGCCCACGAAATTATTAAGGGTTTTAAACCCCGGTCGGCACCAGGCCCAGACCGTATCTCAAATAGAACGATAAAATACTTGCCAGGCCCTATTGTCTGTGTATTGGTCAGAAGGAAAGAAGCCATCGTCATCGGTATTCCCAAACCTTCTAACCTACCCACGAGTTATCGTCTAATTAGCTTGCTCAGTTGCTTGGGCAAACTATATGAACGCATAATTCTCTTCCGGTTAAAAGACCACGCCATCTCCAATAACCTCATCCCGGACGTGCAATTCGGTTTTCGTCCGAAGCACTCGTGTCCCGACCAAATTTATCGCCTGACGGAATTCATTCTGAACGGCCTTCATCAATCCAAACACCGTATCACAGGGGGCGTCTCCTTTGATGTCGCAAAGGCATTTTACAAAGTCTGGCATAACAGCTTGATTTACAAGTTGTACAATATCAAAGTGCCGGACAGGCTGGTTCCAATCATCCAAGCCTACTTATCGAACCGCTCTTTTCGATATCGAGTCGAGGGTACCCTATCCACGAGCCGTGCGTTCAAGCGGGCATTATTCACGCTTTAAACGAGCAACATTCCAAAGCCCGACGATGTCGATTTGGCGCTTTTCGCCGATGACACCACCCTGTATTGTTCGTCACTAAGACCAAATTATATCTTTAAAAAGCTCCAGAACGCGATCAATCGTTTAGGCGATTGGTTTCGTAAATGGACAAAAGTGTAGCAATACACTTTCATCGGTCTAGATTACGTTGTGATTACACAATAAACCCGGTCCTCAACCCAGGCGTCAGGATAAGCCCACGCGCAGGCCGACACCAGACACTAGGGCAGCTGAAACTCTACGGCCAACCGATCCCATGGGTAAGGAAATAACTAGGCGTGACCTTCGACTGCAACATGTCGTTCAAAAGTCATATTCAGGACGTTAGGAGAAAGGCTTTGTTCGTTTCGACCAGACTCTATCACCTAACGAATTCTCACAGTAAAATGTCGCTTAAACATAAACTTTTATTAAACAATATATGCATACGACCAATCGTGGCTTATGCATGTCAAGCTTTCGTGCACGCATCCTCCACACTCCTAAACCAACTACAGGTAGTGCAAAACAAATTCAATTTGCAGTGGTACCAACATTTCGCGAACACTTTCAAAAGTAAACGACCGAACTCTCCTCGACCCGGACGAAGAAGGGGTCGCCGAGACTCCGGACGCAACGGGGGTCCCGACATCCAACCTTGCACACCACACGAGTAGGAATAGCACACACTCACCTGTTCGCCCTCGCTTACGAGCACAGCGACATACACACACCGCGTATACTAGTTACACCCGCGTTTCAGGGCGGTTCTCACCGCCCCCAGCAAATGATTAATACAGCCGCCAGACCGTTGGCCCCGGTCCCGGTCCGTAAACCAAACGTCGAAGATCCTTAGGAGACATAAACTAATGCCTAACTCACGTACCTTCTGTACGTGTGGCCTTCATTCTTAGCAAAAAATGTGGGCCACCTAGTTCGTGGGGACGGGAGCTTCTCGCGAACTCTGAGTTTGATGAAGCTTACAATAGACATGAGTCTGGAAGCGTAACTTCAAGGATAAAAAAAAAATCTCTATACGAAATGGCGTCGCGATTTCACCGCATTCTTAATTTTTTGTGTTCATTTAATCAAAATATTGCCTATAACAAGTTTTATGTACATAGAATAAAGAATTATTTCAATGTAGTATAACTTTTATGTAAACTTAAATTGTATTATCTTAAATGAGCATTAAATATGCATGATTACAATTTTCAAAAGTCTTTACATTAAAATGCTTAAAACATAGATGTATGCTCTCGCGGACTTTATTGCAGGTTACTTCAAGTACTACAATTATGTAGAACATAGTTTACGTCAATCTCCAAAGGCGGAGGCAGCGGGCAGTTAGGCGCTAAGTGCATTCCGCTTCGTATTTATATTTCTGTTTTATTAATTGCTCTCCTTCTTTTTTTATAACCTATTTCTATAAATTGTAAATATATAACATTGGTAATAATACAATGGCAACATTAAATAAGCGTAAATCAATTTGATAAATATTTACAGTATCTCTTTTTGCTTAAAACTTTGGCATTTTTATGAGTACTCGTATTAGCGGCAGAGAAGAGAAAAACGTGAAAAACTTAGCTTATATTCTACGATACAAATGTAAGCTTTGATCCACTTAAAATAATAAATGCCTGACAAAATTACTTAAATTTCTTGTCAAAGCGGTCTTTGTAATTAATTCGCATATTAAATACTGCATCCGATCTATATAAAGGCATTTTATAACCGAACTAGTCACACTGTTGTCTAATCAGTTTCAGCACGATCACATCAAAATGGTAAGCTGGTCTTTATTTCTGCTCTATTGTTTTATAACGTTACCAATTTAAAAAATCTTATTCATCTTCCGCTTAAATTTGACTGAAGATTTGGTTAATATATTTTTATAATTTTCTGTTTTAGAAATTCTTAGTTCTCGCCGCCTTCGTGGCTTTCGCCAGCGCTGAAGTCGCCCAGTACGTCAGGTCCGACGAATCCCAAGCCCCCATCGTCCGCTCCGATTACGAGATCTCTCCCGAAGGTTCCTACAACTACGTCTATGAAACCGCCAACGGTATCGCCGCTCAGGCTGAAGCTGCCTTAGTCAACGCCAACTCCGTAAGTAGTTTTCGAAGTATTTTTGATATCTCAAAATACACTTTACTATACTTGTTATATATTATATCTTTGTTTTGAAAGTCACTTTCGTATGTTTTTTAACTTTATAAACGATCTTTGCAGGAAGCCGCTAGCCTCGCCGTCAGGGGATACTACCGTTACACCTCCCCCGAAGGTACCCCCATCGACGTTCAATACACCGCTGACGAGAACGGTTTCCGCCCAGAGGTATTTAGTATTTCTAACCAAATATGCATATGGTTTCCATGCTATACTTTTTATGACTTTAAAATTTGCTTATTTAAAAAAAAAACAACTAATATATTAGAATATAAGAAACCATAAACTTTCTAACATTAAGGAAATTAATAATAGTGCTTAACGTAGATATTCTTATATAGACGAGCCAAATGACTACACATGACAAACTATTTTAATATTTGTTTGCTACGTGAAAATTAATTCAAAGAGAACGTCAAATATGGTACGACTAATGACGTAACGTCGTCCTTGATCTTTAATCTATGCGTAGATCGTCAATTCTCTTTTTTTATAATTTCCGCAATGCCGTGACTCATAAATTTGTTTTGTTGGACAGAGCAACGCCCTTCCCGTGCCCCCAGCAATCCCAGAGCTGATCGCCCGTGGTTTGGAGTACATCGCGGCTCACCCCCCACCAGCGGAATACGCCAAGAAGACCACCGCCTAAGTCGATCTGACCCGAAACTGTACTAGTGTTGTAAAAAATATTTATCGTTGTTTTTGTGATAATCTTAGGAATGTATTTAAAAAGAATATGACAATAATAACGCTTTAAAAATTCATATTTTTCTTTCATTATATCAGATATTTATATATACATATAAGGTATAAAATAACAGAAGGAAGATATATATATATATGATTTTGTGCTTGAGAGACAATTGGAAAAGTGTATGTGTGATTTACATACACAGTGCCTATAACGGAAAATGGAGCCAACTTTCCTTGTCATAAAAGTTTGATTTACTTTAACCAGTGGAAGTTTCAATGTGTTCTAATTTTATATTGAGAAAAATAATTAGTGTCATTTTAAATGAACGGTGAATGTGGTGAAAAAAATAGTGAATAGTGCATTTTGAGGCAAGGAGCCAGCCAACGGATATACCGTCTTATCAGAAAGTCTTAATATAAAGTTACTACTACTACCTGTAGTTAAAAAAAAAAAAAAATAAATGTAAACAAACCTTATCTCAAACATTAATGGTGCCAAAAGCAAACACGCTTTTATTGTTTGACGTCGCCTAAATATATATTATTTTACTATCTAAACCAAAAATATTACAGCATCAAAACCACTGAACTTAACTTGAGAAGGTAAATTAAAACTTTACCTAAATATTTGTATTATACTTCGACATCGGACTAGTCGCAACACTTTTAATGTAAGAGCAGTAATTGAGAATACAATCCCTATTATCTATAAATATAGGGATAAAAATTTAAATTCCTCAGTAATATCGATTAATAGTATAGGGCAGCACTGGGATAGAACAGTTTTTTTATCTATATTTCTAGTGATTATAGTACAATATCGTAAAAATAGACAAAATTTTCCGTTTACAACTTGATGACGATACTGAATAAACATATATTTCAATCTCACTTGCTCTCTTTAGTTTTGTTTTATTACTGTATAACTAAGTATTGTCTTTAATTGGTGCGTAACAATGTTTTTAATTCACACCACTCCTATATTTCAGAATAAGTGTTATTATTCTACAACCCTTTTTTTGTTTGTTCCGGTCTTCAGAAGTTGTAATATGCAAGCAAAGTGCAAATCTGTCACAACTCTGGCTCAGTTAACATGATAAGGAAAATCTGAAATAGAAAAATAATAAACTCAATCTTCAAAGGTATTATTTAAAATTACAATTACAGTTTAACCAAGTCCCTAAAACAACAGAAAATATTATTAAAGACTTTTTAATCTTAAGGCTCGTAGTTACTGCAAAGAGTTAAGTACGTCTTGATGTCACAATGATAAACCGTTTCCAGGTACCTTCCTCACTTTAATTTCAAGGAAAAGTCCCCAAAAAATTGTATTTTGTAATAGTCTACATACAAAAACATCGCAAAGTTACTTTTTTCACGAATTAGCGTACTAGGAATATTTTTTTTTTGGCATTTTTTTATTTTTCTCTTACATTCAATCCATATTTATTATTTCAATACTGTTTTGTCATGTAAATTAAACCAGACGTGTCGACTTTTATATTTGAGGCAAATAGGACCCAGAACAGATAATTAGTCATCAAAGGAGCTGCCATACATCTTGAGTTCTTATTAGCGAAATTGTTATTAAGTGACAGTCAGTCAATAGTGACACACCCACCATATGTGCTTGGTTAATTTGTTCTCGTCTTTACCAAGTCTAATTACAATAAACGAAAAAGATAACAATAAACCTTTGTTTTTGTAAAGTTTAGAAATTATTTTGCAGATTGCACATTCAAAACAAGTGAGCTGTGGTTAAAAACTTTACAAGCTTTTAATCTCATGTTGAAACTGCACGGTGATTGTATGATCGATATCGATCGAATCATGGTTAGAGTTTGTTTTATACATCTTTAACACATTTTTAAAGATTATAAACTATATTTATTTAATTTTTATTTAAATCCTCTAGTTTAGAGAGGTAGCTTTAATTAAATTTATTATCTTGTTATGGTCAAAAGAGTCATTTTAGAATATTCCTCATCTGCATAACTTGTTTTAGTCCTTGAACATAAGTGGATTTGTTCATTATTCAAATTATCCTGATATTATATTACAGTTTTTAACTATAATTAATATCTGAATTAAATGACTTTACATATTAATTACATGCCATAAAATAAGTTTAAGTTAGTAAGTAGTAGGGCTGAATCAGTTTTATTCCGTAAGTAAAGCATTTTCGTCCAGTGTTTATAAAGGAACAGAGTCTTGTTTTTTCGGTTAAATAGTTATTACACCGAATCGCGCCCTTTCTAAAATTATTTACCTAATATCTTAGTGTAGTAAAAAAACCCATCCACGGTAAGACAATGCAATCAAAGACAAATTAATCTTTTAAGGTGTTCTTTATTTATATTTTATTTTGGTTTTTACATTTTCTTAAAGTATAACAAAACGCTGAGTTGTCATAATGCGCGATTTAACAATTTTCTATAGCACTAGTCCAGTTTCGGGTCGAATCAACTTAAGCGGTGGTCTTCTTGGCGTATTCAGCTGGTGGGGGGTGAGCCGCGATGTACTCCAAACCACGGGCGATCAGCTCTGGGATTGGTGGGGGCACGGGGATGGCGTTGCTCTGTCAAACAAAAAAAAATAAGTGTCACAGCAAGAGCGGTTATTCAAAATCGCACCATTAACTCTGTCAATATTGAGAGAATTGATGATCTGCGCATAGATTACGGATTAATGACAGCGTTACGCTATTAGCCGTACAACCTTTGACGATCTTTTGAAATATATTTAAACGTGGCAAACAAATGTCATCATAGTTTGTCATATGTAATAATATGACTCACCTACATGGGAATATGTAAATTAAGTATAAATATTTGATCTCATTTCCCATCGTTCTTTATGTAATGTTATATTACAATCAGCTTTAATATTACTAAAATGTTATAATACAATTATACATAAATTTTTGTTTCTGAGACAAACAACAATAAAAGTACAAATTTTTAAAAAATAAATATGTGCTACATATATGACATGGAAGCGCATTTTAAAGGGATGTCATAAATTAAATACCTCTGGGCGGAAACCGTTCTCGTCAGCGGTGTAGGAAGCCTCGATGGGGGTACCGTCGGGGGCGGTGTAACGGAAGTATCCCTTGACGGCGAGGCTAGCGGCTTCCTGCAAAGAGTCAATCATCGTATATGTAATTGATGGTCTTGCTCCAAGATTTGAAAGTCATACTAATGACGAATTACTTATTAAAGAGTAATTATATTTATATATGTGTACGTAACAAACAAAGGTAAAATATACATTATTTTGAGATTAACCTAACAAAACACAGTAAAGTTAATCTGATATTTAAATCAGGCAGTACTACAGACTCCAATAATTTTAGAACAATTTCTGTACCGTTAAGAAACATTTTGAAAAAGTTAACCCTTAACCAATTAATGGGACGTTTTAACACTCATGGTTTACTCAATAACAAGCAAAACAGTTGATCTACATCAGATGCACCTGCCCACCTTGTTAAAACAATATTTGAAGCATACGAAGCGTCACACGATGCCCTAGGTGTCTTGAAATTACACCACTATGGTATCAAAAATGCCCTCTCATTTTATACTTGAGCCACCGAATTCAGAGACTTAACGTGAACGGCAAGGGATCTCCCGGGTCTCTGATCTGAGCTAAAGTAATGGCCTATCACACCAAGTTAATTACAATAACGAGATTGTATTGAGGACACCTCTTTAAAATTCAAAATGAAACGACGTAACTTGCTATATGACGATGTAAATAATGCATTCTCGAAAGTAGCATAATGGTTTAGTGCTAACAATTTGATGTCGAATAATAAGAAAACTAAATATATTAAATATATGGTTTATGACCCCAAATGTTCCTCAAAGTAGGTGTGATGTGGTTGTGGATGGGGAAACGCTAGGCCTCGTAGATTCGTATTTATTCCTTGGTATTGCAAAAGATTAGAAACTGCAATAGGGCTCTTGTATTAAATAGGCTGGCGTGTAAGCTTAGCTCAACGGCTTATGCGGTTAAGAAAATTAGAATACTGACTGATGTTGACACAGCACGTTTAGTATATTTTAGTTATTATCACAGTATAATGTGGCTGATATAAGTACGATTTTTGTACTACGAGAAAGAGCGATTCGTGCAGTCTTTAACCTGGGCTCCAAAGAATCCCTAACAAAGATGTGTACTGAAATTAAAATAATAACCGTTTCTCCTTAGTACATATTTGAAAATATGTTCACAAACAAAAAAACTAATTTATTAAACATTGTGATACACATAACATAAATTTAAGTAATAAGCATTAACTTGTTCCTCTAACAACAATGAAATCTATTATGGGGCAATGTATACGCTTTCTCAATAAAATCCCAAAAAACGTTCAGCGTATGTTTGACAAAGGATATTATTACTGCAATGACTACATTAATGCTAACACATCATAGTAATGAATTGTTTGCTCCAGGCTAGTTCTTCTTAGGTCAGAAGCTACCATTTCCGAACTGTTTGTAGATTATTTTAAAATCAATAAGAAAGTGTAGAGCTTCTAAATTTAATAAAGATATTTGACTTTGACTTTGAGATATCACAAATACGTCGAAAACCACTTACGGAGTTGGCGTTGACTAAGACAGCTTCGGCCTGAGCGGCGATACCGTTGGCGGTCTCATAGGCGTAGTTGTAGGAACCTTCGGGAGAGATCTCGTAGTCGGAGCGGACAATGGGGGCTTGGGATTCATCGGACCTGACGATCTGGGCGACTTCAGCGCTGGCGAAAGCCACGCAGGCGGCGAGAACTAAGAATTTCTGAAACGTAAAACGATGAATAAAAAAATATTTCTGTAAAGACATTATAATCTCCAATTTCCTATACGATTATCTTTAAGCGCTAGATAATTAAATTTATTGAATAATCCATTTAATAATAAACATTAAAGGATTTGATTTTACTAACTATATCAATCGAAAAATAATGTTATAAAACTAAATTGGCTTACCATTTTGATGAGTTTATTGAAACCGACTAAACGACAGTATGATTTAGATTGACGATACAATGTCTTTATATAGGTTGGTTTCTTCCAAAATTAAAATGCGAATTCATTATTAACTTGTTTTTGAACAAACTAGTCGCTAAAAATCACTAATATTCATTGGTATAAAATATTCAGTTTCATGACCGACATGTTTAGTTTAAATGTTAAAGTTCAAGTTGGGAACGTATTTTTTCCATGATTTTTATAAAGCTTCTTATTCCAATACACGAATTGGTAGCAAGAATAAGCTAGTAAAAATAAAACAATTTTAGATCTTTGAAGTAATTAATATGGATTACAGATTTTAGAAAAGCCATATTTGACGTAATATTTACTAAACGTTATGCCTCTTAGATAGTGAACATAAATGTGTAAAACTATTTGCAATGTCTAACTTAAGCTTGACAATATTTGGTACTAATAATAATGTCGTCAGAGTTTATTTCGACTACGGCCACCGATCTATATTACTGCGAAGGAGATATTGTATTTTGCGCGGACACGTGTACCTACACTAAACGTGTACGCGCAAACGCAGATGCACTCCCTATTCCCTTTTACTCTCCAAACCCGAATACACGAATAACCGACACGACTGGATTAAGATAAGGCGCAGGACCGACTTTTCACATGCTGTTCCGAAGCATGTGTCATCATAATTAACAGACAATAGCGTGATCACCAACCAACTAGGAAACAACGATGAAAAGTTGTTTTGTCCCCGCAGGATTCGAACCCACGTCCTCCGATGTCTAAAGCGCTAGGCTACGAAGGCAGTTAAACTTACGCTACTTGGTACAATTACAATCATAAAAGTTGTTTTGCTTGTTTCCTAATTTTTAAAAATAATATTATCATAAAAAATTAATCCAGAAATTCATTAGAATGTTAGATAGTGAAGATATAGAATAACGTTATTCAATACATATTGGTACGTACCAATAAGCCAGGGCATCATTACAATAGAAGGTGTTTCAGACACATTATTGGGCCTAGACAGAACGTTACATTTGAGGTTACGGCTTAGACTAATGCCGTTTAATATAGTTTAAACAAGCGTTTTTTTTGAATGAGCATCTTACACAGAGTATTTTTGTTATTATAATTTTATACAAGTTTTTTAGAATTTAATAATACTTGCATGAAGTTTGAATAGCTTGCTTAAACAATAAATCATTGCTCTAATCGTAACAGAAGCCTAATAAAGTATTTACAGTGTATAGCCTGTACTGGTGGTAGGTCCCCTTTTACAGGAGACCCGCCGCGGTGCCTATTTCTTCCTAAAAGCATCAGTGTGAAAACACTGCTGTATTCCGGTTTGAAGGGAACTGTAGCCAGCATATTTACTAGGTAAGCGAGGCTAAACACCCTATGTCTCACGGTAGGTAGCGCGTTGGTGATACCACTAGTATTACCGATGTCTATGGGCCGTCCGTGACCACTTCCCATTAGGTGCCCCGACTGCTCGTCTGCCTGCGTAGGCTATAAAAAAGCCGGCTACAAATTCCAAGTTCATATCATACCCTATTCCAGGGTGTTATTGGGAAAAAAATGGTTATACGTTATACCAGGCTTTTGCCATGGTCCTAGCCTATAGACAGAAAAGATGCATGAGATCGTCTTGGTACACTGAAATTTGTTGTTGTTGAGGCTTGCCTACCACCTCATTTATATGACAATCAGATGTTTCAATAGTGGTTTCATGGATCTTGTCATTCCTAAATTCAAAATTTAGATTGATAAATCCAATATTTTATTATTCACTGATATTTATTGATATATGTATGTTCCAATTCAAATATAACAACAAAATTTTAACAAAAAAAAACCAACTTAAAAAAAAACACCAAAATTAAAATGCTAAAAAGTCCCCCATCCAAAATCCCTCTTTATTCTTTCCCCCCTTTCGATCAATGTGCTGCCTTAGATAATAATAGCTTATTTGATCAATGATGGCTTTGCGTTTTTGACAAAAGCTATTTTTTTTACCAGCACCTGAATGAATTTAGCAACCCCTCACTATAATTGGAAATCATTAGAAATTTGCAAAAATACATACTATTGTTATGTGACAGGAGACTTCTGTCATCAAGTTACACAAGCAACCCAGTTTGATCCCTTATTTATTAAGCTCGTGAGATGTTTTTCAGACTGCTCAACTATTTTCACCTTAAATAACAGAGAAGAGTCGGCATCAGATAAAACTATCTCGGCAACTTGTCTTCAACTGAAAGCAAGCCATTAACGTACATCAGAAACAGCAAAAATCCAAGTATCTACCCTTGGGCTACTCCCATTTGCACTATAAACCCATATGACTTAGCGCCATTAATTTTGTTCCCGATCATTTAAATAAGAAGCTACATTAAATTAAATGAAGTGCATGCCCACGCTTACGATATTGAAGTCTTATTTACTAACAAATATCCCATGGGCCACACACCTTGGAAAGATCATATAAGACGTTAATGGTATCATGATGACCTTCTTATACTCGTATAACATGAGCCTTTTTTATAGATCTACATTTCATAAAATTGAATTGGCAGCTCCTCAAAATATTATTTTGGAAAAAATGGGAGCACAATTGATCAAACATATTTTTTATTAAAAGAATCTTACTAATACTAATAACATAATGAGTCCATAGTTTCCTTCTACGTATGTGCAACCTGATTTGTGGATGGCCACAACTTAACTAATATTCATAAGTATCGAAAATTTTGAGTTACCTATACTCATAAAATTTCACAATAAGTTGAATATCAAGGCCAATATAGGGAATACATCCTGACTACTTAACTAAATTGCCAAAGAGACTTTTACTCTTTTTAATTTACTTTTTTATCCTGGATAAAACCTTTTTAAAATTAAAATTAAAATTTTAAATAATATATCTATAAATATTTAGTATTGAGTTGTCACCATTTATATAACATATTAGTAAAAAACCTTTAAAATTCACTTGCCACCTCAAACTCATTATTTACTGGTTAGCCCTTTACTTTTCTTACAAATTGCTGGGTAGTTTTAATTTTATTACGCGATGACTTTATTATATTACGTGATTGCTTTAGCTGTTAAGCATACTTTCTTAAATATTTTAGAGATGAAATTTCTTATAGGAAGAAAGGAATTTTTTGTAATGAAATGATTATAAACGGTCCCTAAATCCCCTTTTTCCCACATAAGCCAATTCATTGAAGTTGTTACTTGATCAAACTGTTTTAGTAAATACAGCTGTTTTAGTGAACACAATCACTAGAAATCATAGCAGACAAGGTACTGAGTTTTGGTTTGAATCCAAAGTAAAATGAATCTTAGAAGACCTAGTCCTAACATTAATTTTACTAACGGACCATTAAAATCGTAGAAATTTAGCGGCTGTAAATGTCTAGCTTAAAAAGGAAAAACTTTACCACACAATGGTAGTATTGATTACGAAACGTAATCTTCGAAAGCATTAAAGAAAATTTTAAGTGTTATTGGTGTACTTGAGTCCAACATTATATTTATACAGGAGTTAATACCTATAGCAATCCGTACGTTGGATTACTATTGGAAAAACTCAAACCCGTTTAGCATCGAGCTGGTTCCACACGCAAAATACTTATCTGGTCTTCAGCTTATTGTGATAACGCATTTCAAAAGACGGCAAGGGAAACAATTATTTTTGGCAAATAGAGCTGATTAAGTTTTACTTTTTCTACGGACTTATCAAAATATAGGTAAAATAAAACCATTGTTTTAATTATCTTTAGCACTTCGAAACTGTTTTGACTCAAACTTGATTTCTTCATAATAGTTTTAGTTCAAATATAATTAATTTAATGTTCCTTTCATGAGCTGTGGGTAAGTTTTGTAATAATAAACAGTTTAGCTTTTTCAAATATACTTCTCTTCAAACATCTTCACAGTTTATACAATCTTTAAAAAAATAAACAAAAATCATAAAGTAAACAGGGGCATTAACTATTCTCTACAGGCAGTGTAGTGTTTTGTACTAGGTCGATATTGGATGTGATGAGCTTAGGCGCTGACTTTCTTTGCGTATTCCACTGGTTTGGGTTGAGCTGCGATCCATTCCAAACTGCGGAGGATCAGCTCTGGGATTGGTGGGGGCACGGGGAGAGAGTTGCTCTGTGGAACAAAAAAGACATGAACATTTGTGGTCTTAAATTTCTATCCACCTGAAGTGTCAAAATGCACCAAAGACATACTTCACTCAAGCAAAGTCAATAAATGATATGCTTATTAATTTAAGTTATACCAAATAATCATACAAAATTTTAACTACATCAGGCCAAAATAAGTAAATTGATGTTTTATTAACTTAAAATATGTCAAGAATAAGGATTAAAGGTAGGTTTCGTAAAATTTATTGTTAGCTGATATTGTGGAGCTTTCAAAAAGTGCTCACTAAAAAAATAAAAATGTTTCATTTAATATGGAATTTAAAACCTACAGACAGACAGAAACAGATTTAAACAAAGCTATTCGTTAAGAAATTAATTGGTTAACGTATATAAACGCTACTTAATGAAATGATGAAATTCTAAATCTGTATCGATTTAAATTTACCTGGGGACGGTAACCGTTCTCGTCAGCATCGTAGGTCAACTCAACGACGGTACCATCGGGAGAGGGGTAACGGTAAGATCCTCTGACTTCGAGGGCGGCAGCTTCCTGTTGTATTTTAGATAAAGAATCAACATAAAGTCACTTAAGGGCTATTCTTTTCCTTAATAACAACAGTAATTTTATAAATAATGTATGCCAAAATTCAAGGCAGGTAAAGAAACAAAGAATGAAGAAAGAATAATGGTTATCACTTACAGAGTTGGGGTTCTTCACAATTCCGGAGGCCTGGGCGGCGATTCCATTGCCGGTTTCGTAGGCGTAGTTGTAGGTACCCTCTGGGCTGATTTCGTAGTCGGAGCGGACAATGGGTGCCTCGTACTCCTTAGACCTCAAGTAGGTCTCCTCAGCGCAAGCCAGCGCGACGAAGGCAAGGGCGACTAGGAATTTCTATTTAAAAAATATGTTAAATATGTGATATATTAAAAAAAAACATTGCATTTAATAGAGATGAGTATTACGTTGCTCTTACCATTTTAAATGAGTTATCAGAGCCTGATACAGAGACAGTCTGATTTAAAACGGAGTTACGAAGTCTTTATATAGGTAGATTACGTCCAGAATGGATGTGCGAATTCATTATTTTCTTGTTTTCGAACTAGTTGTCACGCCAGTATTAGACTATACATACATTTCAATACTGGTTTCTGAATTATAAATTAAGTCTATTTTTTAAACAACTTCCGAGCATTGTAACATAATCATGGAGCACCTGTCAGGTCAAAAGCTTTTTATACATATTAAATAACAAAACTTTACTAAAAAGTTAAAAGTCAATTGTTTTAATTTTTTGTGACCTGAATGATGTAATAAGCAATAACCAGTAATAAAAAGTAAAATTAGTAATATAAAAAATATAGGTAATACGTAACAATCACAGGTACATTTAAGATATAAACAATCAACAGACATCAAATGAAAAACATATTTGATAATAAAAAAAATGATAATGAATAGCGATAGTTTGCTTAAAACCCGATAATTTTTGTAATTTGCGATATTTCTACTTTATTACCATAACTTCACCATTACCCATTTTACGTTTCTAGTGCCTTTAATACTTGTTTTAATGGGTAATAATGTTTTTAACAATCATTTTCTTAATTTATTTTGAAAAAGATGCAGGGTGTGCGTTTAAAATTCTTTCTTTACCAATTCACCCCTTGGAGTACTTTATTACATAAACAGCATATAAAAAATATTTTAGGGCCGGTTGCTATACATAAAAAGAAATTTTGTCATGAGATTTTTTAAACAGCAATTTTTTCACACCAGAGCGCCAGGTCAGGGTCGTTCAAATACCGGTTTGGCTTCAAGTGGTCTAGAAATCAGAATGTAATGATTATTACCCTAACCAACTAGGAAACAACAATAAAAGTATGTTGAGACCCGGCAGGATTCAGACCCACGAACGGTTGCTAGAGCACGCGCCCTTACCTTCTTAGCTTCGGAGGTTTGCGCAGTATAAGCCGGTGACAACGTGCCCTCTGCAAGAAATTACCCTACCTTTCCTGACACTGTATTTCAAATCTCTTATATCTTTATTATAGAGCATTTTATGAAGCACAATTGTGTACAACATACTTTAAGTCCATCTTTTACAGTTTCGGCATCACATACAAGTATTTATTAAACTGCTTATCACAAAATTATTAGAAAGGGACCAAATGACAGCTTCATCATCATCATCAGCCTTTGATAGTCCACTGCTGGACATAGACCTCCCCCAATACACCCCTATCCATTAGGGGGTTTTGGACCATATCCCACCACGCTGGTCCAATCCGGGTTGGTGGGTGGACCGACTTTTTATATGCCCATCCGACGCATGGATCATCTTACTTTTCAGACAATTGGGTGATCGGCCCAAATTGCCCTAACCAACTAGGAAACAACAATGAAAATTTGTTGAGTCCCCGCAGGATTCGAACCCACGACCTCCGGTTTCTAAAGCACACGCCCTTACCACTAGGCTACGAAGGCAGTTGTGATGTGATGATGAGGCAGCAATGACAGCTTATACTTATCGTATACTACCGGCTGTATATCAACAAAATTTTATTATAACATATCTTAGATATTAGAATAACCGTAAAGCTTAAGCGGCCGGTCTTTATTAGAGATCACCCAACTGCGCAGGAGATGTTTTATTGCACAAGTCTACACGCAGACACAGGTGCAAATATTAATTTAGTTTTACATACCAAACGGAATAATATATGGCTCTTTTTTATTTTATTAAGAGTTATTTAACTTTTTAACTATATAGTTTTCGGTATATCAACTTGGTAATAGATATAATATTTTCCTATTACAAAGACGGATTACTACTTCTCCTCTTGCTCCATCATTTAATCATCAGTTTGTTTGTATTTATTTGTTTTATTGTAAAACGATTTCTTTTTTTTAATAACTGTATGTCATTTAATATTTAATACATTCCATATATAGTCTGTGATGAGTGATGACCTATAGAACAACCTAAAAAATGTTAAAGTTCATGGTGGCATATCGAACAGAATAATTAATATGAGTTTAATTTGACTCGCCTCGGTCCAATATTGGTTCAACTAATCCTGTACACAATTTGTCAATATTGTGTTAAATGCTTTGTCATCGTTTATTATTCGTTTTTTTAATTCATGATTTGTTTGTGAGTATTTGTTGACAATTAGGCTTCATCATATTTTTCATTACTTCTGTCCTCCAAAAATTATATTTTTAATGTTTTAGTATGTCAAATTATTTAAGTCATGGCATCCAAGTGACGTCAAACTATCTATAACTATGTTACTGAGAAGGAAATCACGCTGTACGTCCGTCTATTTTGCCCCAAACGCCACGTTTCTAACCATAACAATACTAAATTAATTGCGAGTCTTATTTGGCTGTTTTTTTAAGGTTTCATTGCGATTAAAGATTTCAGAACATATAAATTAGACATTTTATTTCGTTAGATTTATATCAACAATATGAGATTACGAATAGTGGTACTTTCTGAGCGACTTCCCTAAAGAAGGAGAGACTCAATTAGGGGTGTTTGTATTATTTTAAGAATGAGGGAACACTGATAGTTTAAACTGCCTCCGTAGCCTAGTGGTATGGGCGTGTGCTTTAGAAACCGGAGGTCGTGGGTTCGAATCCTGCGGGGACTCAACAAATTTTCATTGTTGTTTCCTAGTTGGTTAGGCAATTGGGCCGATCACCAATTGTCTGAAAAGTTAGATGATCCATGCGTCGGATGGGCATGTAAATAGTCGGTCCACCCCAACCGATTGGACCAGCGTGGTGGGTGGGTCCAAAACCCTAATGAGTAGGGTGTATTAGGGGAGGCCTATGTCCAGCAGTGGACTATCACAGGCTGATGATGATGATGATGATAGTTTTAAGCCTGACCTTAAAAACAAACGATTTTTTTCTAATCATTTTGCTATTTAATATATTATATTATAGTCTATTATATGGTATAATTATTATAGTCTCCAGAATAATCTTTATACACTTTCGTTATCTTGTCTATAATTTTAGTATTACTTCTAAAATAAAAAGAATATTCGATTTTAAATAAACATGCAGTCATATCTTCTCGTACCTCATAGAAAATTTCGTCCTTCCATGTGTTTTTTTTTGGTTGGTGAAGAAGTGGTAATCAGTCGGGGCCAAAAATAGGGTGGATGCGGCAACAATTCAAAGCTACAATTGTGTATTTTCGCGAATGATTTCGCTGTAGTAATCTTGGTGAAACAAAACGCGACAAAACTTCCTTAGACAACATACCTTGTAATTATATTTATATTTTTAACGCAAACGTTGTAAGAATATGCAAATGTTGTCCACATTTATACGTGCCCACACATATGTGCCCTCGTATATCCTATATAATTGTATTTCTTGAATAATACTGCAATAAAGTTCTGGAGCGCATATATCTATATTCCAATTCTTTATTGTTTATAGTTGATAAAATTTTTCTTGTTTATACAATTGAGTGCAAATAATATCTTATTTATCTGGGTGGCCGATATATTGTATAAATTGAAAAGTAGATAATATAAGAATAATTTAGCCGCGTCGAAGTGATGCTTTTAAATTTTTTTAAGCTTACACGAACCAATAGAACATTCATATATATATGTGTGTGTACATTAACTGAAATATGGGTGTGAATTGCTGCAGCAATATGACTCTTGACATTAGCAATGGACCGTGACATAAAAGAATGAGCTTTTTTTATTCTTTTTTAACCAAAACGATCTTTAAGTACAATAAAATATAGTGACATCATAAAGTGTGATGTTATTTTAACATAATAAATATTTACCTTAAAATATATTTTAGGTAAATATTTATTAAACGTTTGTCAAATTTCATATAGACTATACTCTATTTGTAAGAATAATAGCTGTGTGTGTGTATATGAGCATGAAATAAAAATTAGGCCATAACTGACATTGGGATCAGTGACCATGTTACAAATGGTACTGAATTGAAGTGTAAGGAAGGAATAATAAATAAAACTTTGGATACTTTCTACATAAAAGGACCAAAAATTTAAGATCGTCACTAATGTTTCTAGACACAATTAAATAAAGACATAGATCTATCATTACCCATGCAGAAATTTGGCAAACCATTTTCTTCTTTAAAGTAGAATTAAAAAATCACGAGTTATACATTTTTATACTTCA
This sequence comes from Lamproptera curius, assembly GCA_029286875.1. Lineage (NCBI taxonomy): Eukaryota > Metazoa > Arthropoda > Insecta > Lepidoptera > Papilionidae > Lamproptera > Lamproptera curius. Next base: position 418,890 of record JAGSMT010000163.1, on the reverse strand, counting down.
CATAATATAGTTTGGTATATCTAATCGTTTTTATTACGTAAACCAACTTTAATTTTCTATAATATAAGAGTTATTCAAAACCTTGTAATAAACGGGACATAGAATAGAATAAACATATTTTGTGTCTGTAATAACATAGCAGGAGCCGATCGTTAAGAAGTTAAAGCCTTGTTATGACACCATTTACAAAAATAAAACAATTAAAAAAAAACAAAAATCCTTTATTGAAATAATAAAAGCTATTAAAACAATAGTGTTACGTCACAAATGTTGGATTTTTCTACAGCTGGTTTATTTCTTATAAAGGGGTTAAATGTCTTCGTCGTAAGTGAATAAAGCTTCATGTTTATTGTTTCTTAACGGTCTTCTCTTGGTAAGGATGAGTGGCGATGTACTCAATAGCGCGACTAATGTATTCAGGGATCGGCATAGGCGGTGGTGGGGTAGGGAGATGGTCACCCTGTAAACGGCAAATAACACAATCAAGTGGCATATGTGTACCCACATCGTTTTGTCAGTTTGTTTTGAATATGCTCAAAAATGAAAACCGATATGAAATATTCTTTCACTACTGGAGTAAAATAGGTTACTTTTTACCTCTGGAAAATCTATTTCACAAATCTAAAAATAAAACGAAGGGGACTACGAACGGACTGCTACAATGAACTGATACAAATGTTTGGTAGCAAAACCATCCTAATAGTATCATAAAAGTGAAAGTTTGAAATGAAGAATGTATCATCATTAGTATGTTTGTTACTCTTTTACGTAAATTTTTCCATGGATTTTGACTAAACTTTGCAATTAAATAGCAAACACACCAAAATTTTATAGGATGCAATTTATAAATATATACTAAAAGCTACTTATTACTGTTAAATATTTAATTTATTTTTGTTACCGTTGGGTGGTATCCGAATTCATCAGCTGTGTAAACTGTTTCAATCTTTTGACCATCGGGAGCTATGTATGAGATAGATCCTTGCACTTGGTGGGCCACTTCATCCTGAGAAAAGTTACATTCCTTTTTTAAAACATATAATTCATGTTAAAATATTCCTTATTCTGTAAAGCTAAAGTGAAAATTTTAGCAGTGTGATTACTTCTTTTACAGCAGATCTTTTTAGTTTTAAACATTTTTAATAATCTATCGATATTATTTTTTAGAGAGATATTGTCGTGTGAAGTTTAATAATACTGGCAATCTGCATGAGCAACAAATGAATGTGATAAATACTCACTATTGTCTTAAAAATAATGATCGGCTTCTTAACAAGTAAATGCCGTGACTACCTTTTTCAATAGGAAATGTTTACTTAATTTTTCTGTTGTCACATTTTAAGTATGTACGAAAGCAGATACAAATTGTCTTGACTTAAATTTCATAATAAATTAATTTACCTTGTTTAAAACTTTAAGGCGTCCGTCGACTTGGGCGGAGATACCGTTCTCCGTTTCATAAACGTACTGATAGCCACCCTCCGGGGTGTTTTGGTAGTTGCTGCGTACAATAGCGGCTTGTGGGTCCGGCACCGCGGCGTAGACGCAGCCGATGGCGCACAAAGCAACAATTAGGGATTTCTGAAAATATGTTTACATTTCAAAGTGTTTCATATTCACAGCACCATCATCAGCCTTGCTATGTCCACTGCTACATAGGCACTCTAATTACCTATCATCAGGTCTCATATCACTTACTTACATTCTAGCACAATCTTATGAGGTTTAGATGATATCCTTCAGAAATACAGTATATATAAACAATACTCAGTTTCCTTATATTTTAAAAAAATATTATAATATCAAATGAAAGCTTAATACAGCGTTACGATTACCTGAAGTATCATACTACGCTGATAAGAAAAGCAATTAATAGAATTCAACGAAATTACGTCATTATCTTGAAAAATGTGTGGTTAATTATTAGACAGTATTTGAGTAAAGTATACATAGGTATTTTACTTGATAAGGCACTATAGAAAATAAATATTTTGAATGCATATCTAAAATTCTTAATTTCACGTATTTTTATTGATAATGTAACTTACTCAAAGATAACAATAAAGGTTAAAGTTAAATGGCACATGATGCTCATATTTTTTGTAAGTGAAATATGTTTGTTATAGTTTAAAACACATTGAGATTAAAGCTATGAAAGCTTGTTCAAATTAATTCGATCAATTATTAAAAATGTTTGCTTTAAAATAATTTTGACATTTTACTTTCCTTTTCAACAGTTTAATATTTAAAATAATTAAAGATACACTCAAAGTAGTAATCGGCGTAAAAATTTAAATGTCTCAAAATTTATTAATCTTAAAACCGACAAAATTTAAATCAAAACATGTTCTTAATGTGTGGCTTCGTTTTTTTTTATAACCACAGAAATAATTCAATGCATAAATTAATAGACGAACGAATCTTGTCACATTTTTAGAGGCATGACATTTATATCGGTGAATTCAAATTGATGTTTTTAAATATAAAATATACTCTTACGTAACCGACGTAGGGAATTGGCACACTATTCACGAGCTTGAAGTTATTCACTTTATTAAAAAGTATTAAGTTAATAACAATATTTAAAGACTCTAATAAAATAATATAAATGCAAGGTTTTAATAAAGCACTGAGATAGAATCAAATAGTCTTGAGCTTACCATATTGAGTACCTTCGCGTTGTAGTGATGAGACTGTATAATTGCGTTTTTAGGAATAAAATCCTTTTATATTCTTAGGATTGGACAATGATATCATGGCTCTGTCTGTGTTTATAGAAGAGGTCATGTCTTGTCCGTTTTTTTGTACCTTTTACTGACCGATTCAATACACTTGACATTTAGCCGACTGCCTAAAACTTGTTTAGGTCATTAATTCTAAACCTACTATTGCTACCTGACTTTTTCTAATAAGTGTTAAATACTGAGCGTTTTGTACTGCGTAAAAATGTTATCATTTTATAATACGACCTAAAACCAAGAGCAAACAAGAAGTGATTGGTTATTTGACAGCATATTTTCTGAACGTTTAAAGTTTATCAACTCATCAATATGCATGTAGATCACATAAAATATATCGTCAAATCGGCCTGTAATTAATTTCCATAGGTCAAATTAAAAATATACAGACCAACAACTCAATAAAATTGATATAATTTTAACTATTTTTAAATACTTCTTTTAAATCCCACTTGGCGTAAAGGCCTCGACAATTTGAACTTGTAACCTATCCATTGTGGTTTTTTCCAGGTATAAAATTTTATTACGTTTTTATAATATATGCGAAACGTGTCCTTTTTTTACTAATAATTATGTTAAATCGCACACCATAAAAATGATATCACAAAACAATACGGATTAAAATTTTCGTTAAAAAGAATCTTCGACCCAATTTGAACACTTTCGATTTTGAAAAGTATTATTTTTAAAATCCTCAGCTTTTATATTATATAGTTAAAAAAAAGTTTTAACCATATATTTTTCAATTAATGATATAAACAGTTGTTTTACTTTTTACGTGCTGTTTTTGAACTAGAACCTTTTATTATAATAATGATCCATAGCATTTTAGGTACCTCACATAGGAATGTACGTTAAAACTAATAATATCATATTTATTCGTAATGTCGCTTGCCTTTGCTAAGGTCAGACCATATATATACGTAGACATAATTTTACCTGTTCGAGACATTACAAGCTCCGCTTTTGTGAGACGCTTCTAAACTCACGAATTGAACACGTGTCAAGCATAATTAAATGTGGATTTCATTGGAATTTGAATTCCTCCGTCGCGCCATTTACATAAAGAATATCATACTGATGATATAAGATCGATGAATCTAAAAGCGAAAAAACCAAGAGGAGTTGACATTTTTTTTCTACTCTAAATCGATTGCGCATTATTTTTTTCTATGCTATGATCAGATTTCGGATACTTAATACGAATATTTCAAAATAATTACATGTTTCTATTAAGATAATATGTGTAAGTAGTGATAGAATCAGGCGTTTTAATTTCGCTTAGACATTATTATGCGCTATCCTATATTTATTGTAGTAATATGAATGATCTTGAAAATAAAAACCTAGTTTACCGAGTAATTTCATAAGCTCAATATTTAAAAGGTTTTAAATATTGATAGGCTCAATATTAAAAATTGCATATTACAAAATCGAAAATGTTTAAATCGAAGATTGTTTTTGACGAAAATTTTAATCCGTATTTTTGTGTGCTATCATTTATGTGGTGTGCGATTTAATATAATTATGAGTTAAAAATAAAGTACACGTTCTGTATATATTTAAATTGACAAAAAAACAATTAACAAAAAGAAAAGGAAATAATACAATAAAATCTAAATAACTCCAATTACTGGAATAAAACAGTCTTTTTATATATTTCAAATCGAAATGGAGAACGAATTGGTTGTAAAACAAAAAATATTTCTAACATAACGTAGGCTTGTTCAATTAAAAATTTTTCGCGCCATTCAAAACGGCCTCCTAGCAATTATATGAGCAGTTGTATATATTAAAATTTCACAACGAAAGCAATATCTTATTCAAGGCCGCCCACTATAATTTTTACGCACAGATGGTACCCATCAATTTGTCTTTGTGTGGTTGCGTTATACTTATATAAAATTAAAAATACTTAGGAATATAAAATTTGACTTAACCTTCAAATCTTGTACGATATTCATTTATTTAATCATGAGTATTATTACCGCCTCCGTGGCCTAGCCGTACTGGCTCCTACATTACAAATTTAGGTCATCGCTTCGAATCTGGCGCGAAAAAATCTTTGTTTTTAGGTTTATTATTGTAACTATTGAATATCAACAGTTTTAAGATATTTATAATAGTGCCCAATTGTTGTAAATTGTTGGTACCTATAGAAAAAAGCTATAGGACGTCAGTGCATTTAAATTAGATCATATGATCTATACTCACTTCATCGTTTGGGTTCACAAGATCTTTCTACTTGTATATATTATTAATACTTTGTGCTAATAACCTGTACATAAAACAAAACAATTTATTTTTAAATTGTTGCCTGTCTGTCTGTTCGATCTCTTGAATAGCTTGTCCGATTATTACAGGATTTTGACTGTAAGATAGACAATGATGGCATGAGTAAGTTAGACTTATTTTTTTATCAAAAAAACAGAGGTGGTGGAAGGAAGACGAGGAAGAAGAGGTGGAAGAGGACCCCCTTGTTACAGGGGCCGTTTGAGCGCACACCACGTTGCCAATTTGCCGCAAAGCAGTAGTTTAGAATAATTCGTATTTATTAGTGTGTAACGTATTTATAGTAAGCGAGACATAAAAGCCTATGTCTCACGGTAGGCAGAGCATTGGCATGCGCATGGCAATGTCACGAAGTAAATCATGCAGGATGGGCCCAACATAATGGTGGTCACAAGAAATCTCCGATCATCGCACAGTCTGCCTGAGATTACGGCAAAGATACTGAAAAGACGGACACGCGAGCTCGGCGACGACGAAACTCCACAATCAAAGAGAGGGATTGAAAGTACAGATAGTACCGTACTGCGAGCAAAGTGCCATCGCCGAAATCAAAAACAGGAGCTAGAGGGACCTGATTGAGGGGCTAAACAGAAACCGTTCGGCAGTATAAAAATCTCACGATAACCCTGGATCCACGTTTTGTTTACACCATGTTGGATACGCTTTTTCGGGACCCTAGGAAGAACAGAAAACACGTACAGCACAGATGGTTTCCTTTTATTGGTCAGAGGAGCTCTCTGTAAGGAGACGGAACTGCAAGGGAGCTCGGAACACCGCCACAGGGCCAGAGAGTCCTTACACCGATTCTTGGTACAGATTATCGACCAGTCTGTCTGTCTGTAAATTGTTTGAACACATACTCGTATACCTCCATATACCTCTTGAATTAACCCACATCTTGGAAAAGTAGGCCCGGAGTTGGCAAAACATCATTACAAATTTCGACACCAGCATTCCACGCAGGATGCCATTCTCCACGAGAGAACCTTGACACATTAGGCGATATCCAAAGGGAGCGTTGTCTTGGCAGTCAGCCTCGACATCGTCAACGCCTTCAATGGTGTATGTACGCAGATGACATGCTTATACTGGTGGAGAGGGACTCTTTCCCAAAGACCGCAAGGCTAGCCAAGGTCGTAGTTGCCATGATTGTCGGCAGAATACGAAGACTCGGAATGCAAGTTGCACCGCAAAATACTAGAAGGATGTGGTTTCATAGCCCTAAACTCAAGAAGAAACCCCCTGATGCATTGTTATGCGTTGGGGACGCAAGTATCCCAATTTGCGACCACCTAAAGTACCTGGGGCTGAAGTTAGATAGCCCGAGCACTTCGATCGTCTCGTTCCCCGTATTCAAAACATGCTTTGCACTGACTGCTACCAAATCTAGAAGGCCAAAGTAAGAAGTTCGCCGTTTTTATGCAGGCTTGGTGCGCTATGTCGCACTCTACAGATCTCCTGTATGGGCTGATATACTATCACTTGGTAGGCGTCGGGCGACGAAGCTTAAGGCTACGCAACACACTATTGTGATTAGAATCATCCGAGGATACAGGACGATTTCGTCCGAGGTGGTCACTCTCTTGGCGTGGTTCCCACCTCTGGTCATCCTTGCGGATATGGACGCAGAGATCATTCATAAGATTCGCATCCTCCGCCAAACCAATGATCTAAAAGAAATGGGGAACTTGGCCCTGGCGAATGGAACCTCGAAATACTCGTTAGCGCATGGTTAATGTGTTTCTGCCGAGCTTAACGGCTTAGCTGGAGAACAGTGGATGGGTGACCTACCATTTAACGCAAATACTCATTGGATATGGCTGCTTAAGGGAGTGTTTGCACAGGATAAACAGGAAGGAGTCGGCACAATGCCGTCATCGTGGGGTGGCTAAGGATTTCACGCAGCACTCGCTAAAACCGTCCAGCTTGGAAGTGGGAGCGACGGCTCCTCTTCCAAAACATCGGACAAGACCTGACGTGAAGACGTGAAGTCGGGAAGCCTGGCACAGTGTCCTTTCCTTTTGCGATACAGTAATGCTCATCATCATCATCATCATCATCATCATCATCAGCCTGCGCTAGTCCACTGCTGGACATAGGCCTCCCCTAATGCACGCCACCGCTTCCTATCTTCGGCTATTCTCATCCAGCCCACACCGGCCACTTTGCGAATGTCGTCACTCCATCTTGCCGCAGGGCGTCCTACACTACGTTTGCCGAGCCTCGGTCTCGACTCCAGAACTTTCGACTCCAGCGGTCGTCAGTTCTGCGGCTTATAACCGGCCCACTGCCAAGTAATGCTCGCGCGCTAGAATCACGCTCGTAGGAGGAGCCGTAGAGGGAAAAGAATATAGCTAGCCCCTTAAGGGCGTCGCGCTGCAGGACACCGGTGCGGTAATTTTAAAAATCCCGGAGTCCTTCACAAGCGCTGAGGACGGGGGTCGATGTGGTTTTAGTGGGTATTCTGGCAGCGCGTCTGCAAGTCCCACACTCAGTTTAAAAAAAACAATAGGGTCAATCACGTCAAGTGTACATTATTAATGATTGTAGTTTAATAACCATACATAAAAATATATTTTAGTAATCTTTCCATCATCAAATGGTAAAAGGGGGGTCCACTTAACGTGATTTGATCCAATACTCAAAATTAGAAACTCTCATCTCCGTGGAATGCCGTTCCGATTAAGCCGGTCAGTTGGCGATGGGATTAGGGATCTGTGAGCTGCGCTTCATTAAAATGCTTCTAAAAAAGGTCAAATGCATGAAGGACACTCTATTATCACGTGGATTAATTAAAATCATGAACATTAAATATATGTATTGAACATTCATTTAACTTGTTTTAAATGGCGAAACACTTTATATTCAATTTTTAAAGTTGTATTTCCAAATAATGGAAATCACCTAGATTCCATTCCTCGTGTAATGCCAATCAAATGAAGCTAAATGCTTGCTGATGGTTATTGAAATGGCTTTAATTCCTCAAAATAACAGTATGTAAAATTGATGAGATCATATCAACGCACTGATTATCACAATCAATGACTAGTTACAATTCTGAATTGGAAGGATATTCAATTTGGTTATACATTGGAAACGATTTATATATTAATTCTTAAGTCATTGCCTAAAATGAACTAGTAACCCTAGAACTCATTTGACCAGTGGGATAAGGTACAAAACCTCTTTTAAATTGAGATGTACTTATTGAGGCTATTAATTCCAAATGACTATAATGATAAATTTTGATGAAAAGCATAAAAATTTAAGGATTTTAAGTAGCTAGAAAAAGAAATATTTGTGTTTGTGCCAACAAATTGCGTTTCTAGATTTTTTCTAGTAAGCCATTGTATATTAATTGTAAAAAATAAATTTATAAATACACCAACAAAGAGATATGAAGCACACTGCAATCCCCATTTTACGTAGCGCAGTGAACAAATTCAATTTTTAAGGTAATTCCATTCTTGAACACTTGACAATGTCTCAGACTTTTGCAGAAATAATTTATTAGCCTTTATAAAATTCCCTGGCGCATTGCCATCGTCACGTTGTAGAAGCTTTCAATTTTCCACAGCTTTTAAGTGATAATTTGTAGCCAACCAAAAAGATGTAGTGAATTTAAAATTATTTTCATCTCGGTGTAAAATCGATGTACTAGTTTTATGTGCAATATATGAACAGTAAATAGTAAAATATTACTTAAATTATGTAAAATCTAAATAGATAAGGATATTTTTTAATCTACACAGTTTTTGTTTAATTTCTTCATCTGTCTAACCTTTTCTTGTTATAGACATAACTTCTCCAACAAAGCACCGGAATTCGAACAGGTTTTGAGCAGAGCAACTGGCGTCTGACCTTCACAATTTTGTAGAAATAATTGCATTCGATTTTCAATACTTTATTTATTTTTTAATGAAGGCAAACTTTTGTAAAAAAAAAATCTACTCATATAAGAAGATAATAATTTTATTCTCTTCATGTTTTTTCTACTAGTCAAAAGCGCCTTTCATTATACTATTAATTCATATGATCTTCTGAAAAACGCCTGCGCAAATACTAAAGCAATTTCATTAGAAAGAGTATTATATGAATGCTGTCGTTATATATTTCAATTGCAATAATTTCTTACATTTCGAATAACAATGGATTTTAAATCCATTTCGCTTCTAGTAGAGTCAATCTTTAGTGCAAACAAAAGCTTAATCCCTCTTTCAACTTTTTAAACACTAAAATTATTATACAAGTCTTTTATTCAGGTACGTTTGTATAGAATTAAGATTCTTAATTTACTTTAAATTCAATACATGATATCATTAATGATTTTAATAGTTCCTTAATATATGTCAAGCAAATAATAACAACATAGGTATTTACCTGAATCGAATCCTTTCCGATCAGTAATCATAATTCATTAACGAATATGGAGACCGACCTGCATATTGACATATGTGTCTAATTACACGCCCATCGACAATTAGGCAGTTTACCTTGCCGTACCAAGCGCTGTCAGTTAATGTTTGGTGTGGACGATTTAATTCATTGGCACCATCAAATATACTATCACATGAAAATACCTAAGATATATTCAATTGAAGCAAATTTCAATTAATGTTTGGCAAAATTCTTCAATAATAGTACTTTGGGTAAACAAGTAGGAAATTTAAAACATCTTAACGTTACAGTATTTTTTTCCTGCTTACATTTAATCAGACGATTTCTAGTAGAAATAGATATATAAGTAGTAATTTCGGAATGAAGTTGGTTTGACAGGTATAACTTATATTTTTTCTGTAATAAGTAATCATAATTTATTTTCATATAATTTCATTTTCATTAAATTTGTTTTATTTTTATCTTTCCATCAAACAAAATTATACCATAACCTTAAACCCTTTATTAATGATAAACTTCACTATTATCATTTATAATATTTTGACTGTAATGGAACTGATCATCATTATCATGAGCCTTAGTTAGTCCTAACTAGGCCTGCTGCTGGACATAGGCCTCCCCTAATGCACTCTTCTCCATTCGGGTGTTTTGGACTGTATCTCACCACTCTGATCCAATGCGGGGTGGGCCGACTTTTTACATGCCCATCCGACGCATGGATCATCTTACTTTTCAGACAATTAGTTGATCGACTCAAATGTCCTAACCAACCAGAAAACAACGATTACACAAAGTTGTTTCCTCGCGGGATTCAACCCATGACCTCCAGTTTACAAGGCAAGGTCCAATACCGCAAGGCTACGGAGGCGGTTAATGGAACTCTGTAAGTCTAATTAGGTTCCTCAAAAAGGTGAATGTTTTAAATCATAAAGTTATTAATATTGAACACTGAAAATATTTAGGAAAAAATTTACTAAGGAAGGTAATTTTATCCATTTCACTCCATTTTCCTCAACAGATCATGAAAAAAGGAAGCGTTTAAAAGCATCGCCCTACTAAGAGTAGAATTTATGGGCACGTTTACAGAAAAATCTCTTTATTAGAGAATAATTCATGAAGGCGAAAAACATTGAGAATACTTTTCAAGTCGTACGTCACGAAAATTTATATGCATAAGAAAACAACATTGAATAAAGCATATGCAAATCTCAATATCTCCTGAGGTGAAATTTGACAATGTTAGAATATTTATTGTAGGCTGGCTAAAATATATATATTATATACTTTAGCCAGCCTACAGATCATTAAAACGTGACTAGACTAAGATCATACCATAAGGCCAGGAATTCAATAACCGTTTAACGAAATGCGCCAAAATGCTAGTATTACAGGATACATCTATATCAACGAAACTTATCTTCATTCACTCCCGTTGTATAGATAACCGACACGATTCGAGAGAAATCATTCATACGGTCACCGAAGCTTTCAATTTTCCACAGCTTTTAAGTGATAATTTGTAGCCAACCAAAAAGATGTAGTGAATTTAAAATTATTTTTATCACGGTGTAAAATCGATGTACTAGTTTTATGTGCAATATATGAACAGTAAATAGTAACTAAAAATATTACTTAAATTATGTAAACTCTAAATAGATAAGGATATATTTTAATCTTTTCACATAGTTTTTGTTTAATTTCTTCACCTGTCTAACCTTTTCTTGTTATAGACATAACTTCTCCAACAAAGCACCGGAATCCGAACAGGTTTTGAGCAGAGCAACTGGCATCTGACCTTTACAATTTTGTAGAAATAATTGCATTCGATATTCAATACTTTATTTATTTTTTAATGAAGGCAAACTTTTGTAAAAAAAAAATCTTCTCATATAAGAAGATAATAATTTTATTCTCTTCATGTTTTTTCTACTAGTCAAAAGCGCCTTTCATAATACTATTAATTCATAAGATCTTCTGAAAAAACTCGCAAATACTAAAGCAATTTCATTAGAAAGAGTATTATATGAATGCTGTCGTTATATATTTCAATTGCAATTATTTCTTACATTTCGACAGCGGCGGACTAAGCCCGTCAGAGGCCCGGGGCGGCAAAGCTGAATGAGGCCCCCAAGCTTTAAGTAAAATGTATTTCTACGAGCTTTTTATTCAGTTCACGTTTGTATGAATTTATAATTATTTCGTTAAAATCTGGCAAGTTAAATTTAAATTCGGCTTAAATTATTTAAGCTTAATAAACATAGGTATGTACCTTCAATCATCATCATCATCATCATCAGCCTGTAATAGTCCACTGCTGGACATAGGCCTCCCCTAATACACCCCCATCCATTAGGAGGTTTTTGGACCGCACCCCACCACACTGGTCCAATGCAGGTTGGTGGGTGGACCGACTTTTTACATGCCCATCCAACGCATAGATTATCTTACTTTTCCGACAATTGGGTGATCAGCCCAAATTGCCCTGACTAACTAGGAAACAACAATGAAAATTTGTTGAGTCTCCTCAGGATTCGAACTCACGACTTCCGGTTTCTAAAGCACACGCCCATACCACTAGGCTACGGAGGCAGTCGGACCTACAATATGGAATAAATATGGTTGAGGAAAATAAAATACGAATCGAACGACAAAAAAAGGTAAATCAAAGGTAGTTTTTATTTTCAGTAGATATGAAGTTAATTATTAAATAACTTCTGTGAAATCAATTTATTTTGAAATTTTTCTTTCAATCGAAAGCACGGCTATATTAACCAGTCGCTCATGACCCATTGTAGGTCGAAGATAATTTTAAAGTAGTGTAAGATTCGAAAAATTTCCTTGCATGATGCAACCGAGATGCAAATGGTCAAAAAGTATTGAAGTGTAAGCGATGTACAGGGTAATTCACTGAAATCCCATTTTATTATAAGTTTTAGGATTTCTTAGGTTGTCCATTTGGCAGCAACAACCATAGTCGGCTTTTACATGTCTGCGGTATCTTTTAATTTGTTCCAAAACTTGCTCCTTATCAAATTCACTATAAAGATTTAATAAATTATTAACTGCTACAGCTAGAGCGTCATCTGAAGCTTCTAGCATAAACTTTAGATTCAATAATTTGGAAAATATTATTTGAATTGCTTCATGGCGTTGTATCGTGTCGACAATTCTTGTATAAATCGATCTATGCATGTATGCATGCAATGTTTGAACATTGACCGTCTTATTTCTTTTTGAATCGTTAATTCAACACCATTAGCTAATACACCCGGCATCGTTCTTTTTACCTTCCCTCTTCCTAGTTTCTCTATGTCGATATCCATATGATTGCATTTTTTTGTGCTAAAAGTTACAGCATTATCTACAATCGTGTTTCATTCAGTCACTAAATACTCATTCAAGGCTTTTAGTTTAACGATTCCGATTCCGAAATCTAATATTTCGGAATCGGAATCGTCAAATCGTCAAATCGTTCAAATTACTTCCTCCAGTATAGAAAGCCAAAATTGTATATAGGTTAAAAAGGTATAATCACAAACAGCGGGCAGGAGCACGCTTGCTCCTGATATTGTATTGCCTTTGTTGGATCTTGAAAATGTTCCAAACTACTTATAATTTTCTCTATGTTTTCTTTTACGACTTTTACTGACTCGTAATGAGCCCTCTAGCAAGTATCAGATGAACGTTTTAAATTTATTCTAGTCTTCTTTCAGTAATTGCCATCTCTGTGTAGATGGTGAAAAAAACGAGTACAATTTCTCTACTGTTCCAAAACACGTGACGCTGGAAGGAACGCATGTAAACGCATGAACTCCATAAATATTCAAGGAATGATTCGAACAGGTACTGAACAGTGCTTTTGAATTTATTTCTCGGATTTTTGTTGCACCCCTCCATAGGCACCGGAAATTGACGCAGCAATGTCGTAACCTGGAGCCCTGCACAACGCAATATCTAGTCCATCTTTTTTCAGCTGTTGCTGAATGACTTTTGACATATCCTTAGCAGTTTTTCCAGATATCAAAAAACACCTAAGCAAGATTCCCATACTGCCACAATGTAATTTTCTATATGAACGTCATTTTCTATATAAACGTCAATGTCATTTTCTAATTTACCGGTGGTAGGTCCCCTTTTCACAGGAGACCGTCTGGGTGGGTACCACCACGGTGCCTATATCTGCCGCGAAGCAGTAGTGTGAAAACACTGCTGTGTTTAGGTTTGAAGGGCACCGTAGCCAGCGTATTTACTGGGTAAACGAGACTTAACACCCTATGTCTCACGGTAGGCAGCGCGTTGGTTACCACCGGTATTGCCGATCTCTATGGGCGTCGGTGACCACTACCCATCAGGTGGCCCGACTGCTTGTCTGCCTGCATATGCCATAAAAAAAGAACAAATTTAATGATTTGTGCGTGAGTGAGTGTGAAGCGAGTGCTGTCAAAAGTTATTCCGTAATATTTAGCCTTCTTAATATCTGCACTAATTATTTGCCTTACATGCTCACCCAAACATAGAACAAATTAAATTTGTATGCCTTTTGAGAAATAAGATGGTACTCTCTAAGACCCACCAGCGGCCTCTTCTAGGTTTAAGCAATGCTCTTTCAGCACCGGATCATATTTCGCTAACAATTGTACTAATTCTAAAAAAATCACCTGGTTTCCGAAGAAATATCTTCACGGTGGCCTCTGAAAGCAAGATTTTGTTGGGCTAAGACTAACGTAACATCTAAAAGGCGACATAAAATTTTTCTCGATTTCTTAGTTTCATCGTTATGTCTTTTCCACCTCTTGGATTTAATTTCCACTACTGACAAAGACCAAAGACAAATTTATTTGTGTGATTATCAACCTCACATGCAAATAGCTGGCAGCAGTAGTAATATAATTTCTTTGTTGATGGTGATTATAGCATCCATTTCCTTAAATATTTAGACTCGTTTAAATATGAGTAAAACCACGACAAAGTTAAACAACGATGTGTTCCTTAGCACTTTCACCTGGTCTTTCCACAGATTCAAAAGGTCCGTCCTTATTTTGAAATACTTCACTATCCTTCTCGATAATGGAAATTCTGAAGTTCTCTGGCACAGGTATTGGCCAATGTGCAGCATCATTGGATGAGAATACCTCTAACTTAGCGACGTATACTTCGGCTTCCTCAGTATTTTTCTTGAATTTATTAGTTTTAACATTCTGTGTTTTAGAATCAGTCACATCGGATTTTGTATTAAAATCACATTTAATAGACTTTTCAACTATGTTTGCTGTCTCAATATCAATGATTTGTACATTGCATCCCGATTCATGAGTTTGACTAATTTCTTTGGCAACGTAACTTTTCTTCTTATCAAAGTTTGAAAGGTATTTGGATAAAGATCCAGCAAGTGTATGTGGCCAATGTATATTTTTCGACTTAAGTACAATGTAAGTGTAGGCGTACAAAAGTGAATTATTCACGCTTCCTTCATTCAGGGGAAGAACCAGATACACAGACAGGAATCCCCAGAATATTGGAAGCGTTCAGCGTAAAAGTTTATTTGTACCACGTGATAACTTTCGATGGCTGTAGTGGGCTAATCTTGATGAAATCATGAAGGTACTAATCAAATTTTTAAAGTATTTTGAAAAACGCGAAAAACATTTGGCGGCCCCCCAAGACCTGAGGCCCTGGGCGGGCCGCCCCTTCCGCCCCCCTGTTAGTCCGCCACTGCATTTCGAATAACAATGGAGTCGGCTGGAGTCAATCATTTAATTGAAAACAAAATAGACCTTTTTCCTTCCTCTTTCCTTCTTTTTAAATACTAAAAAATTATAATAACAAGTCTCTTTACACAGGATCTTTTGGGAAATTAAGATTCTTAAGTACATACATATTTAAATTCCAATAAATGATATCATTAACTGATTTTTAATAGCCTTTAATAATAAGTCAAGCAAAATAAAACGAACACTACGCTATTTTACAACGAATACAGGAAATCCTTTCCTGTATTCGTTGTAAATGGTAATTTATTTTAACGAAAATTATGGAGACCGCCTGCATATTGCCTTATGTTGTTAAATTACACGCACTCCATGAAATATATCGGCAATTAGCCGCTTTCCCGTTGCTAAGCGCGTTCGTTAATTGTTCTGCCGTGTAGGCATTTAATTTGTTGGCACCATGCAAATATAACGTATCACATGAAAATACCTAAGAGTATATTCAATTGAAGCAAATTTTAATTAATGTTTGACAATTTTCTTCAATAATAGTACTTTGGGTAAACAAGTAGGAAATTTAAAACATCTTAACATTATAGTATTTTTTCCTGCTTACATTTAATCGGACGATTTCTAGTAGAAATGGATATATTAAGTAGTAATTTCGGAATGAAGTTGGTTTGACAGTTATAACTTGTATTTATTCTGTAATAAGTAATCATAATTTATTTTCATATAATTCCATTTTCATTAAATTTGTTTTATTTTTATCTTTCCATCAAACAAAATTATACCATAACCTTAAACCCTTTATTAATGATAAACTTCACTATTATCATTTATAATATTTTGACTGTAATGGAACTCATCATCATTATCATGAGCCTTAGTTAGTCCTAACTAGGCCTGCTGCTGGACATAGGCCTCCCCCTAATGCACTCTTCTCCATTCGGGTGTTTTGGACTGTATCTCACCACTATGATCCAATGTCGGGTGGGCTGACTTTTTACATGCCCATCCGACGCATAGATCATCTTACTTTTCAGACAATTAGTTGATCGACTGTTGAAATGTCCTAACCAACCAGAAAACAACGATTGCACAAAGTTGTTTCCTAGCGGGATTCAACCTATGACCTCCAGTTTACAAGGCAAGGTCCAATACCGCAAGTCTACGGAGGCGGTTAATGGTACTGTATAAGTCTAATGAGGTTCCTCAAAAAGGTGAAAGTTTTAAATCATAAAGTTATTAATATTGAGCACTGAAAATATTTAAGAAAAAATTTACTAAGGAAGGTAATTTTATCCATTTCACTCCATTTTCCTCAACAGATCATGAGAAAAGGAAGCGTTTAAAAGCATCGCCCTACTAAGAGTAGAATTTATGGGCACGTTTACAGAAAAATCTCTTTATTAGAGAATAATTCATGAAGGCGAAAAACATTGAGAATATTTTTCAAGTCGTACGTCACGAAAATTTATATGCATAAGAAAACAACATTGAATAAAGCATATGTAAATCTCAATATCTCCTGAGGTGAAATTTTACAATGTTAGAATATTTATTGTAGGCTGGCTAAAGTATATATTTTATATACTTTAGCCAGCCTACAGATCATTGAAACGTGACTAGACTAAGATCATACCATAAGGCCAGGAATTCAATAACCGTTTAACGAAATGCGCCAAAATGCTAGTATTACAGGATAAATTATCACGTTGTTCTCTAGGATAGATAACCGACACGATTCGAGAGAAATCATTCATACGGTCACCCGTATGAATGATATTTACATAACCATACGACGCAAATTTATTTAAAAGTGTGATTTGTGTTGTTTTTTAAAGTGGGTAAACGCCTTTATTCACTTTTAAAAACAACAGAAACTTATTTAGACCCCACGATGTCCGGCGCGTACAGCGTAAGCTTATGCTACTAAGTTAGAAAGGTTGTATGAATAATTGTAGATTTAAGACTTAAATGCAATTAAGTGTTTATAAGCTTAAATTCAATGGAATACATTACGTTCAACTTATACGTTTAAATGATCCTTGTCGTTATACGATTTATAGGTACGATTTATTATATGAAAACATTAAAGGGCACCTTTTGTTCTTTCGTGGACAATTTATGAACGCACTAAGCGCAAATAGCAGCTTATTAAAAGAGTAATTTATGAAGCGCTGCGTTTGAGGAAAATATTAAGGTTATATTTCACATCCCACGTTGCTTAGGTAACATGCGTTGGATGTACTTTACGTTTCAGGTGTTTTACGAACATGCTTACGAATGAAAATATGAGTATTAAGTTCGTACCGTAATTTATTAGTTTGACATACATTACGTTTAAGATTGTTTTTAAAATTAGACATTTAAATCAATGTAGAAGCACCAAGTATCACACTCAGCCTTTTTAAGATATAATTGGATTTGTCTCTCATAGATCAATTATCGTCCAGGTTACACAGTCTTTGCAATGCGCTATTTACACGAAACTACATAATTTAAAGTGATTCACTGCATCACTTTAATCGATTACATTTTTAAAATATTTAAATCAGGGCATTTTGTAAGGCTGTGAAAGCTGTTGTTGTTCGGGTTTTTCTGCTATTTAGCATAACAAAGTTGGCTCCCGA
The DNA here is from genome assembly GCA_029286875.1 of Lamproptera curius. Classification (NCBI taxonomy): domain Eukaryota; kingdom Metazoa; phylum Arthropoda; class Insecta; order Lepidoptera; family Papilionidae; genus Lamproptera; species Lamproptera curius. Next base: position 401,118 of record JAGSMT010000163.1, on the reverse strand, counting down.
AAAAAATAAACTTATCTATATTGCTGTAATACAACTGCAATTAATCTTACTGTCTGTGCGGGAGCTTCCTCATTATTTTTTGGGAGCGTTGCAAAAAGGACGATATAATTACGGGTCCTGAAAAAATGTTTACTATTCCCGGTAAAACCCCGTGGAAACAGGATAAAACCGGATTAGCCTCGATCCCGCAATTATGCTTCACCGGCGATGAATAAATTCAGCTTCTTATTAGTCACAGCAATGGCGATATTCCTACAGATTTCGCTATCTCAAATTGTAGTTTTTTCTTATTTTCATTCATTTTTTCTTCGTAGTAGAAGACAAAAACATGTGCTTTCTTTGTATGTAAGTGTTATTGTATGCAATAGAATTGAATGTAGGTTTCTGTGATGATTCGAAACCTGCATTAAACTAAAAAAATAACATTTGTTTTAGATGATCAGAAACATAAATTAGTTACATAAAGTGCGAATTAAAAGAAAAAGTAGTTCACAATACATTGTAGAAGATAGAAACTCTTTTGGAGTATAGTTTTTGATATATTTTCTATACATATCTAATTGTAATTGAGGTTTTATGTATATTTTGTAAAACCTACGAATGTATTTACTATTAAATGATCAAGTAAAAAATTGAGTCGGTTTAAATATTACAAAGCTACCGAACACCAAAGGTTATAAAACCTTCTTAAATGTATTTACTATTTTATGTAGCAATGCATACTAGGCGTTAATACGCCATGGAAACAATATAATCCTCATGGAATAGCAATGTGCATGTAGAAATTTACATTATATCGTAAATATAACCGTTTTTAATGAGTCTCAAAAGAATAACTTACATAAAAAAGTAATTGAATTTCACGAATAAATTAATCACCATCTTAAACAGATTTATACCTAATGCGGTTTTAGGGCAATCATATACAATTTTGACCGTACTTCGGACGCCTTGAACGAGGAAGATTAGATATTTCAAGAGAAGAAGCAATGGATGATTTCCATTATTCATTGTAATGGCGACTTTGAAAGCTTCAAGAGGAAATTGTGAAATGTTCAGGTACGTACATTTTTTCTCGATAACAAAATGTAATTCAATATTATAAGTCAATAAAATTAAACACAAAAAGCAGAGCAGATTGTATAGTTCTATTAATGCAAATCAGTATTGAACCTGTTTCAAGAATAATGATTTAACTAATTCACAGATTATAATAAATTTATTATGCATTTTTACTATTTTATTACGCATTAACCATGTGTATTTTTTTTATGACAATACGCAGCAGACAGAACAGTCGGCCACCTAATGGAAGTGTCACCGACGCCCATGGAAGATAGGTGTTATAAGTCTCGTTTACCAGTAATATACGCTGGCTAAGGTGCCTTCAAACCGAACACTCAGTGTTTTCACATACTGCTTCGCGGCAGAGAATGGCACCATGGATAGTACACCACAGACGTTCCTGTAAAAGGGACTCTACCACGTAAATAATAAGGTAATAATCCAGTGTATTATAGATTAATATAGATGATAGGCTGCGAAACTACTAAATTGCTTTGGAATATTCTGATACTAGAAAGCTATATAATCGTTGAGCATTTTTCATTTCACGAAATACCTTTCCGAAATCTAAATAATAACAGAGAGCTAGTAGACTATAAATGCTATAATATGTATAAAAGCTAATGTACATTTGTCTCATTCCTTACCCCACTAACAACTTAAAAAATTGTTTGTTTCTTGGCTGTTACATCAAGGTGAAAAACAAATGTAAAGAGGATAAAATTTTGTATTTTATTTGAACAATATTCACATATAATTATTTCTTTTATTTACGCGATTATTATACATATCAAATCCATAATTTAGGATTTCTGACGTTTCGGATTCATTTCACATCCTATGATCATGAGCAGACTAAGTTGGTATATTCTTAGAATATTATATACATCGGAATAAATATATTTAAGTAACTGAAAAATCCGTAAATTAGTGTATTTGATAAATATACATACTTATTACATTGGTCGACAGGGTACTATTACCTTTTACAAAACAGTTCAGAAGAAAACTGCTTCCGTATCCTGCGTTGGGGCTTGAGCTTTAGAAACTGAAGGTCATACTTTCGAATCCAACAGGGACTCATCAATTTTTAAACTTGTTTCCTGGCTGATTAAAACTTATCACACTTGTACATTATAATTTCTTAGGTGGCTAATCTCCAATATAGATCAGTCACCATAGCCAAAATCGACCTTATCATTATAAAATAAAACGCCTCCACCCGTAAAATATTTTCCATTAAAATTAGACATCATATATTATACAAAATACTAAAATATGGGATGATAACATTTCTTATGAGTTAAACAAATTACATTTGCACGAACTAATACCAGAATCTCAATACACAAACATATTATCTTTCAATCACAATTAATTATTGCGAAAATAATATTTATCGTCATCATCGGTTTATACTTATTCATTGATAGACAAAGGAATCTCTTACAGCACGCATCTGAGCACGGATTTAAAAAAAAAACACTTCTCCGTTTGCCTCAATGAAATCATATCACAGCAATTCGCCAATCTGTTAGAATTCAATAAGGGCGAAATTGAGTAAGGCTACTGCCATCAAATCCCGTTGTCGCTTCATTAGAACGCGTTCAAATTCAAATAGAAAAAAAAAGAAAAAAGAAAAGTCCCCGAAGCCATTTACCGACTTACGATTGGCTATTGAGAGCAGTTTTCGATGCGAACGATGTAGAATGAGAAGATTTATTGAAAATTGGCCCACTCGCGGGACCGAAATTGTGTCACTTTATCCAATCTGTATATGGAGTCAAGTAATTTATAAAACAAATGAACTTTTCGTTTTAGTTCTAGACTGTGAGGAAAGCATTTTTTTACTACCTTGATTATAAAAATATAGTTTTTCATGAAAATCAATTTCCTCTCTATAGGAATAGGAAGAGATCTATTCTGTCTAATTTCAAATAAACTCTCAAGTATAAGTTTGTAAGTTCTACAACTTGTAATTAAGCATCACGGAACAATGCACTTATGGAGGTTTTACTAATCTACATAATTAAATTTCGTTTAAGTATTTATTAGATAATTATATAGACAAATCAAGAATACTCTTCTTAAACACATCCAGCTCCTGAAAAATAATCATTGTATAATAAACATAAACATAATTTCAAAATAAAGATAAGAAAAACAATGTAACATTAATGAAACATTTAAATCTGCTAAAAAAATTACAATTTATTTGCAGAATTAATACCGATTTACGTCTAAATTGTAAATTCGGCCGTGACCCTATTTTAAAAGATAAATCCTTTATAAAAAATTATGGACAGCGGAAAGGTCGAAATAACTCACGACCTACCTTCTAAAAGTAAATTTACTAAAGCAGGATCCTTATTATCTTTAATGGAAAAACTTTGCAAGATTAGGTAAAAAACTGTTTAATTAATTCTGTAATTTCGGTTCGTTATAAAGTGCTGCGTAAATCCTTCGTCGCTTTTGCCAGGTTAATATTTGGTCTTTCATTTTATTTTATCTTATTTTATTTAAATATTCTTACTAGCAACCTTTTAGCTTCAGCTCAGATTAAGGTTAAGAACGTATTAAATTTTTATAAGGAGGCCAAAAATGACATTAAAATGCAACTCAAATTGACATATTACTATTATTGTTATTGGACCAAAATTGTATGAATTGTTTACTAGAAATTTATGGTAGTAAGACAGGTTACATAACATGAGATTATTTTCTTAAAAAATCAAGGTAACTAATTATTTTATATACTTTTTTTTCAAATTCCTTCACTGCTTTTTATTTGCAGCTCGTATTGGTGTAACAACTTTTATTACATAAAATTATTACATAATATCTAAGGGAATTATTTAAACTAAAATGCAATCAATCTAATGTTTTACTCTTTTAAAATTTGCTTTTCACAGCTTTTCGACTACAGAAGAGCAGTTTACAGTATATATGCGTTTTATAGAAAAATCAATGACGTTATTAGTAGGTCTGTAGATACTTATAGAAAAATACTTGTAACTTTTAAACCTTAAATTACTTGGCAGTTAATATTTTCATTGTCTGTACCAAGTAGTTTTTAGTTGAATTCAAGCTAACAGCACTTTTTCACAAACATTATGGAGCAAATTTTTCTTTAAACTTTTAAGTAATGCACAACTTATCAAGTTTATTCACATATTTAAAGACTTGCAAGACACGTATATACTGAAAAAGTCAGAAAATAAATTTAACAATTGTCATTTTTAGCACAAATTTACAATTATTGTATCTTGATAAGTAATAGAAATAGATCAGAAATAAGTATATATAACAAAATTAACAGCATTTAATAATTAAATCAAAGTTCCTATCATGTACAAAGGCAAAGAGAATGATGACACAAAACATATAATTATATGGTGTAGCATTGCACAGCACAATAAAAATCGATGATATTGTACGCACACAATATAATCATACACATGGCTCGCATTACCTACTGTATGAAGCTCAATTCATCAGGACTGGACTTACTAAATAACATAAAATAAATTAATATCTTCTTTTAAATTAATCCTTTTTTTGGATAGTCATTCAAAAAGGCTAATTTAATTTTTATTTTAACCAAATTGTTAGAATTTTTATATTATATATACTAACATATTAAAACTTTATTATAACACTTGTTAGAACATAGATAATTCGTGTTTTAACTTTCTGTCTTATCTAAAATGCTATTTATCTATGAATGTTACTAACCAACACCAAGTCTTTAAGTCAAGCTGTGTTACAAATGGCTCGGGACAAGTCACGTACACAGCTATAAATCAAGATCCTAGTCTCGATAGACGAAGATTTGTCACACAAATGTTCCCTCACCTAGACTATCGTAATACAATAATAATTTGAATTAGCTTTGTTATTATAATCTGTAGGAGAACTTATACATTACAATCACCTGCGGATTTACTTGTGTTGTTGTTGGGATTTAACAATAATTAAAAGCAAGTATATATTTTGAACACGTATTTATTTCTTTATGTATATTACAAGAGATCTAAAAAACTGAAATTTGAAATCAAATCGTTACATTTGCAGTAATTAACACTAACTCTTTCACCTTGTCAGATTTTGATAACGTTGACAAATAATAGTTATATCCTAATGACATTTTAAATTTTATTATTATACTCAGGACATTTAGCTGCTTAAAGTTCTATGGAACAATTTAAATGGCTTCTCTACCTTCCGTTCTGATATCATAAGTTGCAATGCTACAAATTTGATTATGTGCAAAATTCAGTTTTTACACACTAAGCTCATGCACTTAACATCGTTTCCAAAACGCATATGCATGAATTCAAGAACATCTTGGTGGATACAGATCTAAGCATTGGCACCATCCATCAGGCCTTCTGCACTTCCTAAAAAGTCTAAAGGTGGAATAGGAACCCTTCGATAGCTTCTATCCCATCTACTTCCTGATAGCTCCTTTAGTGTTTTTTCGATGAAGAGTCAAGTCGATTATCAAAATCTCATACCTCAGAAAGCCACTGGCATCGACAGAATATAACAACTGCAAGTTATCAAAATCTTACTCGAACTATAAATTAACATTCCTAGTCCTAATTATAAGAGCAGCTCTTTCAAGTATGTTTTCTAAACACTGGAAGGATGCTGACATATAAGGTTCATTAAACGCAAACCACCTCACTTCCCAGTTCATATGTCCCATTAGCTACTCTCAAGGGTTTCAGGAATAAATTTATGAACAGTCTTGTCCTAGCAACTCTTATTAGATTTTTTGAAATCTAAAGCTCCTACCCTATTCAATTGCTTAGCAACACTTTACAAATGAAATTCACATCATCAGGAGAAAATTAAAAGCCACTAATACAAGCCATCTAGCAGAGCGCTTATTCTGACGCGAGAAGGCGTTCATGAAAAGATGGCAGAAGGGTTATATACACAGTTATAAAGGTGCACGACCGTCTCGTACTCATCATACAGAGACTTCCAAGGAATCAACGTTCAATACTGCGTAGAGGAACTATATCACTACCTCGACGGTCCAGATCAATGCGTACAAGCTCGATAGGCTCCAGTCCTGTTCACGCTATACACTAATGATATCCACATGCACCGTCTTGTAGACGCCGCTATTACATGATGATATACTCTGCATATTCTACCAGTATTAATGCTCTGTCTTGATTAGTCAAAGGCTAATCCACTGGCCAATATCCTGGGAATTGTTCGGATAATGAAATAAAATCAATCCTTCAAAAAGCGCGGCCATTCTGATTGCACGACAGAAGACTACCTACCTATCCAATGTCCACTCTAGTTGCTATCCCTTGGGTAAACAGACCAAATACCTCAGGTAGATCTTAGATAAGTTCTTAACAATCGCCTCGACTGACTACGGGTCAAAAACAGAAAGCCTTACGTACTTAGGTCAGCCTCTTCCATTAATCAATACAAAAGCAGTTATCTCTGTCGCAATAGGTGTTCATACAATACAGTCATACGTCTTATGTTAACACGTATATCCATGTCCGTTTTGCAATCAAACGAACAGATTGAAAAAGTTCAAGTCCTAAAAACTGCACTGGATCGAAATTGCCTACCTTTCAACAGTACTTGAAAAACAAAGCATCTGATTTATTTGACTCAGGCTTCGCAACACCTCAAACGAACTAGGTCGGAGCCGCCGCTTACGAACCCAATTTCACTCGCTAAAGAAACATCCACCGAAGTCGCGAAACGCGTTAACAGATCTTGACGTTGAGATTACGTTTTAACTCCTACAAAGACCATACACAGTCTTGTCCTCGCCGTCGAGGCAAACTAATACCGTAAACACATATCGGCAGTACTGGCCGATTCTCAGCTGCAACCAGATAGGGCGGCTTATTAACTTCACTAATAGTCCTAGCAAACATCGAGCGAGGTTCACCGACGGGCGCCTCGATAAATGTTGCTAACAGGTATGGCATGGACTGACCAGCGCTGATCAGGCGAGTCTTCAGCCCTCTTGGGCACCCTCGATCAAGCCGCTTAGGATAAAGAAGTGGCAGCCGAGCCGAGGTCCCTTCAGGAGTCCTCGAGCTAAGCCACAGAATAGAGGTGAAGTCTGTGCACACTTAAGTTTCACAGCCCTCGAAACCGCCGGTTGTGAGCGTTAACTCCACCAACGTGAGTCATCCGTAAAAAAAAAGTGAATTAAGAAAGTAATTAAGAGTGGTCAAGGTTCGTAAAGAGCGTCGCTGACGACTAGGTAATCACTAAAGCTGGGAAAGGTATGCAAAAACATAGTCGTATTTACGTCTTTCTCTATAGCTTTTCATTTTATATAGAGCTGTTATTTCCTTTTTATCTAAAATCGAAACTAAAACAAACACGCAGAAATTACAAACAAGTACACACAGTGTATTACACATCCGAAAATACATATAAAATTTTTAAACTTTTTTAATATATCGGCATATTTATACTTCATTGCCGTAGAACAATAACGATAAAATATTTATTGGCAATGTTATAAAATATATGCAACACTTAGACACCAATCGAGTAATTGCTTTATGCTACTCGATTGGTGTCTAGGTGTTTATGTCGCAGGGCTTAATAATCCCAACTATATGATCCCAAAAAGGAGGTAAAGACCGACTATCGTCTTTATCAAAATCTTAGCTAAACGTCTTTACCTATAACTTATACGTAGATGTTTGTTTGTTTGTTCTTTATCGATGCCAAACAGCCTCCGTTGCCTAGTGGTGGCTTGCGCTTTAGAGACCGGAGGTCATGGGTTCGAATTCTGCGAACGCTCAACTACTTTTTAGTTGTTTCCTAGCTGGTTAAGACAATGCGGACTGATCAACCGATTGACTGTAAAGTAAGATGATCAATACGTCGGATGAGCATATAAAATTTGTCTGATCTCTCTGGTCGAGTCGGTTATCCGTCCCATCGGAATTTAGAGTAAAGTAATAGAAAGTGCACCTGTGTCTCTGCGTACACTTGTAAACTACATTATCTCCTGCGCTGTTGGCTAATATCTTATAAAGATCGGCTTCCGCGGTAGGAATCGACCAGGATTATATTATAATTGTTTATCGATTTCTGCTAAGGTTTTTTTTTCTGGTAACAAAAACTCGCACTTAAGGAATTCAGTGTAGCAAGTTATGTACAACAAAGTTAAAGCCTATCTCATAACGTTGAGCCAGTGTTGGCAATTTAATCGCATAAGGTTATAAATATTGACGCTGTTCACAAAATTTCTTAAAAATTTATTAAACTACTGATCTCAAAATTATTTCAAAATACATGGGACCAAATAACAGTTTGTATGTGTCGTGTCAGTCGTGCAAGAAAAATTAAAACGTGGTAAAATGGAAAAAAAAATCCGCTCCTAATTAATTACCTAATTTCGGGAAATCGTTTCATAAATAGAAAGGGCATAGCTTACTAAAAACCTTTTTTAAGGCACTTAAATAATTAAATAAGGAAAATATTACAATACTTCGGTAGGTGCGGAAACCTATTCTTATAATGTCATTCAAGAGAAAACTATTAGAATCTTTGTTGTTATATATATATCATCATCATCATCATCAGCCTGTGATAGTCCACTGCTGGACATAGGCCTCCCCTAATACACCCCTATCCATTAGGGGTTTTGTATATATATATACGATGTTGTTACGTAAATTGCTTCCCACTCTTATTCAAATGCAAATATTTAACAAGTTCATTGAAAGCAATAACGTGGCCTTAAGGCAGATGGCCCAAAATGCAAATGTCTTACGACAGGACAGCCACCAATCATAGCATTACATTTCACTAGCACTCCGTCCACGTCTCTGCATTAGCCAATTTATTATTTTAATATAAACATATTAGTCGAACAGTTAATTATAACTTTGCTAAAGCTAATTGCCTGAAAATATAAATATCTTGTTATTGATTGTTCAATTAAGGGGATGTGCGGCGAATGACGCTGTTAGCAGTATCAATAAATTAACCGCAAAACTCTACCCGCGGGTGCAATGCGTCCATTTATTTTGTCGAACATCACATGGTTGTTTAGAAGCACAATGGATAGCACGTGCATTGTTGACAAAAAGGGATACTTATTCCATAGGTTTTTTATTTTATCTCCTATATCAGTTAGATGGTCAATAAATTAGATGTTTATCCCCGATTATAGGAACACCGTTCTAAATTATAAAAATAAACATTTTTTTTATTATTTTAAATTTAATTCGTGGTGGGTCGTCAGAGAGTTAACGAACAATGTTATGTCCCTAATCTTTCTTTATACATAGAATTCTTATGTATGTGCGTTAACAGTGAACTACTCCTAAACGCCTGGACTGATTTGTATGATTTTTTCAATGGGATGGATTACATTCACAAAGAATCCCTACATATTGTGATGCAGCCGGTTTGTAAGTTGCTTGTCAATATTGCAAGTAAAATGCAGTATCGACTTCGAACTTTTGACTTTGTTTAATAGCCTTTCAGCTTAAAATACCATGCAGGGCAATGTCTGTCGGGTGCGCTAGTTTGAATATATATTAAAGTACATAGTTTTAACTTTCAAAAATGAACAGCGTTTTTTTAATAATTATAATATCAAACGTAAAGGGAACGAAAACAAGTATATCACAAAAACATCGTAAAAAATAAAGATACTCACGAACGAGAAAAAAAGACGAAAGTCTCTCACGTTTCAATATGCAACGGAATGTGGCGAGGCGCGAAATGGAAATCCTTCTGCAATGCAATATTGGTATTTCTTGTGACATTTCATCTGGTAGGAATCCAATTAAATGTATTCAATCAAGGATAATTTAAATAAAAGCGGTCAATACAAGACATTCAATTTAGTTATAACATTTTGTTACATTATTTATACAAATAAATAAATTTAAAGTGTCTGTTTATAATATTAAAACTACCGTTTTTAAATTAGTGAATTGTTATATATAACCGTTCTTATAACAAAACAACATTTGAAAAAAATATTCTTGTGTCCATATGTTCCGACTAATCTCTTTAATGGCTGGTCAGATTTTGACAGGACTTTTACTGAAAGATAGCTAATGATACTAGGAGTAACTTAGCCTATGTTATTATTATTTATTTTTTGTGATAGAAAAAGTCAACCATTTTATTACCACTTCATCATCAGCCTGTGTTAGTCCACTGGATATAGGCCTCCCTTAATGCACGTCTTCTCCATTAGGGGGTTTTTGGACCGGTATATCACCACGCTGGTCCAATGTGGGATGGTGAGTGGACCTACTTTTGTATTGCAACGCATGCATTATCTTATTTCTCAGACAATTGGGTGATCGGCACAAATTGTCCTAACCGACCAGAAAACAACAATAACACAAAGTTGTTTCCCCGTAGGAATCGAACTGACGACCTCCAGTTTTTATAGCAAGGGCCATTACCGCTAGGCAACGGAGTTCTCTAGCCCTATTTTTTAATAGTAGTCCTCTCTGGTAACCGCAGTTCTACACTTCATTGGTTTTTAGCCTGTTAAGCGTCATTATGAGAAAAACATGTAATAGTTAACATGTACAAAACATTTTTGTTTCTCTAACTTTAATAAGAAATCATGCAATTAAAGAAATATTAACTGTTAATATTAGGCATTGAAACCAAGAATTTTTATGTTTTAAATTTTATTACTTTTAAGACAAAGTTATTTGAGGTTTTTTAACCAAGTTCGAAGTCCTTTACATTTTCAATAATACTCATACTATATCATTTATACCAAGTCGAATTTGAAATATTATTTATCATCATCATCATCGTCATCAGCCTTTGATAGTCCACTGCTGACCATAGCCCCCCTCCCCCCATACACCCCTATCCATTAGAGGGTTTTCAGGCCGTATCCCACCACGCTGGTCCAATGCGGGTTATTGGGTGGACCAATTTTTACATGCCCATCCGACGTATGAATCATCTTACTTTCAGACAATTGGGCGATTATTATTAAGTATACTTTTAAAATATTGCTATTAGTATTTCTCCAATTGCAATATTTTAAAAGTTTAATCCATTACGGTTTAATAATGTTTCACAACAACCACTCAACTTAAACATTAGCCGCATAATGTTTAAGTTGAGTTGTAGTTGTAGTAGCCTCTGTTCCTCAAGCCTAGGTTTTGGATGTAATCATTACAAACAATCACAGAAAAATACAAATATTTCCTCTATCTAACATTATAGTATAAATAATACTTATCTGAGCCAATGGGAATAATATCATAAAGAGAATAAAATTCTAAGAACATAAAGGCCTTTGAATAACATAAAATCCTTGTGGTTCGCAAGGAGTAAAATATCACAATTCATTTTTTCCTTCAAATAGTTATTACGATTTTTGATTCCGCAGTGAGCATGCCAATTACTTATCTTTATTAAACACCTTTGACTTTCATTTCCCAATAGGAAGAAAACTACGCGAAAGGATTCTTTAATAGCATTTTCCGTCTTCCAGCTTATGAACAAAGCTTATATCCAAGATTAGCAAGGAGATGCTCTTTCATACCAATCCTTTTACTAAGCATAATTAATGATAAAGGATTTTCGAAAAGTCAATAGACGTATTTCGTTTTGTTCTTCATTTGTGAGAAATTTTAAAATTTAAAATGTCGTATTAGTCGTTTTTTAAAGAAAATTGCTATATATGTTAAGTGAATTCGATAAGAGATTATGTTTATAAAGTCCGTTTTGTCTTGGGTCCGTTTTGTCAAAATACTACATTATAAGATAGGTATTTAAGTCTATACGTTCTTTGAGTTGATATCAAAAATGATTTAACAATTCGATTGTTTCATTTTTTGAATTAAGAGAAAATCACGTACATAAACATAGAACCATACTGCCAAAAGATATATTTCAACTATGACGATCTCCAAATTTTAAAATTTTAACAAAAAAAACCAGCTTCAAAACAAAAAGCTAATTCAAAACAAATTAAAATGCACTAAAAAGAAAAAAAAACTCCAGATTTCAAATATTTGGATAGCGGAGATTTATGACTAATTTGCTCCCCTATCCAAAAATGAAAAGTTAAATTTAAACTAATAAAACTATGAATATTTAGATATGAAACAGCATTTATGGAACTCGATTTGAGGTAGTGTGTTGTCACCATCTATATTACAAATTAGTAAAATAGTTTTAATTATTATTGCGCATTCAACTTTTAATGATATTACTGATTGTTTTGGCTGTTAAGCATTCTTTCTTAAATATTTTAGAGCAGTTTTTTACATAATGAAATTTCTTAGAGGAAGAAAGGAATTTTTTGTAATGAAATAATTATAAACGGTCCCTAATTCACCTTTTTCCCACATAAGCCAATTCATTGAAGTTACTTGATTTAACTGTTTTAGTAAATACAGCTGTTTTAGTGAACACAATCACTAGAAATCATATCAGACAAGGTACTGAGTTTTGGTTTGAATCCAAAGTGAAATGAATCTTAAAAGACTTAGTCCTAAGATTGAGTTTACTAACGGACCATTAAATTGTAGAATTTTAGGCTGCAAGTCAAGCGTAAAAGGAAAACTTACTCAATGGTAGTATGGATTGAGAAACGTAATCTTGAAACTTAAGAAAATTCTAAGTTAATGAAACTTGAGTCCAACATTATATATTTATACAAGAGTTAATACAGCAATTCTTACGTTGGAATGCTATTGGAAAAACTCAAACCTGTTTAGCTTCGAGCTGGTTTCACATGCTCAATATTCATGCAAGGGAAACAATTATTTTAAATAGGATGATTATGGTTTACATTTCTAGACTCTATCAAAATATAGGTAATAAAAACAATTGTTTAGTTATCTTAGCATTTCAAACTGTTTTGATTTAACTGATTTCTTCATAATAGTTTAGTCAAATATAATTACTTTAATATTCTTTCATAACTTGTGGTAAGTTATAATAATGAACAGTTTAGCTTTCTCTAATATCTTCATCTTTCAAACATCTTCATCAGTCTTTTCAATCATTAAAAAATAAAAAAAACAATTATAAAGTAAACAGGGCATTAACTATCTTAAGGCTGTTAGTGTTTGACACTGGTCGATATTGGATCTGATGAGCTTAGGCGCTGACTTTCTTAGCATATTCTGCTGGAAGGGTTTGAGCTGTGTTCCAATCCAAGCTGGTGAAACCTGATTTGGTAATGAGGATACGACTGATAGGGACTGATAGGAGCCGGGGATAGAGTCGCTCTGTAGAACAAAAAAGACATGAACATTTTTGGTCTTAAATATCTATCCACATATAAGTATCTAAGTGCACCAAATACGTACTCACTCAATCGAAGTCAATAAATTAAATGCTTATCAATTTAAGTTATCCAAAATAATCATACAAAATTTTAAGTGCGTCAGGCCGAGATGAGTTAATTGATATTTTAGTGACTTAAAAAACGTAAGGCGGCCTGTTTTGAGTACGTAAAGAATAAGGGTTTAAAAGTAGGTTTCGTAAATTATTGTCAGACTGATATTGTGGTAGCTTTCAAAAAGTGCATTAATAAAATAAAAATGTTTCATTTGATATGGAAGTTTAAACCTACAGACAGACAGAAACAAATTTAAATAAAGCTATCCTTTAAGAAATTAATTAGTTAATGTATATAGACGCTAAATATGAATTTGTATTCTGAATTTGTATTGATTTAAATTTACCTGGGTATCGTAACCTATCTCGTCAGTGTATGTAGACTCAACGACGGTACCATCGGGAGAGGGGAATTGGAAAGTTCCTCTTACTTCGAGGACAGCGGCTTCCTGTTGTATTATAGATAAAGAATCAACATAAAGTCACTTAATGGCTGTTGTATCCCTTTTTAACAACAGTAATTTCACTAAATAACAAATGCTAAAATTCAAGGCAGGTAAGGAAACAAAAAATGAAGAAATAATAATTGTTAACACTTACAAAGTTGGGGTTCTTCACATCGAGTCCTAATGCGATTCCATTCTGGTTTTGTAGGCGTAGTTGAAGAATTCTCCTGGGCTGATTCTAGTCGGAGGACAATGTGACCACGACCAGACCTCAAGTGGAGTTCCTCTGAGCTCGCGCGAAAGGACAAGGCGCATTGAATTTTATTTAAAAATATGTAAATATAAGATATATTAAAATAGAGATGAATATTACATTGCTCTTACATATTGAATGAGTTATCAGGCCTGAATACAGACAGTCTGATTTAAAAGGAATTCGAAATCTTTATATAGGTAGGTTAAGACAGAATGGATGAAGAATTATTATTCTTTTTCGAACTAGTTGTCAGCCAGTATTAACTAATTTGACCTGGGTTTAACGGATCATTTTCGGTTTAGTGAATTATAAATTAAATTTATTTTAAACAACTTCCGAGGATTGTAACATTATTGTGGAGGACAACTGTCAGGTCAAGCTTTTATACTATAAATAAAACTTCTATAGTAAGTCAATTGTATTAAATTTTTGTGACTTGAATGATGTAATAAGCAATAACCAGTAATAAAAAATACAATTATAAATTTAAAAAATAATAGGTAATACATAATAATCATAGGTAGATTTAAGATATAAACAATTGATAAAACATCAATTGTTATATATAATAATCATTTTCTTAATATATTTTTAAATAAATGCAGGGTGTGCGTTTAAAATTCTTCCTGTACCAATTTACCTCCTTGGAGTACTTTATTACATAAATAGCAAAGAAAAAATATTTTAGGACCGGTTGATATATATAAAAAGAAATTTTCTTACGAGATTTCTTAAGGAGCAATTTTTACAATGCATTAGTGTACGCGCAAAAACATGAACATTCCCTGTCCCTTTATGCTCTCAGAGCCCGATAGGATGGATAACCGACACGACCGTAGAGAGATAAGGCGCAGGACCGACTTTTTACATACCCATCCGACGCATGATGATCCATGCGTACTTTTTAGACAATTGAGTGATCAGTCCAAATTGCCCTAACCAACTACGAAACAACAATAAAAATTTGTTGAGTCCCCACAGAATTCGAACCCACTACCTACGGTTTCTAAAGCACACGCCCTTACCACTAGGCTAAGGAGGCAGAACCAATACAATATAAAAAAATCAAATGTTATTTTTGTATATCAACAAAAGCGACCTCCTTAAAAATAAAAAATATCGTTAAATATTGTCTTATCATATTTATCTGACTGTAAACCCACCTGGTGTGTACTTTTATTTTTTTGTATTTCTTTAATGAATCAATAATCATGTAACAAGTGACATTTTAACCCAAAAAATATAACCGACTTCAAAGGGTATACAACCCTTTTTGCGCAGTGTAAGCCGGTGACAACGTGCCCACTGCAAGAAATTATTCCTGCGATTCCTGGCACTGTAGTTCAAAAAATCTAATATAAAAAAAAAACCCAATAGATAGGGGTGTATTAGGGGAGGCCTATGTCCAACAGTGGATTATCACAGGGTGATGATGATGATGATGATTTTATCAAAATTTCCTGTTTGACACATTCTTTGTCCATAGAATAAAGATTTTTGTAAATTCATTGACTTTTGCCGTAAATGAGCTTTAAATATGCCTGACTGAAATTTTTAAAAAGGTTAAAACTCAAATTCTTATTGTATGTTATACTTAAAACAAAGATATATGCTCTTGCGGAGTTTATTACAGAGCATTTTATGCAGTATAATTGTGTACAACATACTTTAAGTCTATCTTTTACAGTTTCGGCAACACATACAAGTATCTAATAAACTACTTATCACAAAATTATTACAATGGGTTGAAATGACGGCTAATACCTATCGTTTAAAAAATTTTACAAAATTCACCTGACTATATTTACCTTTTTTCATCATCATCATCATCATCAGCCTGTGATAGTCCACTGCTGGACATAGGCCTCCCCTGATACACCCATATCCATTAGAGGGTGTTTTTGGACCGTATCCCACTACGCTGGTCCAATGCGGGTTGGTGGGTGGACCGACTTTTTACATGCCCATCCGACTCATGGATCATCTTACTTTTCAGACAATTGGGTGATCGGCCCAAATTGCCCTAACCAACTAGGAAATAACACAATGAAAATTTGTTGAGTCCCCGCAGGATTCGAACCCACGACCTCCGGTTTCTAAAGCACACGCCTATACCACTAGGCTACGGAAGCAGGTATAAATTAATTAAGTTACCTTTTTTAAAACTTTAAGGCGTGCGTCGACTTGGGCGAAGATACCGTTCTCCGTTTCATAAACGTACTGATAGCCACCCTCCGGAATGTTTTGGTAGTTGTTGCGTACAATAGCGGCTTGTGGGTCCGGCACCGCGGCGTAGGCGCAGACGATGGCGCACAAAGCAACAATTAGGGATTTCTGAAAATATGTTTACATTTCAAAGTGTCTCATATGCACTTACTTAATTCTGAGCACAATATTCTGAGGTTTAGATGATATTCTACAGAAATACAGTGTATAAAGCAAACATACTTTTTTTTAATCAATATCGGATGAAAGCTTAATACAAGCGTTACGATTACCTGAAGTATCATACTACGCTGATAAGAAAAGCGATTAATAGAAATCAACGAAATTACGTTATTATCTTAAAAAATGTGTGGTTAATTATTATACATAGGTATTTTACTTGATAAGGCACTATTTAGAAAAATATAAATATTTTTTTGAATGCATATCTAAAAGTATTACTTAATTTCCACGTATTTTTATTGTTAATGTAACTTACTCAAAGAAATAACAAGCTTTAAATTAAATGGCACATGATGCTCATATTTTTTGTAGGTGAAATATGTTTGTTATAGTTTAAAACACATTGAGAGTAAAGCTATGAAAGCCTGTTCAAATAAATTCAACCAATTATTAAAAATGTTTTCTTTAAAATAATTTTGACATTTTACTTTTCTTTTCAACAGTTTGTTTAATATTCAAAATAATTAAAGAGCCACTCAAACTAGTTATCGGCGTACAACGTTTAAATGTCTCAAAGTTTATTAAACTTTAAACATGTTCTTTATGTGTGCCTTCGTTTTTTTATAACTACAGAATTAATTCAATGCATAAATTGATAGACGAACGAATCGCTTCTATCGAATATGCCTATAAAAAAATAAACATTGGTCAAAAAGTCAGCGTGATTTAATGTTCCTATTTTTTATAATTATTTAAGTACATTTTTAGATTTCAAAAAAAGCAGATCATATTATACCCAAATTTAAATTGTTTTTCTTTATTGCTTACTTAATCAGCCATAAATGCGTGTATCGTGTAGCGCGTAGTATAATGGAAGCAGATGTTGTCCCGAAATTTCAATTACTTAAGACAACGCCTCCCCAGTTGCCTCTTAATGCATTCATAATTAATATTTCATTAGGAAAATAGGGTTATTGCTTACGACGAATATATTTTGTTTTATATAACGATACATAAACATTACATGACAAATACCTAAACTGGAGTTAATTTGAGATAAGAATGTATTCTTAAGTAGCAAAGACCAATATTTTTAATGCAGTGGTTAAAATACTCCTAATACATATTTGTTAGAAAAAGTAACAAACTTATAATAATATTTTTAATATTATTACTAGGTTGCACTCGAACATATTCATGATCATCATGATCAGCCTGAGTGACGGACAAACTGAATGGACATAGCCTCCTAATGGCACTTCTCCATTAGGGTTTGGACCATACCCCGCTGGGTCCAATACGGGGTGGTTATTTGACCGACTTTTTACATACCCCCGCGCATGTTCAATAAAAAAAATGACGTGTTCATATATTAACATTAAAAGAGTTTGAAATGTCATGAATAAGTAAGTAAAAAAAGGTTCACAAAAGTTGGAAAAGGATTACGTAAATATAGTATAATTTACATACACCTTTTAAAATGTTGATTAATCCATTTATTTTCCCTAACATTCCTATTTATGCATCAAGGGAATATTCGTAATTGGTTTGGAGGTTACATAAATTGTGATTAGGCTTTTAAATCGTGGTTTTAAGAGCCAAAAGATATTTTTGATAATCTTAGGCTACGCAATTTTTCGGTCGCCCATCGTGCATCAATTTCTACATGATACCTTACGAATTTATAAGATTGATTTGGTAAACTATTTTGATATCCGCGCCGGAGGTTGGACGGCGAAAGTGCCTCAAAGCATTTTCCAACTTCGAGGAAATTCAAACGCTTCATGTACAGTTCTGCCTTTGTGAAAATCGAAGTTATTTGTTCCGAAGAGTTTTAGTAACGAAGTTAAGCTCTGCATGTTACAATTACTCACATGTACATACGTTGTGCATATGACATATATTAGATATTACAATACAAACAACTGCCTCCGTAGCCTAGTGGTATTGGCGTTTCCTTTAGAAACCGGAGGTCGTGGGTTCGAATCCTGCGGGGACTTAACAAATTTTCGTTGTTGTTTCCTAGTTGGTTAGGACAGTTTGGGCCGATCACCCAATTGTCTGGAAAGTAAGATGATCCATTTGTCGGATGGGCCATGTAAAAAGACGGTCCACCCACCAACCCGCATTGGACCAGCGTGGTGGGATACGGTCCAAAAACCCCCTAATGGATAGGGGTGTATTAGGGGAGGCCTATGTCCAGCAGTGGACTATCAAAGGCTGATGATGATGAATACAAACAAGTTTATAGATATATCATCATCAGTCTAGAGGTTTGACCGGCTTAATCCATCCGACGCATGGATTATCTTACTTTTCAGACAATTGGGAAATGTGTCCAAATTTTTCCTAACCAACCAGAAAACAACGATAGCACAAAGTTGCTAACCCACGGAAGCAGATATAGATACTTAAATTACGTTACCATGAGATGACTTTGTAACTATGATATGACAGCTTGCTTTATACTTATACAGTCTCTAATCGAATAGTACAATGTAAATAACGTTTGTGTGATTCAAGTGTAATTTTATGAAAAAAAAAGTGTAATTTTATGACTGACTTCAAACAGCGTTGTATTGCAATAAAAGTCCATAATCACGAGAAGACTGTACGATATCATCTTGGATGCTGGTAAAATTCCGAAATTTGGGGTACAAATATATATAATCGACCTGAAAAATGCGTAATATAATGGATTTGATATGCATATTAATGGCGTAAATATAAAAAGGAATTAAATTCGTTTTACCACTTAAATTATACGAATAACTTCTCGAAGTGTATGCTTATTAAAAATATAAGTAAGCTGTTGATAAAAATCGTTTATTTTAATTCAACAATGTATAACATGGTAGTGCAATTAATATACAACTTTGAAAGTTACACATAAATTGCACTACCATGATTTGTTTTTAAGTGACAAAACAAAATTATTGATAATACGATTAGCTAACTCAGTTTAATGATTAACCGTAACTTATTATAACTTATTAAAATAATTTATTATATAACTGTGATAAAATTTACGTTTCGAAGGCCTTTTAAATGATGCTTTACCCAGGTTGATTTGTAAATATTGGTTTTGTGGAGTATCTCATAAAGACTTATTTTACGACTGTGACATCGTTCATAATCATTTAATTAAGAAATTATACTTCTCTTAAAAAATGCATCTTTATATGTACCAATATGATTTGAAAGCTGTAAATAATACTACTTTAAAACGTAAGACGTCTGCTAGGAAATACGAGCAAATTTACATTTTTTTACATGTTCCTTTTACACTTTTTTTTTAATTTATTCAGAGTCTTAAAACTACTAAATTATAATATACAAGAAATTCTATATACGTAAGTACAATATACTTACGTAAAAATATAAAGCATAAATTATAAAGCAACAAACGATATTGACCATATTACTCTATAATTATAAAAGTAAAATTATTTGGGAAGGCATAAATTACGTTATTTTTGGTACTCATTTTTCACCACCCGTATTTTGCTTTGCTAAGCCTATTGGACTTCTGTCACTTAATAAGTCATTGTCTACAACATTCGTATAAATTATGGCATTTTTTAAAATGAACGATGTCGTACTCAATTTTTTAATGCTTTTCGACAATGACATTATTTTTATAATGCTTTTCGGGTCAAAAAAGTTAATTTAAGTATTAAACTACATTTAAATAAACCAATTACAAATTATACTTCTTTGTCGTAATAAGGTAAGAATCTCTTTAGAAATCTTTCATCTTATTCTACGTTTGTAGTTATACAGTTGTCAGTTAATATAGCTAACAGGGTATTAGTTTTGTGATATTGACTTGAATAATTAACGCGCATCATATTTCACTAACATGCCAAAAGAATTAAAACTTCAAAAATGACAACAAATACTATTTTATTGACTGAATAATAGTATAGCACAAAATAAGGGGTGACCCGAGCGAGCGAGCGACATCGCACACTTTAACATGCAACGGAATGGGACAAGGCGTGAAATTCCCTTCAAAAAGGCCAAAAAGGCCCTTTGGCAACGCAATGCCGAAATGCAACTTTTTGTCGATGCATTTATCGGGTTGCATTGCTTTTCCCTACTACAGCAGTTTGGTTGAATACAAATCTATTTATAAATAGACTGAAAGTTGATGAAATATAATAAAGCCAAATTAAAACGTCATCAAAAGAAACATAAACTTAAGAAAAGAATCAATCGTCTAAGGAGATAGATTATTTAAGGAACATCAAACAAGGTCATAAATTACCTTTTAAAATCGCATAAATTCATTGCTCGGTTATTCAGTCAGTTAGATATTTAAATCCCAGTGATCATACTAGGTACTCAACTTTATGAAACAACTTAGACTTTCATTTCTCAAAGGGAAAATGAACGCCGCAAAAGGATTCTTCAATAGCATTTTCCGACTTCGAGCTAATGATCTCCAAGATTAGCAAAGAGATGCTCTTTCGTACCATACCTTTTATTCCATAATTATCGATTGAAAAGAAATTTAACCGTGTGCATTACGTTTCGCGATTTCTTTGTAAGAGATTAATATCCTTTTCTTGCATTTAATACATAGTGTAAGGACTTATTTTACTTTATGTTTTTGTATTGTGTGTTGTAGTATATAAACTTGTGAACGAATCTGTTAAAAATCTAGTTGTTAGATGATATAATTACATCATGAAGTATTGTAATTGATATTGAAATTTTATATTTATAACAAGTAAAAAAGCTTGTTGACGTCTTATCCAGAGTCTAAATCACATTTCTCATCACTTTTCTCTTAAAGCTAATAATTAAAAAGCCCTGAAATTGAATATGTGACTTTGAGTTGGTATAAATAGTAATTAAGATAAAGGTATGTGTGCAGAATAAAATAAATAACGTTTTGAAGCTTCTCTTCGCTGTAAAGTTCTCGAAAATAGAAAAAATACATAAACAGAATATAATTAAATAACAGTAAAACATTTTAAGTAATAGATAAAGTAAATAGTTTAAAACAAGCTAATATCATAATTTTTTTTAAGTTACTTTTATTCGTGTGTACTAAAATATAAAACAAATATTAACACTTTTTCTTTTAATAAATTTTCCTTGCGCTAAAATAGTATATATTTTTTTAAAAAATTAACCTAATTAAAACAACTTTCTATGTAAACTGCATACAAGAAATCTGGCTAAACATAACGCATTTGTAATGAACCTAAAGCTATTATATTAAAGTATCGTGGGATTTTATTATTGCTTCTTTTAGCATTTTGAATTTTACAATTAGTCGATCGTATAAATCTACTTGATATTGAATTGCCCCTATTACGTTTTAATTTTAGCGTACAGCGTTTATTTTTTGATAAATCACATAACATACTATAAATGGCTTTGTGAATCCTATTTTGAACATAACTTCTTTTCAGAGAAAGAATTTATTACTTTATTGAAAAATTTTAGCATTTTTCATAATAATAAAAACTTCATTTTATTAAATCAATGACAATCATGTAATCAAAGACAATTAATTGTAGGTTAATCTCTGAAGTTTGAAAAAATATCTATAAAATGTAGTTACCAGGTTAGTACCTAGGGAACGTATTTCTCTCTCTCTCTCTTCACCGAAGCAAGGTATACTAAATCAATGTAAGTTAGGTGTCCAGGCGCAGTGCGTTTTTGCGTGGCATCAAGGAAGCGAGAAATCAAAGGAGTTTCAATTTTATTTGTAAGTTTTTGGACTTTTTGTCAATTTGTTGGAAATAAATATTCTTATACAACATGATATACCCCGTTTCTCAGATAAACTATATACATTAAATAATAGTTCACTTACTATATACTTACAATAAAGAGGCTAAATATGCATTATGTAAAGATTAAATATATTTTTGGTGTGATGAATATGCCATTTTATATAAACTTCATAGAAATCATTTATAAGATATTAATAGCCTATAAGAAATATGGTGCCAGATAGAATATTAAATCTCATATACGCTGGCTCCGTAGCCTAGTAGCTGGTTCGAACCATGCGGGGACTCAACAAATTTTCATTATTATTCCCTAGTTGGCTAGGGCAATTTGGAGCGATCACCCAATTGTCTGAAAAGTAAGATTATATATGCGTCGAATGGGCTTGTCAAAAGTCGGTCCACCCACCAACCCGCATTGGACCAGCGTGGTGGGATACGGTCCAAAAACCCCCTAAAAATGGATAAGGCGTGCATTAGGGGAGGCCAATGTCCAGCAGTGGACTAACACAAGGCTGATGATGATATAAATTGTTTTTTTTTGTGTATTGTAAAGAAAAGGCTTTGCTTAAGTTTAGTAGGCTTTATAGACTAGCTGTTACTCGCAACTTTATCCGCATAGAATAGGAAAAGTGTACGCGAGATGTATTCAAAATATACTGAATTACATAATATATAATAATATAAATGTATATCATTAGACACAATGTTGTATGGCTTTTGTTTGGACTACGACGAATATCCGTATTGACTTTGATTCCCATTTTCACCCCTAGTTTATCCTCATACAGTTTGAAACTACAAAATTGCTAGAAAATTAATAGAAAATCTTCATCGCTTTATGTATAATAGAGACAATTTCCATAATAACTTTCATCTGTTATTTCAAACCCTTCAGTCACCTTTATCGCAATATTTAATAACGGATGTCCTTTCTTGGAATCTTTTTTAAGTATGTACCAAATTTCATCTGGTCGGTTCAAAAAAATCGGTTCAATGGTTTAGATAGTAAAGACGAACAGACAGACCGAGTTACTTTCGCGTTTATAATATTAGTATGGATGTAAATAGATATTGTGTTTAATACAGATCGAATATTTTATTGACGATCATGATTTTATAAACAGCAATCAAATTCCTTATTTTTAAACATCAATTAGAAAAATAATGTCACGTAAGTAATCAAGTACATATCATAAGTGTGCCATTATATTATAAATCAAAAAATAATGACAGACATTGATTTGATCGGCTTTGGTATATGAATTCCAGCAATAATACAATCATAAATCTTTTGTTAAATAATTAATAATATTAAAACTTTTCGAAGTAACGAGAATACTACACGTAATTAAATAATAGAGTCTATTTTTATCGCGCTAAATTTGTTTTACAATATTCCGACGTTTTCGATACTTTGTAAGATGGTCACTGGCAGACTGTCCTTGAATACCGTAGTCTTTTGTTATAATTTACTTATATTTTACCAAAAAAATACAAAAAAGTAGATACATACTACTATTTTATCATCCATTTACAATATCGCACCTAATAAAATACCGCTGGCACACTTCAATATGCAACGGAATGTGACGAGGCGCGAAATGGAAACCCTTCGGCAATGCAATATCGAAATGCAATTTTTTGTCGATGCATTTTATCGGGTCACATTGCTTTTCCCCCTCACATCGATCGTTTTGATACAAGCAATAAACACAAGTGGCAAAATGTCAATCGATATGTCAATACGATAAAACTAATCATAATATACCAATGCTTTAGTATATGAGTGGTCGCCTTTAGTATGGAGATCTATATGAAAATTTGTATGATTGACAAACTGAGATGGCCCCAGAATGTTTTCGATGTATCACCAATACATCGGAAACTTTTGCGTCGACTTATAAAATCTCGTTCTCTGCTTTAGTATTTAATGCTAAAAATTGTAGTGATACTAAGTTGTAAACTGTTTTTTTTATGCAAATAAAATAATGAGTATACACTATAAAAGTATTTTTTTCAAGTTTTACTTAAATAAAATATTAAAAACATTTCAATACAGGTTTGGTTTTATTTTAGCAAACTAAATACTAACAAATTTCATACAAAATTTTCTGTCAAATACCTATAGACTTAAAGTTCTACATAATAATGCTATATACCTACCCAATAGTTATTAAAATTTCTCAGAAGAGTTCCTAGAATCACAGAACGACACACAACTCAGGTATTAATTTAGTTATTAAGAATTGACAATTAATTAGGTACTCCTGTAGGATACAAGCCTCTATAAGTAGATTATTCTATTATAAATTTAGGCACTTTAAGACAATATAAGTACCAAAATATACAAAAGTTGTGACCTTAATTGGCGTATATTAACTATTTTACTATACATACATTTGACCTAACTCAAAGTTTGTAACAAATATTTTTTTTATTTGATTTGTATAATGTAAATGATAATGTCAGTATTATTCCGCAAAATTATAATTTAAGCGAAACTCAATATATATTTATCTATTTACACTGAAAATAAATAGACTGTTTGACTGTATTTTATGGTACTAAAATTGCCTTGAAAATAAACTGATATATTCTTATAATAAATGGCCCATATTGTAAATTCATTCACGTGTTCCCAGCGACAGCTCATTTTTATTACAAGTCAAGTGTGTCTGATGATAAGAAGTATGAAATATGATACTGATATTACATAAGTTACAGGTATTGCAGTATACAGTTTTACATGACAGATAGTTTGCTGCATTAATACTTGTCGTAACCTTATTATTATATCGAAATATAAACTTAAAAAAATCTTGCTAAAATCGATTAAGCTTTATGTCCTGTCCACATAAATTGAAGCTTCATAGCAATATCAATAAAGTGCTAAAGCAAATTTATTCAATTTAAATAATTTACAGCTATTTTTAATGTGAAAAAGTTAAGCCAATTTCTTACCAAACCAATTACAGGTTTTTACATTTAGTTCTATTAACATTTCTTTTTTAAATAAGGAGAACGTATACACATACCAACACTATTTTGAATAAATGTCATACTATGGGACTATTTTATGTTACCAACATAATTTTTTTAGTATATTCTTACATGCTCGTATTAATTTATTACAATTTTGTGTCCTTAATTATCAAATAGTTTAATTAACATTTTTCTTAACACAAAGACTTAATTATTTTTCAATAGTTTTATTTTATGACTAACTAAAATTTATATATGATCAATAGATAAATGAAGGCTGACACAAAAACAATTCACTTTTCTCTGATATTGTTATCTGACATATTGACAGTTATTGATCAAACATATCAAAGTAAACAATACACTTGCTATTTTGGTACCTCTAAAACCATTTAAAACTACTTTCTTTGGTATATTTTTATATTCAGGCATATAATCATGAAAGAACATTGGGATATTTTAATAAAAGTAAGAAAAATTATAGAAACGTTAAACATTATTTTAATAAAGCTAGAATTTTTATATACTTTTGAAGAGCGTGCGAACAAAAACATTTTTTAGAATAAAATAGTTGTTATCTATTGTTGCAGTCATTGGCCGAATTTGATATGAATATTTTAATATATCTTTATGCTATCTTTTTTTTTAGTTTTAACAGTATATTTTACAACTATCACTAACATAAAACATGATGCATCTTAATATAACGCCTACGTCAGTCTAGTTTTTTACTCTGCATTTGTATAAAGAGATGATATCGTAAATTTAAGCAATTAAACTCTATAACATTATTGTTCACGATGTAAGATTTTATTTGTTTTGTATTGTTAATATAAAAACAATAAGTATTTGTGCTTTAATATAAAATCAGTTTTTTTTTATTATTTAGTCGAAATAAAAAAAAAATCATGAAACTAATTAAAAAGTTAATATACACTTTATTGTTAAGTATGATGCGCAATCTGATTCTGATTAACTCAAAAATGTAGGGTATAATAATAACTTTTGTCAGACGTCGACAACTTAGGGCATTTAGTTATTAACAAAAAATTTTCAGATGTGAATGCAGTTTTTATTGCTGCGGATTGAATAAATGGAAGGACCTATAATTTTAAAGTAAACAATCAAAATTGTGATAAGTGTCAGTATCTAATTGGTGTCTAATATAGTGTGTGTGTTTTCTTTAGTTAATTTTGATAAACAAACATAAATTAGTAAATAATAACAAAGATAATTCTTAGATTTATATTGATCATGAAAAACGTTGTGAATGCTGACAGATCCGTTTAAAAGGAAAAAATATTAGGTCTACTGACTCGGTAAAAATGCACAACTATTAAGTTTATTTACCCTTTGTTCTAGAATATAGAAAAATATAATTGTATAGCGTTGGAGCGTACAAAGAACTAGTGCTACAGTCATTGTATGCACCCATATACTGACAGACAACATCGAGCCCGACCCTGCCCAGCTGAAATCCCGCACATGCGCAGAGGGTAGTGGCCGCTGCCCGCAAATTATGGTATGACGTGAAACGAGCTCTGCGCACTTACAATCACTGCAATAAACCTCAAAAACAATAACAGTGCCAGAACATCCGACGTTTCGCTCATCAAAATACTACTGGGTCACCGTTTATCGTCATATCATAAGCAGCGTACGATATAAACATGAACGAACGCAAGATCCTATTTTTCACTCTCTCCGCGTTGGTTTACAGTATGTACTGTGTTAACATGTGGTTCGTGACACGGGGCAGCACGACGCAAGGGGCCACGGTGAATGGGGACGCGGCTGCTGTTAAGTTCGCTCCCGAAATAATTCCGAATCGTACCGCTCGGACAGCGGGCATGAAGACAAAGAGCGAGCCGCTGTTCCCGAAGGACGCGTGCAGCGCTCGTCAAGTGTTTACCGAGAGACCGATGACCAAGCGACAGAAACGAACCATGGAGAATATGGAACAAGAAAACAATACCATTACGGTGATAGGCATAACAACGTTCCTGATCATTCTTATAATAAATGCCGTGCTCGACGTGCTGAAAGTGAAAGAGGAGGAGCGAGCGAAGATGAAACTGAATCCAGACGGTGGCAGACGACATTCGTTAGCGGAATTCGCTAATAAAAAAACACTACGTAGAGAGTCGAGTAAGTTTGGACTGCAGCTGTTTCAAATAGCGGAAACAGTGGCGCAGGACGGTGGGAAGGAGGAGAGGGACCGCAAACCTTACGCGAGAGGTGACTCGATCAACTCGTACCTAAGTGACAGAAAGAGCCAAGAGAATTCGGCGCCGGCGTCCTCAGTTGACACACCGGCCACTGATTCGAGGCCCGTTAAGAGGCAATCAGTCGCTAAACTTTTTGGTGCGTATTTTTCTTTTCTTTACTTGCTTTGTGTTCGTTTGTAACAGCACCGTAACTGTGCGAAAATGTTTTGTCTTTTTATTAATGTTATATTTCTAAATGTTCCCTTAAATAACATGTTTGTATTAATATAAAGAGAATGTAAATGTTTTTGTAATCTATCCTATCTATTATTGACTTGAATTTTCTCTTTTACTAATCAAGGCCTGTCTGATGAATGAAAGACTTTAAGGTAATAATTTTACTATGGCTTGTAGTTAGATGCAATAAAACAGTTTCGTTTTGAGTGAAATCTGATTTTGAACATGTTTGTTTAACACTCACAGTGTGCTGTCTGTTTGTTTGGTTTATTCATTATTTATCACAAATTAATTTTGTTTTCATGTACAAAAGCCAGTAGTTTGATTGTAGTGGTGAATAGATAAATAATTATTAAGTTTCGCTTAAATTCTAATTTTGCGGGATAATCCTATCATTCCAAACTTGAATATTATTTGCCTGATATTAACATGATGTCAATTATCCATCAGTATGGGTAACTGTATAATAATTTAAAAGCAATATTAGATGTAATTAATTCGTAAATACAGGGGAATCTATAGTTGTTTTATAACAAGCAATAAGCACTTCAAAGTTTCAGCTTTCCATTTTTCCACTGTTGCAAAGCACGTTAAGGGGATCTAGGTAAGTGATATCAACCCTAGGTAACTAAAACAGAAAAATGTAGCAGGCTGTATAGAACTTTTTTTACATATACCATATAATTTGATATACACTTCATCATAATACTCTGATATTTAATTTTTGACTTTAAAAAATGCACTTTTAACAAGGTATTAACTAGGCTTACTAATAGCAGCAGTACGAAATCTCTAAATATTGAAGGACGCTGCATAACCAATGGTTTAAAGGCCACGTAACTATCACTTTATGTAATGTAACAATCTTTATATAGTGTAAGAAACATATAACGTTATTGTGTAAGTCATGTTGTTGTTGAACATGGTTAAGTATAAGTTTTTTTGTATTTAACAAAATTATATGATAATATGCGTGTGCATTACGTAAGATGTTTCTCGATGTCCTTTCAAAACTCAAAATAGAAATTGACATTTGGATAGTAATATTTAACCAACAATAATTATTGATGTTTCTCAAAAAACAACATATAAACTCCCGTCAGCCACCGTGGAGCCCATAAATAGGCTGGAATTTAATAGTGTGTAAACACTACTTTCTTTAAGTTTTAAAGATATTGTAGCCAGAGCCAGAGAGTAAAACAGACGTTAAATTTCACAATTTTGCTGCTGCTTTTCTTATTACTCATCTCTTTCACTAGTCACTTTGACCATAATAAAAGCTGTGCTTGAGTGGGCGTGTGCGTTAGAAACCCGAGGTCGTGGGTTCAAATCCTGCGGGAACTTAACATTTTTTTTGTGTTGTTTCCTAGTTAGTTAGGGCAAATTGGGCCGATCACCCAATGGTCTGAAAAGTATGATGATCCATGCGCCGGATGGGCATGTAAAAAGTCGGTCCACCCACCAACCCGCATTGGACCAGCGTGGTGGGATATGGTCGAAAACCCCTGATGGATAGGGTGTATTAGGGAGGACTATGTCCAGCAGTGGACTATTACAGGCTGATAAGAGGTACTTAGGTGTACTTTAGTTCTTCATAAGTTTCTTAATGGATAAATCTAGGGTAAGAGTCAAGGAGTAGCGAGTAAGATTTACATCTTATGATGTCATCTGTGTAACGTGGTGGGATATGGTCGAAAACCCCCTAATGGACGGGGCGGCCAGGAGGGAGGCCTATGTCCAGCAGTGGACTAACACAGGCTGGTGATGATGATAGGTTTTGTGATAATGACGATGTATTATTATTTAGTATCTAGGTTTCTAATACACCACCCTAATAAGACTTCGTCGTCGTCGTCTAATAATAAGATTCAGCTGTAAGTCTACCTGTGTAATCTGTATAATCACATAATAAAATTAGGAACAATCGCTAAACAGTGAGGTAAGCCTGATAATCCGAAATTTACCATGTTCCATTGCGTAAAATTACCTTGCAAAAACAATAATCTAGGCTTTTTAAAGATTTAGCTTTTAGGATGTAACTTATTCACGCCATAAATTCACTACTGTTTTAGTAAAGAAGTAATTGTAACGTGTGTATTTAAGTATTTTTTGATATAAAAATATGAGATATCAGCTGTGCAATGTAAAAACGGCAATTATGTGTAATCTTATAAAAAAAGCCAGTAAGACCGTACAATGTTCTATTTCTACAAACTAGCTTGCTACAGTAAAACATACTATTATTACTTAAAATGAGTAAAGTATATGATTTGAGAAAGCGTTGTCTTATCTTTTGCTTATTAAGATATAAGTATCTTAAAAAAATAGAAGAGACTTTATGCAAAATTAGGTAATATGTTTTTATTTTTATTTAATATTGTATTGTTTAAAATACCTTTATATTAGTGCTGCCTCATACAATAGTTGCTAACTTGACAATGTTATAGAAAGCGTGTTTATGTATATACATTTTATTGGATCCGTATAGTAAATTGAATTGTTTGAGTAAACCACTTATCTACTGTTATGTCACTGTACGTGTAAACAAACCTTCTGATATTATCAGTCGATATTTTATCAGTTGCCAGGCTTACGTACCCTTTGTATGGGCTTATGGGAGCTTACTGTATCAATTAATAAATATACAAAAACAATGTATATTCCAAAAAAAAATCTTCTTTTCTTTTACATTTTTATAATTTCTATGGTTTTAATAAAATCATCTTTATTTTTGTTTTAAATTGAAAATATGTTGTTTACAGATGACATCATAAGATGTAAATCTTACTCGCTACTCTTGACTCTTACCCTAGATTTATCCATTAAGAAACTTATGAAGAACTAAACTACACCTAAGTAAAAACCTATCAGAAACTTGCTCCGTCTTTTAACAAGATTAACAAGGTTTATGATGTAGATAACTACTATTTATGGTAGTAAAGAAATTTTACCGAAAATATATATTTATTGTCTATTTAAAAAAATAACAAGTTTTCTTTTTTAATAGAAATATCAGCTTTAGTTTTATTGATAGATAAGACAGATCTTGATTTGAATGTTATATGTTCCCTCCAATCTATGTCAATCTAACAAAACCGTTTAATCAAAGAAACGAAGAATCTTTAGTCCACCGATACAACAAACGATAAAGTCAAATAAAATCATCATGAGGTATAATTAAACACAAATAAGAGAATACCTCCAACTGTGGTTTTATTTAACGATGCGTTTATTTACGTAAATAAAATAAAATCTAATAATCCCTTTTTCAAGTACATACATTTAATAATAACTTTTGTAATAAGCTTTCAAAAAGAAGGATTTTCAATAGGATTATTAATGCGACTAATTTTCATTTACTTAAATTAGCTGCTTAATTTTTTCCATGCTGGTCTTTTTTTATTTAGAAAAGTATATGTTCAAGCTTCAAGTAAAAAAGAAAGACTTCGGGTTTAAAGTTTCGTTTCGTTTCTTTTGGTTCTTCCTCTTGCTTTTTTTAGTCTTATTAGTCTGCAAAAAGAAGATTTTGAGGCTTTGTTTGATTTTATTTTTAATTATTTCTTATTAGGATGTTTAATCGTACGATTTGTGCGATACGTTTTTACTTATGGAAACCAGAAAAATGGTAAACGCCAGCAGCGTCTTTTTTTAAAAAGAGAAGAGGAGGAGAGAGGAGGAGGTTTAGGCAATTATTGATATTTTTTCGGAAACCTTGCGCAGCCTGGGACTGTGACGTCAACGAATACAATATCAACTAGACGTAAAAACGCCTGTTCATGTTTCTTTTACGGTATAGCGGATTAGATTATTATAATAGCGATTAAACCTCGCATTCTACATGTTAAGCAGATAATCATAATCTTGCGCGGATCTTACTTATTACAAAAATAATTTTCTGCAAAAGGAAATGTCTCCAGAGCTTGTTATTATAACTTATTCGGTTTTGTTAAATAAAATAAACCACAGTGACTATGACATCAGTTTGTTACCTATTCTTCGTCTTATTACTCTATACACCTACCTATAACAGAGGCAAATAAAGCAATGATTAAAATAATGTAGAATAAAAACAAAGTGGTTTTAATAATAATAATAATAATAATAAAAATAATAAAACTTTATTGCAGACACATAGATCCATATTCATGCAAAGTTAAATAAAGTGAAACAAAATTAAAGTAATACAATGATATAGGTATATATGTAAAAAAAAAATATTATGTTTTCTACACGTTTAGATTGTATAGAACACACACCCTCCCATTACCTTTTAGGCAGCTATATCTATCCATCGTTTATACATTTTGCTTTGTATCAATCTCTCTGCCAGACTCCTTATGATAACGTTATCACACGAGTCAACTCTAGACATAAATTAAGCTATTTTTTCTCGCTGAATAGCGTTAAATGAGTCTACGCGGGACTCAGTGAACATTTCCGAAGCACTACAAAAACGCTTTAAACCCAGGTGTCTAAAAACGTTGTTATACGCAACACGGATGCTATCATGCGTGTTTTTTGTGTAATCAGTCCAGAGTTGACAAGTGTAAAAAGTCTGACAAAAAGTCACAAACAGTGTCTTTCTCATGTTAAACGAAGATTTATAGAACTTTCTCGTTTTCATGTTACCTACGACGCACAGAGTCTCGTTGCTTGTAATAATTGACTACTTGCTTTAATGCGAAAATAGCCATATCGGTTGATACCTTAGGTCGGAACCCGAACTGCCCATCGTCATTATTTATACTTCCTAAGTGCATATGGAACAAGTTAAGTTAAGTGCATACATTCAAGAACCTTGGCCACAATCGTAGCTAATGAAATGGGTTTTGTGTGTCTAGTGATTATTAGTCATTTCGTGATTGACCTTTCCATCACGTATGCTAGACGACTGACTCATTTTAGTTCTTATGTATTTCAACTACATGTCTTATTTGGCTTTAATATAGAATCTATATTAACATACATTTAGCCAATAGATATTTACCGATAATTAGCTGGCTAGCTTAAATTAATTAAAGAAAGCACAAGTTAAAGAAGTTAATTTTTTATTATTAAATATTTCTTATAACATGATTAAAAGTATCATTAATTACACAAGTGTTTGAGACATGTTTTATTAATATTAACAAACATTTCTAAAACTCTCGTTGTATATTTATATAAACTGATTTACTTTAGCAATAATCAGACGCAATCGTTTTTCTAATACGTTTTTTGACCAATTCTTGATTATTTAAAAAAATATACATACCTACCTAATGAAAATAGACGTAAATAATCTAATCTATTTATCATATATTGTACAGTAGCATTACTGTTTCAAATATATTATTTTTGAAAAATACAACTTTTACAAATTAAAAAAACTGAAGAGACAATTTTAATGGTTTTACGTTTTATTTAGCCATGTATTTCATACACTCACTTCAAAACGTTGCTCTCCAATTAAACAATAAAAAATTTAACGACTCAATCGCGCAGCAAATGCAAACCCTAAAATTTTATTGCAATCATCAAAATGACAGAAATCTATTGCTGTATTCGCTGTGAAGTTGTGAAAAACTGGTAATTGAATGCTAGCTGTAGGTTTTTTCAATTAAACTGAAAAATATACTCAGAATTGTTTATAATACTGATATTGAGCATTTTAAAAATATATATACCTTATTCATTTATCGAACCCTATTTGACAATAGATGTCAAATATGGTTCGAAAGAAATTTTAAAAGATTTTTCAGACCAAAAGCAGCTTTCATCCAAACCGTTTGCAGCAATTTTTAACAATTGATTAGCTAGTGTATACTGATGTATTGAAGAAAGGTATTTTAATTCATAGAACAGATGAAACTATTTAATTTTCTATACTATTATGCAACCAGAGAGAGTTAAATATATATAATTAAATATCTTATTTGGCAAATTCTATATCAAATATTTTTATTTAATATTTTATTGCATTACACTTCTTAATATATCGTCAGCTTCTTTGAGCGAGTCTTAAAGGTTTTTATTTGAATAATTTTTTTTGGGCAATTACTTTAAACAAATGAGTAAAACATTGAATTCCATTTAAAATATTAGCTCTAGTATAACAGAAGTCACTTGAAATTATAAGATATGAAATTTTAATATAAACTTATAATAACAATATCGCTCCGAACATTCCAGGCGCTAGACCAGTCCCTATGGTAAGACGGTCATCGTTCCCAGCACTTCCCCTGAATCCTGAAATTCAGGCTTTGATGTTGGGCAACAGGCAGTCCTCCTTCGACAGCGACGATGAGGATGGGAAGGGACGGCGCGTCAGAATAATACGTAGATTTTAATTTATCAAGACAATTCTATACTTCTTAGTATACTTGCTGAATCGACCTATCAACGAATTGTATTTGCAATGATTATCAATGTGATATCACATATGTTGAATATGTTTTAGTTTTTATCAAATGTTTAATTGTAATGTCTCACAAAGTTTTGATCTTACTTGTGACTTGTAAGCAGCAGTGCGCAGGCAATGACATGATGTGGAAGATATAAATAATATTATTAATATCACACGTATTTTAATGACTGATAATGTTTTATAATATTATTTTATATGAATGTAATGTGAAAATTTTGTTTTAATAACTATTTAAGCGTGTATATTATGATTGTGGACGAACTGAAAGTCATCGAATAAAAGTTTTATTAATTTATATGCGTTAGGATGATGCCGAGTCGATAATAATTCAATCGAAACTAGTCAATTGTATTTTATTTAGCT
The DNA here is from genome assembly GCA_029286875.1 of Lamproptera curius. Lineage (NCBI taxonomy): Eukaryota > Metazoa > Arthropoda > Insecta > Lepidoptera > Papilionidae > Lamproptera > Lamproptera curius. The sequence goes on along the minus strand of JAGSMT010000163.1, from coordinate 366,655 downwards.
TTATTCTGTAGATATATTAATAGTGAGATATTATGAATAGCAAAAAGTATTATCCTTATTTAAATTAAGTAATTATCATATATTCCATGCATAACTGCATATAGTTATAATTTCTCTTTAAAATAATTTTTAGAAATACATTTTAATGTTATAGCTTTAAATTAGCTTTGTGAACTGTATTTAAATATTGTTTGTTTTGTTTATTTCGATACGAGAATGGATATGTTTAAGAAACTTTTCAATTGGTTTATATTGGTGCATAGTTGTTTATACTCTACAAATCACAAAATTTTACATAGTATTATATTTAAAATTCGTCAACTTGCTCAGCTTTAATGAAATTTTAACATAAATTTGTAGAATATTTCTTCGAATAAAATATAACAAAATACGTTTTATTCAAAGATTAAGTTTTTGAAAATCCTTATACTAAAGTTACATATTTCTATGAATAATAAATTCATTTTCTTTTCATTCAGATTTAAATAGCAACATTATACAAAACATTAATACTGCAGTTTTAATACCACGTAATTATTTCAAAAAAGTTTTAGAGTCATAAAAAGTTTAAAGTATCAAATAACTAAAGTTTTTTCTTCCTGTATGAAAGTCTTTTCACTGTTCTTCTTATATTTATATTTATGTATTTCTTGTATTTATGGATATGTATTTCATCAACGATAAGTATTAGTGTAATGGCTTTACATTATTAATACTTCTTGAGGATAGTAGATTATTAAAAATTATTACAATTTTTCAAAAAATTGCTATCTTTAAAAAAAACAATATTTTAAACATACGAAAATTGGCTAGATTATTTTTATAAAATTCCTAGATATTTTTATAAAAAGTGGTTAAACATATTTCCTTCTATTATTGTATAGTATTAACATTTTAATCTAGATATTTCAATCTTTCACTTATAATGTGTTAAAATATTATATTACAGTACAGTTTTTAAAAAATTATTACACACGTATCTTACTCAACTCAACCTTTACAAGCAAAGACGTTGGACTCAATCAACAAAACTTTAAAAACGTAATTGTTAGGTCTTAAATAGCACTCAGTGCTTTAGATCTAATTTCTAGCACTATATATATACATAACTACCTACCTATTCCCTAATGATAATAATTTCAAAGTCTGATTTTAATAAATATATTGAACTTACCTTTACACTGATTAGAGTGTTATCTTTGAATGTTTTTTATCCAAATAAACATTTTTACTACAACTTATTAAAAGTTAAAGACAATTGTATATTTTCTTGTCTTTATTAAATAAATGTTTTTCCTAAAATGCTTTTATTATTTACATCCCTCGACTTTATAACTACATTAAATATCGATGCCCTTTATGATTTTTTATACGTGTATGTTTCAGAAACTATTATTATGTTAGTGATAAGTAATAACAGTAAAAGTTTAGTTAATTAATATTAAAATTTTTGAGATTTTTTTTTTTTCTTATTTTGAAATTTGGCCCTCCACCGGAAGTAACCTGGTGATTTCTGCAAAGTCCAGTTTGGGAGAAACACAAAGTATTTTGTTGAAACTGACCGGCTTGGTTTTGTAAGGTAAATAAACAATTAATTGGTTGAGATACCTGGGACAAAGACAGAGCAATAGTTTAATAGGGATACAACTTCAAACAACATTTGAAAACATTTATCAAGACAGAACAAACATTGATACAGTCTAATAGAATAGGAGAAGGGAAAAGGGTAGGAGTTTAAATACTTATAATATTAACAGGGATAAATTTACAAAAAAATTTAATAAAGTATAGTTCATTGAATGTTAAAAGAAAAGGGATGTTGATATCATCTTAGGTAGTTTATGAGATGCTACATACTGCGAAATTTAAGGTTTATTTTATACTTTTCTTCAAACTTGGTCAATTTTCTTGGATTTAAAGGAATCTTTGTATTTTGCTTTTTCATACTTTTCCTTTTGGTTTTAAATATAAAAAGTCTTTTAAACCAAAACAGCCATAAAAGGCGTATTTTGATCGACAATCAAAAGTTGCCAAATTCTTAAATAAGCTTTTGAATTATAAAGATTTTAATACAAAATATTTAAAGTTTCTAAAATAAAAACCTTAGGGTACGCGGCTTACAGAAAAATGTTTGTAAAAAATTAATAAAAACAAACAAGTTTAGAGGTTTTTTTATATATTTTTCCAAGACCAAAAAAATTTGGAAAGAATTTCTTACCTAATTTCCGGTGAATATTTAACCTTGGCATGTTTTGGAATTACTTCCTTTTAAAAATTTTGCCCTGATTTCTTAAACCAAGGTTATATAAAAGTAGATTAAAAATTCGATACCTTTGCATGTTCTTTTTTTTCCAATAATAATAATAAAATTCATTTAAGCGGTAGTCTAAAAATAAAATAAAAATTAGAGATTTAAAGATCTGTTAACCCGGGTTGTTCAGCTTGGTCCCAAATTTTAAAGGTTTAAAAGATTTCTTTGGAAATCCTTCTTTGATTTTGACATCCATTTTTGGGAAGTGACCGACAATCAAGGGTGTGGGTTCGATTCCCACCACGACGGATACTATCTGATGAATATAGTAATTTTTTTTGTGTCTTAGTGTTTTGTATCCTTACCATTTTTTAGAAAAAGTTAGTCTACGTATTCATCTGTTATATAGTTTCCATAGTATAACCCTTCTTTTCCAAATATTTTTAAGGACAATTTTCGACGACGGTTTTAATAAATCCCATTTAAAAATAATTATTTTATTATTTATTTTGTTGGCATTTTGCAACCATAAAAACAGCGGGGTCAATAACATCTGGATCATTTGTTCGTTCAACGTAACAGGTGACATGAATTTTCATTGTTTATCGCACCTTATGAAGCGCCATGGGGCTGCCTGTCAGCATTGGCAACCGGCCAGCGTGGATTCGGCGCCAAACGACGAATATTTTCGTGCGGAATATTTTAAACAAACAATAAATCGCTTCGTCGAGCCGACCGTTAAGCTGAAATTTGGCCGCATATCAAATATATTGGCCTTCGATGTTTAAACGATACGAGTCTCCTCTGTGTTTGTTTAATCTATGTTTTCTTATGCAAATTTTGATTTGATATTCCTTTGGGGGTGCTTGAGAATTTAGTATCGAATATATTAATTTTATAAATTACCGCTTATAGTAGAATGGATAAAGCATTCTCAGTTTAAGAGTCTTTAAAACATGTATTATTCTGAATAATACGTGTTTGACCAACTGTATTTCGGCTTTTAATTATGAACCGCTTTTATGTAATCTTTATGACCTAAAAAATAAAATATTCTAGAATTTACTGAAAATATGTCAATATCATGATTATTTAAGTTTTCGTTACCTCGTTAAAAAAGCTGTGCAAATAATTCTGTTGATTTAATGACATATTTTTCAACTTTTTTTAGGTCAGTAATTTTACATTGCCTTTTTATGAGTTTTCCAGATGAGCAAATATATTGAACGACGCTTGGCGAATAATGTTGTGCCAATAAATTAATAATTCCCGAACCTAACAATCTAATTTTAAATCTTCAGCGTATAGAAGACCTTGCTACAGTTTTAAAAATAATCCACGTAACGCCCGTCCACGTTATATGATGCAGTGTGAAACAGGCGTGTATGTTGAAAGCCCGTATCAAATAAAGCTTTCCGAAATTTTAAGGTACGCACCGATATTATACAAATACGTTTTACGTGACACTGGCATATTGTGCTCTGAATAAATACTGGATAGAACAAAAAAATTGGCTGAGTGCATTGATTAAAGCTATATAACATTGTGATTTTAATCTGTGATGGTGTTTAAACCAGTGTAGGGGTTAATTTTTTGAAGCTTTTCATTATTTTTGATATGAAGTGCCTGTAATTGATGATAACAAATAATGACTGACGAAAAACCATGCACCGTCCTGCATTGGAACTACAGGGGCTTCACGAAATTCCCCATAGATCGTCTAAATGGAGAGGAATCCGACGTTACGGATATGTATTTGAAGGAGAATCTAATATCTCTTGTGCCGAACGATATCGGCAAACTGCGTAACCTAGAGAGTTTGTATTTGAGTGGTAACGATATCGAGGAGCTGCCCGCGGAGATATCGGGTTTGAAGCGGCTCAAGTGTTTGGATCTGAGCGGGAATCGATTGCGCCTTATTCCCGACGAGATTGGCGAGATGAGAGGGCTGAAGTTCCTGATATTGGACGAGAACGAGTTGAGAACACTGCCCGCGAGGATTGCGGATATACGCGCGCTGCGATATCTCTCGGTTTGTGGTAATCTATTCAATTATTAATATTTAACGTTCATGTTTATTTTTTTAAGCCTTAACGTTTTCTTGTTGTTGTTTGCGCTGATACATACACTGATTGTTTAACTTTTTATGCTAGAACCATGCTTTTTTCAAGTACTGATAAGTGTTACTCTAATATTGTTGTTGTAGAAATCTTGTTTATATATAAATTATTATCGTTTATAAAATAGAGTGCGCAATGTGTTCCAAACACTATTGGCTGCTATGAGAAGATAGATTTTTTTCAATGGGGATAAGGGTTATTAGATTATTTTTGGCATCGAACGTAGGTTCTATACGAGGAAGCCTTTTGGTTAACTGCACTACTAGTGTTAACATATTTTGATGGTTTTACAATAAATTTATGTTAAATTTAATTTGTACTTTTGTTTATTGCAGTAATTAATATATTTTTCATGATTTGTAAACTTTTCTTTGTAAATTGTAACTGCCTCCGTAGCCTAGTGGTATAGGCGTGTGCCTTAGAAACTGGAGGTCGTGGGTTCGAATCCTGCGAGAACGCAACAAATTTTCATTGTTGTTTCCTAGTTGAGTTAGGTTTGGGCCGATCACCCAATTGTCTGAAAAGTAAGATGATCCGTCGGATGGCATGTAAAGATCGGTTCACCACCACCCGCATTGGACCAGCGTGGTGGGATACGGTCCAAAATCCCGTAATGGATGGAGGTCTATTAAGGGAGGCCTATGTCCAGCAGTGGACTATCACAGGCTGATGATGAACTATTTGATTATAATATAAAAGCTACTACATTTTTTTAAGACCATAGATTACTGTATAATGTCTTTGCAATTATCTAAGTATATCATTTTTTTACTATCGAAATTGTGACTATTTCCTGTGTAAACGACACAAGAAGATTCAATTGTAACGCTCATTCAATACATTGTCTTTCGAATCGAACGCTTAACAATCTAAGAGTGGAACTCGTTATACACAAGTTCTGTGCATTCTTCCACGATTTAATGTCGCTCGTAAACTTTACACGTACAGTAGTTATTTCAACGCCATCAATAACAAACTGATAAATCAAATGCAGTGCTTCCTTTTGACCTATTTAAACTGGAGCAATGTTTGTTCCGTTAATGCGTCTGTCGAAATCGTCGGGATGTGTTGAGTTAGGAGTGCTCGTCAATGAAGTACTATTAATATCGCCTGTTATAATATTTCTTTCGCTTTCTTCCTTTAGCATGTTTATTTTTATGGTTTTACGTTAAGGCACTTTAGACACATAGTTTCGTATAGTAGGTAAATGGCAAAAATATCTTCTATAATATTCTTTGGAGTTTTCTTGGCGAATTAGTAGGGTGCAGGTTTGAATAACTTTGCAATAATATTTGTACACTAATGTCTTGCGGCTAAAATAGAATTCACATGTGACTTGACCTACTCTGTAATTTTAAAGCCACATAGTTAATTGTTGCTATTCATTTTTTAAAAGATCCCAGTGAAAGTAATAAATATTAGTGATATACTTACAAATTCATTACTAGCGCCTCACTCGTTGTTTAATCACAAGTTTAATATAAATAATGAAAATAATGAATACAGAAAGGTGTACAACATTTGTAAACAAATTGTTTCAATTTGGTTAATGTAATTATAACTTAGATGGTGAATATAATATACACTTTATAGTACGTACGTACGTACTTTCATGTCGCGATTATCCCTAGTTACTTAATCCATCCAGAATTACTCAAATAAGTTTTTACGTGGAGCGATTAACCTGCACATTCCAAAGGGAATATTAAAAAAGTTGTAGTCAGTTTTATTAAGGCAATAACATCCTACGGCTGCCAAAGATGGCCTTGACAAACAAAGCAAACTTTTTACATACCCATTCGACGCATGGATCAGCCGATATTGTCCTATATAGCAATATCAGAACTATTTTGCCGCTGAATTCAAACCCACGATCTCCGGTTTAAAAGCAAAGGCCAATACCACTTGGATAATTTATATTGAAAAATAATAACACTTTTACAATTCCAGGTTAAATTCAAATTAAAATATACAAGCATCCAAAATGAAAATGTTTTTTTAATAACGTAATCATTAACAATAGTGTAAGTGTAATAATTGTGATTCACATCAATATGCAAATACGAGTCAAAGTATTTTTGGTAAAATTATTGGGCAGATTCTATCACGTCAGATTTCTTTACATTTCTTCCCGAACAGACCTTAATTTTCAGACTCTTTGCAGTGACCATGGTCACAGATAAGATTAATATAAAAAAATGTGTATCTTGTATTTGCAGACAACAAATTACAATGGCTGCCACAGAGACCAGTTTACAACTACTACCATTGCGAATTCAAATTTTGGAGGAATCCCGAATTGAAAACAATACCGTATTCACTATGGTATCATATGTTCCGTGATCAACAAACGAGAAGTCTTAATATAGGGTAAATAAAATAACATATTTTTAAGTACTTAGACCGATAAACACTATAAAAACCCTTAAAACTTGTTGAATAAAGTAAAATCAGCTGTTCATGTATAAATAATTTGTTTAACAACAATTGTAAGTTGCCACGTCAGATTCAATACAAAATATTTTCGGAATTCTTTTTTGACTTAAAATTACTTTATTATAAACAAAATTATTTTTGGCTTTTTACTCTTTTGATTGTTTAAGAATCTTTGTCACGTCCATAGTCTCAGCGAAATATCTGTTTAAAGCTATTCTATTTATAATGCATTTTAATCGTGTAACAACAAAAAAATATTTTATATTTTCCACATCTAGTAACCAAATACCACGCTAAACACATGCAAATATTGTTGAATTTCAGATGCCTTAACGTTTCGAGCAACATTAACGCAACACAATATAACAGATGTCGTTTGTCAATCCATCAGGATTCCCGCCATTGGGAGATCCGTGTTAATTGTCCGACGCAGTATATCAACATTACATCACCTGGAACCTACACACCGCCGACTTTATATGAACTAACAAAACGAGTAGTGTATCACATGGTTTCTACAACTGCAAAGAGGTTAAACACAGATTCGAGTTCACACAACTGTTACAATTATGCTGGAAACGAAAACAATAATAATGTAAATACTCTTGAAAAGGTTTTTAACGGATTTCAAATTGATGAGAAGATAAATTCGTATTGCGATATAAATACGTCCGACGCCACTAATTTATGTCTGTGGAATAATGATAAAGAGAGACAAAAGGATTATTACGTACCTAGTGATGTAGTTAATGAATATTTATCGTTTCTACCGATATTTTTGAAAACTGAATTAGCCAATGGCCCAACGTCAAATTGCGAAAATGCTTACTGCAAAAAACCAATTTTCGATTTTGTTTACTACGAATTCTGTTTAGAGTAAGTATGTTATGAGTTATATATAAATTTGCTACATAAAATGGTACTAAAAGTAATGACTTTAATATTCCTTTTTACTTTCTCTGCAGGAAAATAATATTAATAGAAAATATCGAAGATATTATCCTAAGCGCAACGTTTTGCTCAAAAGCTTGTAGCGATTATTGGAAACTTGGAAAAACTAATATTATACCCTGGACTCCGATTAAACAATAATTTATTTAAATTGCCTTTTTATTTCTTGAAATATAGGTTTTAAGTTTATTTACCTTATAGTATACCTTGCATTGTATATATAAAAAATATAAATTTCTTGTATCGATAAAACTAACCTTGTTAATAAATTAGCCTAAAAAGACAAGAAATATTAGAAATAATAAAAAAAGCAACTATTAGCAAAATTATGAATGAAATAAAACTGAAATAGTAAACGTGCTACATCGTCGTAGTCTTAATCGGGTCGTCGCGTCGTCTTTAACTTCGATGACTGTAGAAATGTACAGGTTAGTTCTTGAGTCAAAATGTTATATAAAAAAATAATGAGGATAAATGACAGTTACATTTATGCAAAATATATCATTTAGTACTATAAGCTGACAGCAATCTTAAATTCTTTAACGACCTAAATCATTTAAGAAGAAGGTAACTGACATTACCCTTGTAGACAAAATAATTTATGTCAGTTAAACAGTATTAATATGAAAAAGTTATTTCAATCTAACATAATATAATAAAAGATGTCTAAGGACACAAGGAGTTACGACGAAATAAAAGCTGACCTTATTACTTCGCATGGCTACTTTCAAGGGCATAAATGTTTCTTATCCGCTGACAAGATAACAAACTACGAAATAAACGGGAGCTGGGTTATAAAATACGTAATTGATCTTATTACCGTAAACGCGGGAGACGTTAGAGCCCAAAATATGTTCAGGTAAGAATTAAGCGGAAATGCTTAACATTAGATATACTTTATAACTTTGCCGTTCGTATTATTACGCTTGTAACACGACAATTTATAAAAAAGAGAGAAATAGATTATAACATTAAAATAAAATATTGTGACTATACATAGATTGGTTTGTTATCATTTATTTTACGGCACATTGTCTTGTTTTACTATGTTATGTAAAAATTAAATTTTTTTTTAATTCATTTGATAATGCGTTTTTTTAATTCAAGACTCAAATACCTTAATATCTTTATTCTTTAATTTATATGTTTATGTAAGCGTTTATCAAACGTCCAAAATAATCGTTAGCATTTAATAGTACAAACGGACAATATATTACTTAAATATGAAATTATACTACCTTTCAACGTAGTTTCCTACTAAGTGCCTTTTTTGACCAATAACTGTGAAACATGCGTCGTAAATAACATTACATACAACGAGATATTAACAATTTAAGGTCTTACGCCGCATTGTGCACAGAGAAACGGCGCCAGTACAATCACCACCCGTTCTCCATACACCCCTTCAGCAAACTTCGACTGCGGCTGGAGGCATTGTTCGTCGCTGTCATGTTGTTAGCGAACGCTAGCTTGGCCTTTGTTTTGAGCAGAACCAATCCCAAAGAGAGGGTACTCCGCTTTTAATACGATATATTAATAAATGATAGGAAGTGTAACGCTAAAACTATTTAAATATGTGATGCAGGAATAAATAGTTTCTACCTTGATTATATATTCAGTGTTTTTAATCATCGCTCAAAACAAAGGCCTTGTTTTTACATCAAGGTACAAAGGCAGGCTTTGTTTTGAGTAGAACCAATCCTAAAGAGAGCGTATGTTGCTTTTACTACGATATATTAGTGCAATTATATCACCTGTGAGGTCAAAAATTGCTTTGAATGTGACGTAAAATAAATCATTAAGATTTTTTAATATATTTTTGAGCCTTTTGAAATTCATCGTAGAAAATAAATTTCATTGTTGTAAACTAAGTGCAGTAAGACCAAACATGATAGATTAGTTTTTTTTCTTACAGTGGACATGTATAACAAAATGTGAAAATATTTATGCTAAAGATATATTTTTATATATTTATATCTATGAGAAAATATATTTTTTCATCAAATGCAAGGTCCATATATGTACACCAAGTAGTGTTTAACGTATAATAACATAAAACTTTAAAATCATGTGCACGTTAAAATGTATTGGATGATAAAACATTAAATATAATGTTGGAAAATAAAACGGACCACCGGATTACACATCATATAGCGCCACAATGAACAAACGCCCGTTTTTCGTGTATTTAGTTAGGACCACAAATTGCAATGTCCAGAATGAACTCGTTCAGCTAATGACAGTATTACAGTGGCGGTATAAATAGTGACCGCAACGCGTCGTGTTTGCTGAAAATAATGTTTGGGCGAACTATTCGCTTCGCAAAATCATATATCACACCCGGTTTGAAATGATCAACTGATTTGGGATAAATAATCCCACTCAAAATATCTGGTAATAAATGCTAAAATGCGCTAAAACATACTTGTAATTGATTCTAAGTTTTTTATTTATTTAAACTATTTGTACACAAATATAGTACTTAAGAACGCGATAAAATAGTAAGAAAAAATCTAAGGCTTTATATCGAATAAAAAAAGGATATAAAAAATATAATATTTATTAACCCATAAATATTACTATTGTGTAGTATGTTATATTAAATATACAGTTCCAAGGACATAAGTTATAAAATTAAATTAAATACATATTATCTTATCTACGTGTTATAAAATAAATAAATAAAAGATATGTTTATTTGATTTTAACATTACAGATGATATAGACATTAACATATTAAATTAATTATTGTAATAGTTTCTAATTATTGTCTGTATCATGTATTTCACCTTTATTATTTTCAGGACTACGTGATAATAATCTGCAAATGTCTGGATATACTTTATTTCGTGAAAATTTTCGTCAGCTTCTTCACGGGTTATATAGAGGGCAACACTTGTCAGCGCGTCGTATTGGACTTGAGGAGGATCGCAAAAAGATACTTTTTGACCTGGTTCTTTTTCGACGTCGCATCGTCGATTCCATACATGAATCTAATATACCATACGCAAAGTCTAACTCTGTCCTTGACATTGAGACTCTCAAGCTTTTCCGGATGCCTGCTCTTTTACAATACGTTAACAATTTGGTTACTGTGTTTAAACTGGAGGTAAACATCTTTGTTAATTTTATTACTATAACCAAGTAATTAAAGCTTAAAGATAATGAAGTGTGGTGAATTAGGGAGGTTGGGTTTCGTTTGAGTAATAAATGTTTAGATTTAAGTAGCATTATTTATTTGATTATAATATTTGGGCTTTAAATTACTTAGATCTGCTGGCGCCGAGGTTCCATGCTTGTATATGCAGGTGAATCTACGTGTAAAAGAATTTTATGATATAGAAGCCACTGTTTACTAACCACTGATTTTGTTTATAAAATTTTTTTATTATATGACAGTTTTTGATCAGGCATGTAACGGTTTTATTAGTCTTTAATTCCTACTGAAGAAAAAATATCGTGTAATGATAGCTTTAGTACGTATTTATTTACCAAAGAAAATTTCTGTTTTATTAGTGCTAAAGTCTCGAAACATTTATTAATTTATTTCGTCTTTCTTGTCATAGCTTTCTACAAGATGTAAAAAGCTGACATAAGTATCCCGTCACAACTTCTATCATTTGTACCTGTGATGCTATATAATAATTATTATTATTCTTTTTATTTGTCACGCAGATCGTGGCCAAGACATTGATGGAACTAAGCTTATACCTCTTCTCCTATTTGACCTGGAACGTGTACTTCCAATATGCGGTGGAGTACATCCAAGACGGAACATTTACACCTGAAAATCCTAGAGCTTGCTCTTGGCTCTCCATAGGAAATATGTGGAATCAAACGTCCACTGTCCGATTCATATATGCTTTCGATAGAGCTGGTACGAATTATACCGTCTTTTGTATGTTTTAGTCCTTACTTTTGTTCATATTTTTTAAGATTAAGATTCAGTGTTATTTGATTTGTTTGACTAGTATACCCATAGAATTTCTTCATGTAACTCAATGTGTCCCAATACGTTTAGCAACATACATGGTGTTTTATTAATGTTAGTTATTTCTACAAACAGTTGCTTTTTGCTAAACAAGGTATGGAAGAACCACTGTAGCATTGGGCGCTTATCGAAGTGGAACGTTTGGTTATTGAAAATAATACTGAATCCAAATAGAACCTGAGACTTATATTATCAGATTGTAATCTCTAACTTGTAGCACCCAAACGAAAACAGGGCACTAGTAGATGTGTTACCAATATGAGGGCGGTAGCATTACACCGTTCTTACATGATAACGTGGTCTCTGTATCAAAGTTATGTTTGCAGTGGGCATGTTGAGGGGTAACGCGAATCTGAATCTGTTCAAAACTGAAGGCTGCTTCGAGAACTTCTTTATGGTTGCTTGGGTGATTTCTAAGGTATTCTTAACAATATCTAGACAATATTTATCGTCTAACGTCACGTAAAAACCATGGTATACCTAATACTACCTAACTATTGTTCCCTTAAGAACCAAAACAGATATTTGTTTATTATCAATCAAGAAAATATTTTTATGGGTAAATTAAAATATTTTTACCAATACCTGAAGTCCAGCGTCATGCTAATATTGAGGTACATGAGTCGATTTACACAGGATGTCCTGTGTCACCTGCGACAATGACAACCTTTTCATTTTTAACTGCTTCTTAATCAAACATCACATTTTAAATAGGTTATACCGTTTTACGGATGTTTTTAAGTTAATTGTTTTATATAACAATTATTTGAAAAGTATACCCGATGTTTATACTTTATTGACCAGAAATTTTAAACATGTTACACTAATAATAAGCTTAACAATAATTCTGTAATATTTGTCAAACATGTAAATTGTAGAGTTATACGAAAATATAGGTATATGTGTTGTTTCCCTGCAGATTATTGTTCTACATTGCGCATTTAAATACATTATTGCGCTTTCCGGTGCGGAATCCGCACGTGCTAAATATTTCATGATGGCACAGCAAATAGAGGCGTATATGAACCAAAGGAAATTCCCAGCTAAGATAAAGAAGAAGATACTAAAGTTCTACGCTCTTCGCTTCCAATCACATTTTTTCGTTGTAAGATTTTTTTTTTTATTCGTATAGTCTTTGATATTTAATAAATTAATCAAACCACTAAAACTAAAAAAGGTCAATACATTTAGACTAAAATAACTACACTTTTTGTCATAATATTTGTTTATAGTACAAAAAATAAAATGGAGGAGAAAACATTAACGATAATAATCTTCATCACGTTAAATATAATGAATCTAACACAAGTATATTATAGTAAAAAAAAGGTATCGATATATCTTGCAGTACAGTGGATGTCGGTTTGAATTATAAAAATCAATTATTTTGATTTAAGGAGTCACGTGTGATGTCCTGTATCTCCGGGCAACTCCGGGAAGATTTAATAATGTACAGCGGCCGTAGGCTTGTACGAGATGTCAATTTTCTGAAGCACATCCCGCGCAGTTTGTTGGTGGAAATCGCTCTCAGATTGCGAACGGTTATTTTCCTAGCAGGCGATATCATTATGAAGATTAACACGATAGGTGAATAAGAGTTTAATTTTGAGTTTAAATACCTGCTTTGTAATAAATTTGTTCTTGAGTTTAAACGATTTTCTAGTAACTGTGAGGTGATAATAAGTTATGCAACTATTAGATGCAATATTGGATTAACATACTGTAGATAATACGTATTATATCTACATAATATTAATCTCAAAATATTTTAGATTTAATAGTAAATCCATAGTCATCATTATCATCCACATCCCACAGCCACTTCAGCTTACTATTCCGGTGGGCTATGTCGGTGATTTTGGTTCTCTGACGGATCACATCATTTCTGATGCGGTCCTTCAGAGATACTCCGAGCATAGCCCTCTCCATAGCTCGCTAAGCGACTAAATTTGTGGACCAGTCGAACCGTAAGTGTCCAAGTCTCGGCACCATATGTCACAACGGGGAGGACGCACTAATCGAAGACTTTCGATTTGAGGCACTGTGGGATGGGTGACGAGAAAACTCGACGAAGCTTATGAAAAGCTGCCCAGCCCAGCCGAATCCTTCTGTTGGCCTCCCCCTCAAAGTTGTTTCTACCTGGTTGGAGCGTTTGCCCTAGTACTCCGAAACCACTTCGAGAAAGGTGCCGTCAAGTAAAAAAACTCTTTGTCAATTGTATACATCTGTTTAGTGTTTAGGTAAAATAAAACACGTCAACCAATCTTAAGTTAGGCTTTAAATTAATCGTATCAGCTACCGTAGAATTAATTTAAATCTTCGAGTCTTTCCAAAAATACGAGGTTGCGCAAAAATTAACCATAGTCAAGCAATGACCAATTGTAAGATTGTAATATGTAAAATGAAATCAAGCAAAATAGTCATTTAAAAAAAATAAAGATGGAACAACAATGTAGAATAAAAGCTAAGCGTTTATAAATAATCTGCTTTTTGGTATCTAATTTCCTAAAACAGGATAATATCGTTTTACTCCATGCCTTACGCTTTAGAAGAAATCATCAACTACAAATATTTAATATATACTGAACCTTAAGATTAAGTTAACACAGACAAATAGCTACGCAATTTAACCGATTCCTTTCATCCAGAACATTTTGATCTCCACAGGCGACTGCATGTACTTCATTGACAAGGGTACAGTCGCAATATACTGCGAAGCGGGGAAGGAAGTCTGTCATTTGGAAGACGGCGACTTCTTCGGTTGTTTAGCATTAATAACCAAGCACAAGCTTCGCACCGCCACTGTGGTCGCGGTCACCAACTGCGAGCTGTTTAGGATGGACAGGGGCGATTTCGATACGTCAATAGCACGATATCAAACAGTGTACGAGGGCATTGAAAAGGAAGCGCTGAGCAGAGCGGAAAGGGCCCAAGTAATTAATGAGCATTACAAGGCCGAGAGAAGGGGCATCGATGATTCTTAAGACGTGTGACTATGTCATAAATTTATTTTTATTTATATGTAAATTACAAAGAAAAACCAGAGACAAGGTAAGTTTCTATGGATAAACAATCTCCTACCACCTAGGTAACTCCTGGGTGTTACATTTTTATTATTTCTAACTTGCACATTTTACTAATTTTGACTGTGCTAAGGAAAATAGAATTAAGTTGTTATATGATAGTTTGCCGGCGATTTTTATATATGACTTGCATATGACGGCAAAACTACCCTTAATTAATTCTTTATATTGTATTACTTCTACATCATCATCATCAGCCTGTGATAGTCCACTGCTGGACATAGGCCTCCCCTAACACACCCCTATCCATTAGGGGGTTTGAACCGTATCCACCACGCTTGTCCAATCGGGTTGGTGGTGACGACGTTTTCATGCCCATCCGACGCATGGATCATCTAACTTTTCAGACAATTGGGTGATCGGCCCAAATTGCCCTAACCAACCAGGAAATAACAACGAAAATTTTTTGAGTCCCCGCAGGATTCGAACCCACGACCTCCGATTTTATAAACCCACGCCCATGCCACTAGGCTACGGAGGCAGTTTATTACTCAATTTATTGTAATACTCATATGTAGGTAATATACGCCTTTATAATATATTCTTAAGCCTGTTTGATTTATCTCTTGATAAGCTTTCTTCACTCTTCAATTGCCTATTTAGGCACATTTTAAGTAGGTATTTGTGTTTTTCTAAATAAAAAAATGTTTTGTCGTTTGAATGATTTACGCTTAAATAAAATTGCTCTGTGTAAAAATGTTTGTCATGATAGTTGAACTTAATCGTTTGAGGGTTTACGCTAAATAAAATGTTAGGTGTTGCACATTCGTAGAACAGTCTTTAAACTTAAGCAAGACATTTTCACAGATAATAAAACTCCATTAATGTATATTTTCATTTATTTATTTTACCAACCACCGAGGAAGTTTTCAAAAAAATCCTTAATACGTATAGGTAATAGGAAGGCTTACGATAGGAGATCTGACATATTCTCGAATATGACATAAGACGTAAATCGGTCAGAAAGATTGCGGTAAAACACAAGCATAAAAAAAGTTTACAAAGTCAGTATAGAATAAAAAAGTTTTCAAAAATTGATCACACATATTGCATTAGTGTTTTTTCAAAAACACGCTAATGATATTTTACATTTTTATAACCAATGCTTAAATTATACATTTTATATTGCCGAAAAATATGCAAAATTTATGCAGTCTTAAAGTCAAACATAAAACATATGATTTTCAAATAAGTTTAATAAGTTAAATACATAATGAATGGCATGTATGATTAAAATATACAAACGTTTCCGGACAGTACGAAGACTTGACTTTTATGATTTCATTGCAGCACAGACATTAAAGATAACATACTCGAATAATCGATATATTTCCTTCTTAATTAGTAAACATATCATATATCTTGAATAGTAAAAATCGCATAATACACCGTTTAAAAATTAGACACAAATTGCGCCAAAAAACAGCAAATCTTGTCTTTTATAGATAAATCGAAGCATTGCACTGTCAAAGAAACAATTGTTATATTTTTAAATTTAGTCACGTAAAACGTTAAGCTTTTAATACATAATACAAAGGGTTAATTGAGTTATAAAAATAATTTGCATACATATCAGTCGTACAAAAGAGGAAGTAAAATATTTCAAAATGTTTTGTCATATTTTGTACAGGAATTGAGTTTTTTCGTTACAATTTTCATAATAAGGAAACTATGCCTGAGATTTTAACATGGAACGATTAAGATGTTAATATCATATTTTGAAACGACAAATCGTTTAATAATTTTTGATATTGTTATTTAAAGATATAAAGAAAATTACAAAGATTATTTTAATTGTCTTGTAAAAACGTATAAAAAATGGAGGACCGGAAGACGCTGTTGGTAGTTTTTAGATTCCTTTTCGTTATGTTCTTTGTTAAATGTAGTCATAGTTACAGTTGAAATTTGTTTTCATTTAAAATTTAAAAATATTAGTATTCAGTAGGTATTTATAATTTGAGTGTCACAAAAAATTCAAAACGATATTAAAGTTGGTTTATGGTCAGTTAAGAAATTTCAAAATCTGGCCAAAGATTACAGATTTTCTTACTTCAAACGTATTATATAGAACGATAAATGACAAACTCGGTCCTACAATTCAATAATATTCTATTGAATAATCGTTCTAGAACATTTTACGCATATTTTTCATTGCCAAAATCTTTTACGATTTTATTCACCGCTAATCAGTCACAATTAGTTTAGCCAAATTACATTCGGAAGTGATGTATACGATGTAACCCATGGCAACGGAGTGGTGTCATATATCTAGCTTAACGTCACGTCGTTGCTATAGCAACCATGTCATAGCTAGCCAAGCCAAAGAAACCCATAGGTTTCTTTGATTATTTTTATCCCTAGTCTAATTTGACTAAAGTATAGTATTATCGCATTACAAACGTCACATCAAATTGACTCAAACACGTTCTTTTACTTTAATTATGACAACACATCCGACCTATTTATGCAGCGTGAAAAGATTTTCTTTAGTAATTTTTCAAAAAGTCCGTACCTGTCGTGTTTCAATAGCTTCAATGCCGATACGACATTAATAAAACGATCATTAATTGACAGTTCGGGTATCATCGCATTCCGATAAGGATACGAGTTTGCCCGAAGGAAAATGATTCACTACATCTTCATAGTCACTTTCGTTCGTACATTTCACACAACATCAAAAAAACCTACCAAAACTTAAACGTTAATGGAATATTTTCGTATATTAATAATAATCAAAGTCTTTTTTTTTTCTGGTATTTTTAAACGTTTTTCTTTAACAGATCTTTCTTCGTCTCGTTTCAATTTATAAGTTGTTAATGCCAAGCCGTTTCATGAGCGCCGCGACATCGAAGCACTCCGGGGGATTGGGATAGTCGTACAAGCCGTATGAACACCTAGCTCTGTAACATAACACATTAATTATAAGTGAAAGTTTAACAAAAATATATGACCGACTTCAAACAGTACATAACCATGTTACCAATACAAATGGGGCAACAAAGTAAAATTGTCCCCTGATTTCAGCCCCCGCATTTTAAATCTGTCATTTCTTTTAAAATAATAATTTAATTAAAATGTGGTGTATGACATGTTTTATGCTAATAGAATGAAGATTTTTTTACAGTATTAACTTTTATGAGAACTTATACTATACCATCTTAAATGAGCTTTAAACATGCCTAATTGCAATTTTAAAATAAAATAAATTAAGACGCTTTCATTCATTCATTCATTCATAATCAGCCCCTATCAGTCCACTGCTGGACATAGGCCTTTTTCAATGAACGCCAAGACGGCCGATTACCTGCTACACGCTGCCAACTTGAACCGGCTACCGCACGGAGATCACCATCCCACCTGGTCGGGGTTCGACCAACACTTCGTTTTCCTAAACGTGGCCTCCACTCTAGAGCCTTATACCCCTCGGCCATGTGCTTAGATAAGCGCTCGCGGACTTTATTATAGACCAGTTTAAGAAGTACAAGTATAAAAGACACTCTTTATGCCTATCTTTTACGGTTTTGGCAGCGTTTGTAATTTAATCGCACGAGGTTGTAATTTTTTGTGCCGTAGTTTTCATTTCTCAACATACGCTCCAAATTTAGTACCTCTTGGGAAGTCCTTATTGCTTTCGTTTTTTTCGCTTTATTTAAAATTTTGTTAGTTCCGTTACGGAGATTATCAAATTATTTCGAAATTATGCATTCTAATAAACACACATAAATACTTTTCGGAAAATCAAATAAGACAGTTTTTTTGTTGTTTATAACAGATTTAAGATACGACATTTAGGGGATTTTGAGGATAAGGTACCTTTAATATGTATATAAAAATTCCTAGCCTTATAAACACAAGATTACAAGAAGAATTTTTACATTAACACGGTATGGTATACTCCACCAATAACAACGAAATATATATAACGCTATTACGACAGTGTTTAATGTTGTTAACAAACATTTTACTCATAATGCTGAAATAATAATCAAACTCCGTATTAATGGCACTAAAGCATATATATCGTAAGCAACTGCCTCATTAGCCTAGTGGTAAGGGCGTGTGCTTCAGAAACCGGAGGTTGTGGGTTCGAATCGTGCGGGGACTCCCAGTTGGTAAGGGCAATTTGGGCCGATCGAATTGTCCGAATTGTCTGAAAAAGGCGTCGGATGGGCATGTAAAAAGTCGGTTCAACCACCAACTCGCAGCTGGACCAGCGTGGATACGGTCCAAAAACCCCCTAATTGAGAAGGCGTGCATTAGGGGAGGCCTATGTCCAGCAGTACACTTACGCAGGCTGATGATGATGAAAGCATAATTATTGCCTCTGCTTTATTTGCGTCACCGGACGTGATTTTGTACATATTTTATCTGCATTTATTGTTAGAAGCTATCTAATCCCGGTTTCAATCATACTTGTAGGTCTCCTTTAACAAGGGAACGCGTGAAGAGGTACCACCGCGAGGCCTATTTCAGCAGCAAACAGATATTTAGAAGCACTGCCGTTAACCGGTTTGAAGGGCACCGTAGCTAGCGTAATTACTGGGTAAACGAGTTGTAACACCACACGCCTTGAGGCGGCAGGTATATTTGTTGTCTTACGCTGCTTTCTTTCTAGGTGACGTTCAACTCGTAAGAACTTCTTCAATTAGTAAGAATCTTCAAGTACTAATTGATAGGTATATAATGTTGAATAATTACCCGTCGCTATTGGGTCCATACTTGTATAGGTGCTATGAGCTCTGCGCGCTCTCGTTGCACGACCGCCGCGCTTTACCGGCCGAGTAGAACAAAACGCAGGGCGACTTCCACCAGGCGCTGAATTGGACCACCTCCTCTGGGCTCACTGGCACGATGCTGTCAAACAAATATTTATTTTAATAAAACAATAATAAAATTCGAGTTTATTGTTTTAAAAGGTAAAAGGTAATACAGTACTACGTGAACGAAATGGCATCGGAACTCATCACTACGACGCAGCGTTCCGTTAAGGACAGTCTAGTTTATTAATTTGTTTATAATGATTTCAAAACATAATTAGGTTAAATATCTTTATAAACCTCATTCATCGTTTCTTTGTATATCATCATCATTTCTTTGTAAAAATAAAACACAGCCACAGACATGCAAATAGTCATTGACGATATTAAACATAATCGTGGTCTACTAATGAAAATTCAATCTTTTCGCACTTTTCGTGTTGATTCTATACATTTATTCCTGACCTCTTCAGCGTTCATGATCACGAGCAGGCTAAGATAGGATGTCACATCATACATCGTTATAAGTCCGTAAAAATTTAATGTAATTTAATATGTACAATAATCGCGTAAATAAAAAAAATAATCATTTAGTGAAACCGTTGACAATAACGACTAGTTTTTGTTGGACTGCCAGCGCTTATAGCGTTCTATATAACATTACGTTTCCAATTCCATTTCATCATAATCAGCCACTGTTAGTCCACTGCTAGACATAAGCCTCCTCTAATGCACGCTCCCTCATAAGGAGGATTGGATCGTATACCACGACCCTGGTCCTATGCGGGTTGGTGGGTGGCCCGATTTTTACATGCCTATCCGACGCATGGATCATCTTACATTTCAGACAATGGGTGATCGGCCCAAATTGCCCTAACCAACTAGGAAACGACAATGAAAATTTGTTGAGTCCCTGCAAGATTCGAACCCACGACCTCCGGTTTCTAAAGCACACGCCCTCACCACTAGTCTACGGAGATAGTAAATTCCATATACCTCTAGTGTATTGACTAGCCTTTACCTCAGGTCGTTAAACAGGTACCAGCAGGGTCCCTCTTCAGCAGGCACCTGGATGTAGGCCACCAGGTTCTTGGGGCTGTCCTCGACGCAGACCACCGCCGCGGTGAGAGAATAGCGCTCTTCGCATTGCGCGCCCTTGCGCCTGTTGCGACCGCATTCAGGACTACCTTCCTATAGGAGTTTAACGAGGGTATTAACAACAAACCAATAAATTAAATTAGAGTGTCTTTTTGTAGCACGGAAATGACCATTTTAAATGATTACATTATGAAATGAAACCGATACATATAATGAAACAATTTTATTTTTTTAACTTTTATCTATCTATCTGTTTGTTCTGGGAAAAAACGGACCAGCCAGTTTTTTTTTTTAAATGGCTATTCTTTTGCTTTGACAGTCTGTAATGACCCGCCAAAAGTACGATGGGCCATCTTCATTTTTTTTTTCTAATTGTATTGGCATCAATGTAGCTGATTTCCTCAGTAATAATGACCGTTTCAGTTTTCTAAAGTGCCTACCTATCTTGGACAAATTTATATAACGATGTCACGTCGAAACCGTACAAAATCCTTGTACACATTTTCACTACGAAATACAACTAAACTAATAATAACTGCGAACCCAAACGTTACCTTGTCATCAATAACCACGTCTCCGTCTGGCTGCAATCTGATGAGCAGGTGATGGGGAAGGACGCAGTGTGATTCCTGGGTCGCGGTTTTCGAGCCCGATTGAGGTGGGACGGGACTGTAGGGTATAAACAGTTTATTTAGGAATGATGCTAATGTTAATAATAAAAGTGGGCATCAATCTTTAGTCAGGTACACGGCTAGATTCCACTTCTCGTAATTAAAAAAAACAGTACGAACATAGTGATGTCTATGCGATTGTGACACAAAAATGTTAGTTCAGCTATTTATTGGTCAAGCTTTATTTAGTCAGGAACTGTTACTGAGCCAACTAAGTTTTGGAATCTATATGTACAGCAAAAAATAAAAAAATGGGTGCGTGTACTTATGTACGCGCGTGAGAAGTTATACTTTGGCATCATTAAAAAATTAATATATTTATATAATAATATATTTAATATATATATATATTAAGCAGACGGCTTCATACTGTTAATTTTGTGTCACAGGTGCGCGCGCATCTTAAAATATCACTCTCATCATTTTTTCATAACGCGCCTAAAGAAGTATAACTTCAAAAAATGTCCATAATATTGTTAAGAACCGTATCTGCGATGACTCCTCTATTATGATCAACGAATGGGCTTCTGTTAGTAGTAATTAAATGATATGTTAAATTTAATACTTGACAAAGTTATCACACAAAATAATTAATAAATGTAGTTCGGCAAAGGCATACATAAGTCTAGCAATCTTAATAATTGTCACCGAGATTTCATTCACCGAGTGACAATGGACCTACCAATACCATACGAACGACGCCACTTGATCGCTATGGGGTCCTTCATTCACATTTATCCAAAGTCTATATCTACTAAACTAATATTGTAATGTTGTAGCTTTATAACAATTTCTACTACCTCCGTAGCCAAGTGGGCGTGTGCTTTAGAAACCAGAGGTCATGGGTTCGAATACTGCGGGGACTCAACAAATTTTCGTTGTTGTTTCCTAGTTGGTTAGGGCAATTTGGGCTGATCACCCAATTGTCTGGAAAGTAAGATGATCCATACGTCGGATGGGCATGTAAAAAGTCGGTCCTGCGCCTTGCTCTCCCCGCTCGTGTCGGTTATTCGTCCCATCGGGGTTTAAGAGTACAAAAAAGTAACAGGGAGTGCGCCTGTGTTTGCGCGTACACTTGTGCACTATAATATCTCCTGCGTCGTTAGCAGATCTCTAATATAGATCGGCCGCCGTAGTCGCAATCGACTGGAGAACATTATTTTTATAACAATTTCTTACCGGTCGGGATGTTTGAAACGGCACCCGGGCCGAGCGCAGTGCAAACCGTAGCGGCAAGGTTTACCGCTACCACCCCTTTTGACAGCCTCGACCTGCTGTAAATTCAAATTCAAAAACTCTTTATACATAATTTTTATTTGCATTCAAGCGAACATTACACGTGTTTTAATAAAACAGTTTAGGGTCGCTTTTAATTAATTTTACAATATTCCAATAAAATATTAAAAAAAACTGACAGATAAATGGAACATTAATATATAAATAATATCCCAGTCTGCCCGTGACCATGGATCCTGCAATGTATCTAGAAAGTCGGAATATTGTGAAATTAATTAAAAGCGATAAAATCCGTAAGTAAACCGGATCAAAAGTATTAACCTGTCCAGTGCAGACCCGGCAAGAAACCCTGCGGTCGTCACTTAAAATAATATAATGTATTATTATATATTTAATGTATTAGTAATACAATTATCAGTGACGTAACAAAGAATAAAGTTTACATGTACTCTAGATAACACAGAGAAAGTAATTACGTAAACTTTAAATAAAGTCGGACACTCATGGTAAATATTTTCATTCAATATAGAAGCATTACACTTTGAATAGACCATCACCGGTTCGGAGATCGAGGCTGCTTAGTCGAATAGAAGGCATGAGACATTTATACGTTAAAGCATATTATACGTAAAAACTGCAGTAGGTACGTTTTCGCTTCTGGCGCTTTTAGTCTCTGACATTACATTTATTCCTAGTGCTTAGTAGGGTTAGTGAAGTCACACTTTTGAAGCATTTTTTTTTAATTTCTCCACCATTAACAGCCAAATAAGCAGTATCGAAATGTCAATTGGTGAAGCACAATTCTATAAAGGTTTTGACATTTTACTGAAATAAATGAATGTATGGTGATGCTTAATAGTATGGGTGTTTGCTTCTCTATTAAGCAAGTGTGGTTCGTGGGCAGCTTTTCCCGCGATTCTACTCTAAGAAGCAAGTTTTGGTCTATTTCTTAGGCCGCTTTGCCTACGATTCGGCTGGACAAAACCCTAAGAGGATGTGACATTCATCATGTTATTTTTTAAAATCTGCTAAAGCGATAAGCACCACGTTCATCTGTTTCCATAAGAAAAGCAGCATAAGGCGACACAGCCGCTCAAAGCCCTAAGAGACGAGATGCTACGCCTCGTATACCCAGTAATTACGCTAACTTCGGTGCACTTCAAACGAAAAGACCGTAGAGTTTGCACACTACTTATTTACGGTAGTAATAGACACCGCGAAAATACTACTTTATACGGTCTTTGTAAGATACCGACCACCTTATAAAATGGTGCCGTCAAACTTCTGGTTCATGGCCCTTAGGGTAACAGTCCTAGGGGAGTCAGTTGCCCAGTTAAAGTGTTTTAGGCACCATTAGAGAACAACGTGATGGTTTTAGTTGGTGCAAGTCCGATATAACCGTTGCCATTGCTATCATACCTATAGGTATGCATCTCTAAGGTCTTCAAACTCGAAATAAAAACGTCTAACACATACAAAACTTAATAAAATATTATAACAAACACTATAATCATACCACGACCTCTTTCGGAACACCCTTTGACCAATAGGCCTTCTCGTGGGCGGTCACCCCGCCACAATTTATTGCCAGGATGGGGGGTAATCTGTAACGAAAAAAGTAATATAAACTTTTCTATATATATCTTGAAATTACAAGTACTCGGTGCGTAATTGTATATTGTTGAGTAAACACGATATAAAAATTCAAGTCTCAGGGCTGTGAGCGGACTTATGGTGCTTGCGCTGCAGCTGTTCTGAGTAGGGCGTATCCCTTAAAATCAGGTGAACGACCTAAACGACAATACAATTAGTAAAGTTTCTTTATCCTATAAAATACACCGTTAAATCTCTTTATTTACGAACTTTACTTTGGCTTGGGGGGTGCGATTTCCCTTTGATATCGTTAATATAATCGGTTCAATAATTCGGCAGTACGGATTCACTGTTCAAAATCACATAGAATTATTTACTACATTTCAGATTCAATTTCCATAGAAGGAGACTGTAATACCAATAACAACGCGTTCGCTACTGCCGTCATTACTGTTTAGCCTAAAATTTGTTTACATTCAAAGCCTAAATTAGCTAAACCCGAAGCTGTTTATTACAGTATTGCTTCGCAGAACAAAATGATACAATTATGCTATTACCCTAGTCTTATACTGACAGAGCATTATCCATTTCCCTAGGGTAAATATAAAAAAAAATATTCCCCAAAACGGTGGTGCATTACAGCAAGCCTATGTCCAGCAGTCAACTGACACAGGCTGATGGTGATGACGTTTCTCCGAACCTCTAAAAACATAGCTAATAATATTGTCCTCAACACTTACCTTACTAGCCGTCCCCTCTGCGCAGTGGGCGTGAACCTAGAGCATGCCTCGCACCAAGCGGGCGTGCTCCTCCTGGCGGCCAGCGAGGCGCGAACCAGCTCGACGAAACCGCCCCGCGCGCCGCCCGCCTCGCGACCACCGCCAGGGTACTGCAACGCGCAGGCAAGTACCACCGAATCGCGTTCCTCCTACGAATTGAAACTACTTTAATTGTTATTTTTCTAATGAAACTATTACACGTGTAGCATACACTTGATAACATTGCAAAAGTAGATTGAACATGTACTTTTCTAATATATCTCAGATGGAACTATTATTTTATATTATACTAGCTGACCCTGCAAACGTTTCGCCATGCAAAAAAAATATGATAAATAACTCCATAAACCGGTAGACATATGGAGGGGATAACTTACCAAGTGATAACAATTGATGTTGTCTAGTGTAATAAAATTATTAAAATGCCCATAAAAATGCAGGGGTTCGTTATAAAGAAATTAAAATTTAGGGTAGTTTGCATTTGTCTATGACACATAATAAAATATTTAAAAAAATATATCAAAATAATTAAAAAAGACAATGCGAACACGCGTACAAAGATTTCATAAGAATCGTTCAAGCCGTTTCGGAGGAGTATGGGAACTGTTCCTTCTATGAAGAAATTATATATTGGGAAAAGAGATTCGCCATAATTTTATACATTAGAGATAAGTTTAACGTTCACTTAAATATAATACGACTATACTTTTCTAATTTGAAACACTATATACCATACGTACAGCACGTATGGTGATGTTTTAGTCGTTTGTAATTCAGCGATTTAAATCTCAATGGCAATTCATAAATAAGAACGCTAGATGTATTAAGGCACTGCGTTCCCGTATGTTACAATGTTTACATCTATTTCGAGTTTGAATCGGTAAAGTTAAGGTGAAATTGAAGATTTACCTTTATACTATTTTAAAAAATAATATAAATTTACGCTAGGCATAAAATTAGTATAAGTTCAAATTACATCTTAACCAAACAGCAAACGGATTTATTCTAAAGTTTATTTTGTAACTAATTTATTTTGCACTTTTTTTTCTATGAATCACAATTTTATTAATATTTTTTTTATTTAGTAATTATTGAATTCGGGATTTACTTATTGCTTTTCATATAAAGTACGAATATTTATATGTTTGGAATTATTAATAGGGAAAAATGGAACGCGGAGTAATTAAATCACGTATCTACCGAATAAAAGTTCGACAATATCCCCAGTACGTGTTACTTAAGCGAATGAAAAGTAGCATTATAACCTCTTTGTTGCATTTCAAACATCGATTTAGCTGATGTCTTCCGATTGCGAAGAGTTGTGTGATCTCTGACTCTTCGGTCTCGGCATTCCTATTGCTGGCCAACTCCTTATCACAACTAGTACCGGGTTCCGACGGACTTTTCACTGAAACAACAGTTCACGTTACAGATATAAATTTCCATGATAATCTAGAATGAATCATTAAATACAAAGCGATATATAAAGATTGTAGACTCAAATGAAATAGAAACGATAGATAATAGAGATGCCAATTGATTATGAGCAACTCTTTTAAATGGACGCCAACATGATCGGCCGTCATGGAGTTAGTTAAAAAAGACCCAAGTCCAGCAGTGGAATGCTAAAGGCCGTTTATGATGATGATGAGATGATAGAGTTGACACATAGACATACTTTTCTTAAGTTATATCAAAGAAATCCAGTAAAAGTACAAGTGGAAATAAATTTTCACACAGAGCGATTTACGTATAAACCACACAACAGTGGTGGGAAAATATTTTTCTTCTTATCTTGTCATCTTTAAGCTTTAAAGTGAAATCCACCAAGCTACTACGAAAAAACATTTTCACACAAGTTCAATATAAAAACGACCGTATATTAATCCAATAATGTTCAATTTAGCATGTCTACATAAGGCCAACATACATATTGTGTTAAAAACGTAGACAAACGTACCTTCTTCGTCCAATGATTTCCAACACTCCTCCGACCGTTCCCCCTTATTCAAATCGATCGTTGGCCCCAAAAAGTTCATCTCCGTGAACTGGAAATCGACTCGATACTGGCCGTTTGCACTCCTCTGCACTTTATTCCTGCCCAATTTGGGAGGACTCGAGTTTTGGGCTAAGTACGCCAGCTCTTTCTCCTTCTTACGTGTCTCCAATATCTCCGAATGGATCTGGTTCAATATGAAACGGTTCCAACTCTGAAAGAAGAAGGGCAAAATTGAGCATATCTTTAATAAAGCCAGTATTTAGTGTAAAGGTTTTACTCGAGACATATAACATTTATTTATGATAATTGTATTGAATAATTAAATCGAAAGACAATAAATTAACACTGACAATGTATAAAGAAAGACGTCTCTACTTATTAAGCTATTTAGCGTAAACGTGAAATGTTAACAGACACCGTAGCCACAAAAACTTTAAATAGCTTTTTATCATTTAAAAACCAACTTGTTTATTTTATAAATCTAACTTCACTACATAGTATATAACAAAGTCGCTTTTTGTATCCCTATGTATTCTTAAATCTTTTCAAATACGCAATGGATTTTGATACGGTTTTTTAGTAGATAGAGTGATTAAAGAGGAAGATTTATATGCATAATTCATGCATAATATTCTACATATATCAGCATTGCACTCGTGCGGATCCGGGCGCGTCGCTAGTTTATATATAAATTTCAACGGAACTAACATCATCAATTCATTTTAGGTTTCTTTATATAATAAAACGAATTTAAAACTCTGATCTCAATAACATTGTAGCTCATTGCTTACAATCCCTCACCGTCTTTCAATTTTCATTTATTTACAACACAACGCATTAAACAAACGTATTTTATTGTTTTCCACAAACTACAATTACTATTATTGAATAAATAATTCCCGACGTTAGAACTCTTTTCCAGCGGCCGGCATTTTAAATATGTAAAATGAACGCGATAAAATCCTTAAAAGTCCTTCTATTCAATAATGTGTATTATTCGCGTAAAGGAAAGAAATAATTATAAAATTACTATACCTGTATCAGAGCGAGTGGATCCGGCCGATTGTCGGCTCGTTCGCCCAATATTAGACCGAGCGCGGCCGCCTCAGGCACGGTGCGGAACGCGCGTAAAAAGTTACTCGCTTGACACGCCGCACCGCCCGATGTATCGAGCATTCGGAATAGAAAACCTGCCAATGGGAAAGCCGGCTTTAAATTAAGTCAAATAACAACCAATCGGTCTTAAGCTCGTTCGAAAACAATGATAATAGTAATAAACTTCCCCTAATCGATTCCGACTACGGTAGCAGTATTTTCACTAAAACTCAGCCAATTGCTCGGGAGATATTATAGTGAACAAGGTACGACAAACACAGACGTGATTACCCTTCATTCCATTACACCTCTTAAAGTTTCTCCGATGGGATCACGATAACTCGACATGACCGAGAGATAAAAGGCGCATGACCGACTTTTTAATGCCCTTCAGAAGCCGAATCAAGCAGAAATATTGAGATTAAAATATAGACTGGTTTATTTTATAAACCGAAGTTCACATAAACATAAATTCAGCCCATTTGAAGTTCAGTCCATCATAATTTGAAGATAAAAATAAGATAAATAATTATTCAAATATACGTAATTATTGTTAAAATTTTAGTGTACGACGAGAATGTCCGTAAATTAAACGCTAGATGGCGCATGATATGAATTAATGATACGAAAAAGATGGCGCGTAACGGAAAAATGTGACGCGTAACGAAAAAATGTTACACTAAAAAAAATTTCCACCTCGATATAGAAGTTTCACTTTTACAACCCTCCGAATTGAGTACCACATTCTTTTGGGAAGACATTTAAAAAACTTTTTAAAAAGGATGCAGTTCTTGAATTACTTACCCCGAAGCATTTTATCTATTAGGCTATTTAGAATATTATACTACGGTAAGCTTATCCTCCAACAACGTACCCAATTCGCAACTGAGACAGAATTCTTTAGCGCAGGTGTGGGCCAACAGGGTAGCTTTCAATGGGGGAACATAATACAGCACCTGAAATAAATAATAACACCTTAGCAAAAGAAAATTAGTAATATTTATACAAATTTTAGACAAAAAAATTAAAACCTCCTAAAGGAGGAGGGGGCCTATGTCCTGCAGTGGACTGACACAGGCTGATGATGATGATAATTACACTTTCTTGAACTTACACGAACTACACATGATTTAATAAATTACTAAGTATTTTGTACATTATTTGAAACTTCGGCAATATTGTAGAAACTAATTAAACGCGATAAAATCCGTAAAGCATTTTGTTTAACTATTATACTAGAATAACTACCTAAATAATATACCTGCAGCATAGGATTGCAGTAGGAATTCGGTATAGTTGCCTCTAGCCCAGGAAGATTCGTCTTGTTGTAGGCTTCCAACTCGTCGTTCGGCCCGTGCTTGTTGTAACGAAGGTCCAACTGAGAAAGTATAAATACATTATTATCATAAATTGCACATTATTTAATTGAAGGAAACGATCAGACGATCAGAAGCCTAACTTGATGGTAAGCGGTATCGCCTACCATCACACAAACTTGTGTTCAACATATTTAGTATATAAGTCTGGTTTACCCAGTATTTACACTATGATGCCTATGAAGGTATCCAGTAGTGTTTACACACTACTACATTATAACACTTCAGGGGTAGTTCTGCCTTCAACTGCCTCCGTAACCTATGGTATGGGCGTGTGTTTTAGAAACCGGAGGTAATGATTTCCAATCCTTCGGGGACTCAACAAATTTTCATTGTTGTTTCCTAGTTGGTTAGGGCAATTTGGGCTGATCACCCAAATGAACCCACTAAAAAAAAGTCGGTCCACCCACCAACCCCGCATTGGACCAGCGTGTTGAGATACGGTCTAAAAACGGGAGGCCTATGTCCAGCAGTGGACAATGTGAACAGGCTGATGATGATGAGGAGGTTCTTTACTAGACGGTCTGGAGCATATGCTCGTTGTCATAATAATAATGTCCTACGAGCCGATTTTGACTACGGCGACCGATTAATATTGGATATCAGCCAAGAGAGAGATAAGGCGCAAGGACCGATTTTTACATGCCCATCCGACGCATGGCCAAGATGATCCATGATGAAATTTCGGGCAATCATGTGATCTTTTGCACTGCTCTAACCACCTAGGAAGCACCAACGAAAAGTTGATGATTACCTGCAGTATTCACAGTCAAGACCTCTGGTTTCCGAAGCGTGAGCCCATACCACTAGGCTACGGGGGTAGTCATACACGTATTTTAACAATAAATTAAAAACAAGGTTAGTAGACTATTTGTTGAGATAATATTTTGAAGTTATACTTTTTAGGCGGTTATGAAAATGATGGAGTGAAATTTTAAGATGCGTGACACAAAAATTAACAGTTTATAATGAAAACGGTGAAAATGTAATAAGGTTCATATTACATAGTGATAAGGTTGATTTTGTGTAGTGATAATGGAGTTGTCGTTTTTATTTGCGATAGTTGTTGCAAAATGTGCTCTATGAGTTAGGATTAATGTTCGTTTTGTATATATATATATATATATATATATATATATATATATATATATATATATATATATATATATATATATATATATATATATATATATTATTTTATATATATATATATATATATATATATATATATATATTATTTTAATTTATATTAAATATATATATTAAATAAATTATTGAAGTTATATCTTTAGGCAGCGTTATGAAAAATGATGAGAGTGAAATTTTAAGATGCGTGACACAAAATTAACAGTTTATAATGAAAACGGTGAAATGTAATAAGGTCCATATTACATAGTGATAAGGTTGATTTTATATAAATATATTAATTTTTGTAATGATGTTTATTTAACTTGATATAATGGTAATATTTTTATTCATTTAATATATCAATATTGTGATTTATCTATGTAATACGTTTTAGATATGTGCCATCTAGTCACACATAATCAAAGCTTCTGATTTATAGTACCGCTGTACAAGTAAGCCAACATCTCTTAGGAATTCTACATTTGTAAGCACAGATGGCGCTGAACTACCAGTTATATGATATATCAAAGTACGTCTTGAATCCATAAATTTTAATCGAATTATTTATGATTAGTTCTTGTAAATCTATCATCTTTAATTATCTTAATTATTTTTGATTGATATTACTTACTATTTGTGAATATTAGTGAAAAAAATTGTGCTTATATACTTTTCAAGTGCTCCAATATAATTGAGAGTTAACCTCAATCCGTATGTATTATTTATTGATATAAATTAAAATACTTTTATTTAATATAATTAACACTAAATATTATTAAATTATTAATTTAAATACTTATTATTGGTTATTTAATATTCACAAAATAAAGAAATAAATTTAATAAAACATTTAATAAAAAGTTTGTGTTAAAATTAAAATTGAACATCAAATTATAATATTAATTTTTAATATTTGCCATTTAATTGAATAAATAATAAATATTTATAAAAATAACTAAATAAATTTAATGAAAACTTTTTGATAAAAATGATAACTGAAGTTCCGATTCAGACATTACGGGAAGATACTAGGAAGTAGACATCATTTAATTAAAAATACAATTCGAATAATAAGACAATTTATATTAGACTTAATGTAGAGAAATAAATATTTATTTATTTAATTTTTCAAATTTAAACTGAACTTTGTTGATTATCCTTTTCCAATCCTTCTATTATTTTATTGTAATTAATTATTTGCATGCAATTAAAAACTATTTTTAATGATGCCAAAGAAGTATAACTTCTCACGCGTACATAAGTACACGCACCCATTTTTAATACCTTTTGATAGTGTCTTGGAATAGGTTGCGTGTTGAAGTTGGTGTCGTTCTGCTTGGCCGCATTCAAGTCGTCCAAATTATCCGGTACATAGGGCATCTGTAACAGCGTTGTATAATAATCTAATAAATAGAAATATTGAGAACAACGTTAATGGAGGCATGAAGAACGAAAGGAAACCAAAAAATTCTACCCATTACACTTCATTACACAAGAGTTAAAAAACGGAGTATGGGCAGTCGGTTAGATACCTGAATATATATTTTTTTATTATGTATAATTATTAACAACGCACCATAACCTAATAAAAAAAGATAAGTTTAAAAAATAAAAGAATTTCTTTCATTATCATTAAAAATGGTTACTACTATTTTATACTACCATACCTGGTTACGCTTGGTGTTCCTAGGGTTTGGCGCATAGCCTATGGGGCCCTGCATTTTCATAGACTTCAACACCTCTGGATCCACTGACTTTGCTTTCCTAAAAAAGGAGATCAAAGTTAGGTCAAAAGGCTATATATAAATTTAATAACTATACGATATTATTTTTCATGTAAATAAAATTGTTAAAAAGTCAATCGAAAATCGACAGAAAGATATAAGTAAGTAAGTAATTATTGTAGGACATATTACATTTTAACATACAAAAATGTTAATAGAAAAAATTCATACTTTATCATCATAAACAGCCTTCAGCAGTCCACTGCTAGAAATTTTGTCCAGCAGTGGACTACTTTTATACAATTAATACAGTAAATGCATGTTTATAGTTAATTAATCATCTTGATTAGCTGCCTCCGTAGCCTAGTGGTATGGGCGTGTGCTTTAGAAACCGGAGGTTGTGGGTTCGAATCCTGCGAGGTCGCAACAAATTTTCATTGTTATTTCCTGTTGGTTAGGGTAATTTGGGCCGATCACCCAATTGCCTGAAAAGTAAGATGATCCATGCGTCGGATG
This sequence comes from Lamproptera curius, assembly GCA_029286875.1. NCBI lineage: Eukaryota > Metazoa > Arthropoda > Insecta > Lepidoptera > Papilionidae > Lamproptera > Lamproptera curius. The sequence continues at coordinate 333,851 of JAGSMT010000163.1, read as the reverse complement.
GGCATGTAAAAGTCAGTCCACCCACCAACCCGCATTGGACCAGCGTGGTGGGATACGGTCCAAACCCCTAATGGATAGGCATGTATTAGGAGGCCTATGTCTAGCAGTGGACTAATAAAGGCTGATGATATGATATGATATGATATAATCATCTTGAAAGCCCAAAGCCATAGAGTGATGGGAAAAATAATCACAACTAATTTCTATGCTGTACGCGTCGCGTATAATCATAATACATGTACGGTGCAAGCTAAGCGTGTAGGAGACCATATTTTTGCTGAGACAACTGTGCATGAATTAATGTCTGTTAACGCTTGAAACTTTGTCAGTTTTTATTGATCTTATTTCATTCTTCGTGTATTTTATTTTAAACTGAAACTCTTGTTAGCTTGAATAAGCTTAGCACTAAACGAAAAATCACGTTGTACATAAATATATACGAATAAAGATAAGGTGTAAAGTTACCTGTAAACTTTCTTAAAGAACTCCGGCGGTAGCTCGTTGAACCATTTCGTACCGCTTGTGAGAGGTGGCAGAGTGACAGTAGAGTGCTGAAAAGTGGTGTCGTTGAAACTGACGAACGGTATCCCCACCACTTGGTCAGCGAACTCGGTCGGTCTAAAAGTCATAAAGAAGCACAAATTCTCATATACAGGAGTTACGTTTTTTTGTTGATATACAGAAACATCATGGCGTAAATGACTGGTATCCTTATAGCTATATAATGACGACCGTTTGACGGTGTGGTTAGTGACCCTGACTGTTGCGCTAATGGAGATCCTTTGATTTTTCGATTTCCATCACGAAAAAATATTGTGTGATGAACATAATATTTTTCTGTGTCTGTGGTGTCTTGGTGTTTGTATCTATATCGTATGTATTTATTTACGTAATTTATTAAAGTTTAGGTATTTATCAGTCATCTAGTATCCATAGTACAAGCTTTGCATAGTTTGGTACTAGATGACAGTGTTGATCGTCCAGGTATATTATTAAGCCGTCAAACATTGAATGACGAAAGATGTCAATAGACTTGGTACGGGATCTACTATTTAAAAATCATACAGAGACCATGCCCCATGAATAAAAAGGTTACATTGTTTTATAGCAACAGCATGGCGTCAATGTATCGCCTTTTTTTTGCTGTCAAGCTGTCAGCCACTTGAATATAGCATCTCATAATCTCTAAAAAATAACTATATCATCAGACCTAAAATATAACACATACCTTGAAAAGTTATTGAACACCGGCTCATGATTGTGCTGAGGCGAGAAAAGATTCAAATGTCCTCCTTGGTCTCCGAATACCAGTGCTTGACTGGTGGCCGATACGTCCATTACACTGCACAGCGAATTTTGCGTATCGACCTGAAATCGTCACAAAGAGTAAAGTCATCTGCGCGACCTTGCCGTGATACACTATTTGGACTAGTAATATTAGTCTTCTACGACTGTTTGCTTATGTTACATCGCAACCAGAGTGATAGAAGACCAACAATCCTAAACCCTTTTAAGTATTTAAAGTATCCACAACAAAAATAAGTAAACTTCCTTCCCTATCCACTATCTTTAGCTCCGCTAAAAACATTATCCTCATTTATCTTTTGCACAGCCTTTCAAACTGGAATACAGTAAAGTTTTCAAACTACCGCTTTGCAACACAAACACGAATCGCGTACTCCCAGTATAAAATTCCCTTCTTATAAATTTACGTATAAAGTATTTAAATCTCCTCCAAATATTTTGTCATAATATTTATCTACGAAAACAAAACCAACTTCATTCATTCATCAGTCTTCTGATCCGTTGCACTATATTGTCATTCCGTAATCATGGCAAACAAACAAATTATTACCCATCAACATACCTGGAAAACTGACTGTCCGTACGTATCATTAGGCGAATTGACATGCAGCAATGCGACGTGCCCATCACCGGACAGTGAAACAGCCCTACCCGAGAAGGCAGGTAGGAAATGCAGTAAAAGAGGCGGAGAGGCAGTTTGAGGGTCCACATTCCGCCCCCATCGGAGCCGCGACGAAGACACCTCACGTCCCATACTACCACGTAGGGCTCAGCTACAGCCACACCGCCGACGCTATAGTTATTAAAGAGGGTATTTTTTTGTTGTTACGACACATTATCAGGCTTCGCTGCCTCCGTAGCCTAGTGGAATGGACTTGCATACATGCAATTTAAAAACCGGATGTCGAATTCGGGCTGATTACCCGATTATCTGTAAAAAGATCCAAGCGTCAGGTGAGCATGTAAACAGCCGATCCTGCGCCTGATTCCCTCCGGTCGCGTAGGTTATCCGACCCATCAGGCTTTTGGGATAAAAGTAATAATAACAATCCATGGTCAAGGGAAGACTGCAGTGTTGTTGGTATGTCCGTCACACCCTGACCTGTAACTAGCCACCGTCCTTTCTATAGCTAGGAGACAACCTCATGAACCTATAATATAAAAACTAGTATAACCGGAGAAAATCGTTCTCTTCTGGCGTTATAAAACCTTTTTCAATATAAAGAAAATATACCCGTGAAATTAAAAAAACTAGAAATGCATACTTTTCACTAAAAAACTTTACCGAACAGCAGTAGAAGTTCGGTTTCTAAAGCATACGCCCTTACTAGGCTACGGAGGCAGTATCATAAACGCAACAATGAAATTCCACTTTGCTTGTTTACATAACAAATGCGAATCATGCAATTTAATGCATAACACTAACTTACTCTTTTAAGAGGAACGCGTATATCATTTGTTGTTGCGAATAATCCTTCCACATAAAAGAAAATGCAAATACGTAACTAATCATTCTAATTATTTAATCTAATCGAACACTGACAATGCTTTGTACATTCATGTTCAAGCAATCGACTTGATATTTAAAATAAAAAAATCGCCATTTGCAAACCAGAGATCAAGAAAACTTCCGTATTACTCACGACTGTGAGAACCCGCATGTTATAAGCAAATCGCCCTGCATGTCCAGATCGGATAGACAGGCTGTGTGCGCTCTGAAAGTGTGTTCAGTCGCATTGGGCGTTCTCATATCGCGTAATGCCACTTTGCCATTAGCACTGCCACAAGCGACCAACGCCCCACCCCCACTCCGAAGTACTACACAGCCGTCCTCTTTTATAGGCTGAAAAGGAATGAAAAATTTTCATAATTATTTAAAATGACATAAGACCAGCCTAAGCTTCACACATAAAACAAAACACAATATTCGTTTCATAGCTATATGTTGACCACGACTTTGCCCGCGGATCTGGCTTACAGTGGGAGTAAGACAGATCCGCAATACAAGTGCAATTATCGATTGCCAATTCTTCTGTTCAGTGTGGTAATTATGAGGAACTCTTACGCTCTTGCTTTAAGGAATATCGTCTTGGAGTTCATTAAAAAGGCCTTTATCAAGGAATGGACTGGTAAAAGGCTGTTCAAGATGATATTATGATAAGGTTACTACCAGTTGCATCAGCTATAGCCAGTGAAAATCCCGTTAAAATCGGACCAGCCATTTTAGTGATAAGCCAGAACAAACATACATACAGACAAAAATTAAAAAAATATTGTTTAATAGATAATAATTTCAAGTCATGATGAAAATGTTATCTAAAATCAAAATAATAAAAAAAACATTACATTGTTTTTTTAATGTACATACATTCTTATTATATGGCTTAAGAAGCACAATATTATTAAATTTAAATCAAATTAAAATTGAATCGTAGAAACAGAGCACAGTGGTATTTTAAACATAGCCTAAATAATTTAAAAATTTTGTTTAATAACGACTTTTTAGAATGTGGATAGTAATCATATGTTTTTAATTGATTATAACAAATTTGATTTCACCGCATCATATGAAATACTTTTTCTATTTTGCAATATATTTCTAGCTAAACCTTACTTACCAATACAGTTTCAGACATTTTGTTCAAATCCAACTCAAGCAGTTTATTTTGATGGCCTCCCATCATTACCTTAGATGTGTTCACTTGAAAAAGGCATTGCATGTCAATCATATTCTGGGATCTGCAAGTATTTTTAGTTTTTGGTTTACTTTAATATTGTAAAAGTTAATAATTTGTAAAGAAACTCAGGAAAATGTTTGATGGAAGATTCAAAGTATAATCTAATCAATACAAGAACTCAATAAGTTCTCTATTAAAACAATATGCTAATCTGCAGTTCATAATAATTATATTAAGAAATTCCTTTTAATCAGTAATAGTTTTAATTTCATGAGGTTAATCTTCAAAAACCAGAATATGTTTGTCTATATTGTACCATATATTCCTGTGAATAAAATTTGAATGAAATATCCTATTTACTTCTTACCTGTAGGTGTGTTTTGGTATCCCTCTACGTATCTGATGCCTTAGGGTAGTTTTGGTTAAAGCATAAATTCCCTTTTCCACGGTCAAAATATCCTTACTTCCTCTGATTCAGTGAATTTGGAAGGAAGTGTACTTCTGCATTCCCGGGCCATAGTATGAAGTCACATGACCCTAGTAACCCCAACATGAAAGTACTAATTAATTAGAAGAGTTGCAAAATAAAGACAACATAATGCTACATGTAAGTGTTGGAAATACTTACACTAATAAAACATTTGCATGCAAAACATTTAGCAAAAATACATTGTTAACTTTTTCACTTACACCTTGGTTGCCCATCCATATTAACTCCTCAAATTTGTCAAAAACCACTGCTGAAACCCCAAATCTATCCCCACCATCAACTAGAACACTACTTCGCACTTCATATTCAGCTTCTTGTGTTGGCATCAGGTATTGTCTTGTATAATCTGTCCCATAATGATCTTTAAATGAAATTTAATAGAACTTTATTTTATATATATATTTATACAAAGTTTAGTTCAAGTGTACAAATTTAAAGTGTAAATTAAAAATTGAAGGAATTCCTTATTAAAATAACAACCTATTAGCATAGAGTATATAGTATAGTAACAAAATAATAATTCAGTTCAAAATTCTATTTTAGCCCTTTTATCTTATATACTGAATAGCACAACTATGCATAAAATATTTTAACTTTTCATTATTGCTAGATATCCTACTTCAAGTGGACATAAATCACATTCACATCACAGGAAATGACCAGCCATTAAAATAATATATTAATCAGTGCAAAGTCTCCCAAAAGTTTTATTTTTATGTACAAGTAAGATTAAGTTCACCTTTAACAATGAGCCAAAGTGACTTAGTTAAAAGTACTTTCAGAGTAAGTTACAAAATGCACATGAAATATACCTTTTACCAAGGTTTATTTTACAGTTTTCATAAAGTATTAAGAAATTAAAAACTGAGTTGTCATAACCTCAGTTTATTATGATAAATAATTATATGAGAAATTAAGCATCTTGACATTGTTTATTTAATGATGAACATTTTTACTACCAAACGGTCAATCATGAGTGATCTTTCATTATTAACTAATGTGTATACTTTTACTTAAGGTCCAAAATCTGAAGATAATTTATTAAATAGTGAAATGACTACAACCATATTGTGTATTTCACAAACTGTCATAAGCATAACTTTTGAATTTAAGCACATTGTTATCAACATTGTCCCAAAAATTAACAATTAAAGAAAAGGCTTTTCAATTATCTAAAAAGATACAATAACTACTTATGTTATAAAGAACATTACTATCTATTATTTATAAACTATTTACTATCTTTCTTTTATTTCAATAAAAAATTTAAATTTGTATGCTGTTTACATATTTCATATATATCAAGGTGATGAAATGCAACAGATCATCTCACTACTTTACTTATTTACTAAACTCATAGTAATAAACAAGTTTTGTTTCTTCTGAACCAGATATAACAAAACCAAAAATCACATACAATAAATCACTGCTGTATTAAAATTAGAAGATTTTTAAAAATTGAATATGGTTGAAATTCATTAAATTCTAATCAATTTCAGTAATAAAACGATTGTTATTTAAAGAAATATGATTTTAACTCAGTTTTATGTTATTTACTCATAATAAAAAGCCACACATTTAAAATATATGCAATCATTATTCATGCATCAATATTAAGAACTTAAACATAACATACTGTATAAAGAAAGATACACCGGCAAAGCTCTCATTACCATAAGTCTGTGCTACTTTAACATTTGGTTCAATACTGACCTGTCAACAGATGATCGTGGTGAATGCCTATATCCGAGTAATGGTACTCCATAGTAGGTCTGGAGATATAACTCCTATGTTCATTTATAGAGACATTTAAGTTATGAATGTTTTTTCTAACATCTATTTAATTTAAAATTATGTGTTAACGACATCAAGATCAAGTGTACGTGAACCTATCAGCTGTCAAAATACGCAACGTTTCGATTTAAGTTTCTGCAATATAGAAACTATATTATCGACAATTAAAAGTAAAAGAAAAATAAAATCGTTGTCAGTTAATTTGTTTTAGCCCATATTTTTTTTTTTGCAATACTTTTTCTAATCATGTTTATATTCATTTGTGAAACCACACAACGTTGGTAACAGTGTGGTTTTACAAGCACCTGCTTGTAATTTTTTTTAATTTTCTGGGAAAACTTACGTTGCGCGACTAGTCACTAATTTAATTTCTTTATCTATTATATAGCGGGTGCACGGCTGTTTCAATGAGAGCGCTCAGCCATGGGAATAGTATAGGAATGCAGCTCTAAGCAAAAGTTCCCCTTAGGTATTTTTGTTGGGACGGACTTGTAGCTTGGAAATCACGATTCCTTGCAGCAGTAATAGATTCGCAAGGGCTTTAGGCCAGATCACAATGAGACAGCTTCGCACGGCCCAGGTCATTAACGCATACACAGAGTCATCTACGCTACCCTAGCAGTTGCGCCGTCCCTCTAGGTAATTTTCTATTGTTCCCTACATCATCATAGCTGATGAACGTAGGTAATTTCTAAGTCATAAAATGGTGCTGAAAGCCGCCCGCATCAGTTTGCTCCTTTGCCTTACTTAACTTTAGCATTATTTTACGTCAGTTCTTCAATGACTAGCCTAACCCTTAAATTAAAGATCACAATTCACAACTCATCTACAAACTTGAACAAAAATTAAAGGTATGTATCGTCAGCGATTTACCCCTCTGAATATTGGGGTTTTTAAATATGGGAAATTATTTGACTCGAAAGCTGACCTCTGTTTGAATTGGACAGGCGATTTAAAACTTAATGATAATATTTTTTGAGTCGATTTCGACTGTGGCGGTCGATTTATATTAGGGGCAACAATTAAATAGATAACAAGCAGATTATTTATATGGGAGATATGGTTGTGCATAAGAGTACGCGCATACACATATGCACTCTCTTTTTACACTCTCATAGGAGTAAACGAATAGTCTACGCGAACAAAAAGAAATAAGTCGCAGGACCGACTTTCTATAAGCCCAATCAAGGCATAGATAAATTTAACGGGCAATCGGGTAATCAGCCCGCGCGAGACGACAATAAAAGTTTGTAAACTCCCTGCAAGGTTCGAACACACGTCCATCGGTTTCTTAGTGCAATGTTCCGTGACAGTCATTAAAACATATGACTAACGTAAGTAATGACAACAGAAAAAACCCGTCAAGGCCAAGTCGGACTAGAGAACAGAGGGTTCCATACCATTGCAGCACCCTACTAAAATGGTTTTTCTATTGCTTATTTTGCAGTTTATAGGATTTTATTTTTTGTTCGCGCTGTAGGATTTTTACTTTCTGCTTAATTTTTTGGTTCTTGGATCTAAACAACCATACTGGTATTTCAGACTCGAAACCCTAAAAGATCTCTTGGTTAATCTAGAATCGTCACTAAGGGTAAACAAAATATTTCACAGCACATTGTAAGGCAAATAACAAAAAATAAAGAAGGCAAAAATAGGTGTTACGGAAATTTTGAAATTAAGAATTTGTTGCAAAAGTTTGCCGAAATCTTTGTATCATTTTGTCTTAGTCTTTATTTTTATACTTGTATCAGGGATATTCCCTGAGCATTTCCTGTTTTTAACTGCCTCCGTAGTCTAGTTGTAAGGGCGTGTGCTTTAGAAATCGGAGGTTGTGAGTTGGAATCCTGCGGAGACTCAACAGATTTTCATTGTTGTTTCCTATTTGGTTAGGAAAATTTGGGCCGATCACCCAATTGTCTGAAAAGTAAGATTGTCCATGCGTTAGATGGGCATGTAAAAAGGTGGTCCACCCACCAACCCACATTGGACCAGCATGGTGGAATATGTTCCAAAAACCTAATGTATAGGGGTGATTTAGGAGAGGCCTATGTCCTGCAGTGGACTATCACAGGCTGATGGTGATTTCCTATTTATGTAAGCTTGCAAGGTCCACACATTCCTGACTAATCAGTAGAAACAAACAAACAACGGAAAAGAGAGCAAATATTGCATATATTGTTTAAAATTATTCAAGATAAGGGTATTTCTTACACTGATAATCATAAATATAGTCACTATAACTTTGATGGTAACAATGTTCTGTTTTCATGCAATTGCTTTGCATTTAAAAGCCAAACACAATTTGGAGTGTATGTACGCAATTTATATAACAAGGCCAAAACAGGATCTGATATCCACATAAAAATATAAGTCACTCTGCAATTGTGTCAAAATATGGTCAGTGTATATTGACAATGGTCAAATACATCCAAATGTTTTAAATATGCATATCTGAATTTTTTCTATAAATTTCAGGTCTTTTTATACAGGGTAGACTAATGTTTGGAGTTATATAATGATTGTACAAATTTAAGTTACAAAAGCTTTATGAATATTTATTGCTTTGTTAGTTTCATTATGAGATATTTTTAGAAAATCATATCTCTCACATTAAAAAAAATAGTAAGTAGCAATTTCTGAATATAATTTTATCACTTATTTAACATAAATAGAAATAAATATCTCCTTAAATAATTTATCGATGATATGTTACTAATTTCAATCCTCAATTAACTGTTGTTGGCAAAAAATGTTGATAATAACTTTTTGTGAATTCTGTCATGAGATCAGGCATAGCCTCTGGTAATGTTGTAATAAGACGAGCTGGGCTGCCAGAGTATCTTGCAAATGAAGGTACAACAGTTTCCGCAGGTAGTACTGAGTTGTCTTCAATCATGCAACAGTCTTTAAGTACACATCTCCTTCCCTGCAAAGAAAAATTTTTTTTTGGAAAATTGAAAAGCTTTCATGCACTAAAAAACAACACCCATAGTGTACAACAACAGGGTACGACTTCCTGTCCTATAATGTAGTATTGATTCTGAAAATAAGAAAATATTTACTTATAAGTAGAGTGGATTAGTTAGTTAAAAATTGGTTATGAAATATATAGAAACATAGAGAAGTGGTGGGTGTGGGCTGGATGAGAACAGCCGAAGATTGGAAGCGGTGCAATGCATCAGGGGTGGCCTATGTCCAGCAGTGGACTGAGACAGGCTGATGATGATGAAGAAGTGTTAAGTCAAAATAACGAAAATGAGATCAGGCATAGCCTCTGGTAATGTGGTGATAAGACGAGCTGGGCTGCCAGAGTATCTTGCAAATGAAGGTACAACAGTTTCCGCAGGTAGTACTGAGTTGTCTTCAATCATGCAACAGTCTTTAAGTACACATCGCCTTCCCTGCAAAGAAGAAAATTTTTTTGGAAAATTGAAAAGCTTTCATGCACTAAAAAACAACACTCATAGTGTACAACGACAGGGTACGACTTCCTGTCCTATAATGTAGTATTGATTCTGCAAATGAGAAAAATATTTACTGATAAGTAGAGTGGATTAGTTCGTTAAAAAATTGGTTATGAATATATAGAAACATAGAGAAGTGGTGGTGTGGGCTGGATGAGAACAGCCGAAGATTGGAAGCGGTGCAATGCATCAGGGGTGGCCTATGTCCAGCAGTGGACTGAGACAGGCTGATGATGATGAAGGAAAGTGTAAAGTCAAAATAACGAAAAACAGTAAAAGTAGGTAACATTGCATGGGTATTAAAAATAGATGTGGTCCCCCAATAACAAGGTGTTTAAATCTGGCACCATTTATATTTGACATTACATTTGTTTATGTTTATTCCAAGTCTTAATTGGCCAAACAAAAGCTAAATATCAGGCTCATTTATTTCATTACCACCAAAAGAAACAAGCAGTAGCCTTAAAACTAAAACACAACAAAGTTTTTATCAATTCAGATCCTTTTTATTGTAGGAAGAAAATTAAAATAAATATTGTACATATTTCTAATACTATTGAGTATACATCAAGCACTATTGATTGAAATTATTACTAATATTAATTAAAATGCGAACATCCTACACTAAAATTGGTAATGATTGTAACTATACTATAAATAATAGTTTTGCTGCTTTATGATTATAGATGACAGGGAAGGGACCGAAAATTAGTATTTTATAATTTTTTTAACACATAAATTTTTAAAACTACTAAATATGCAACTTTTATCAATAATTTATCATTAGTCATATATATATAAAAGAGATTCCCACCTATATTTTGACTCATCACTATATCACTGGAACCATAAGGCATAGCGACTCGAAGTTTGGTAGGAATATTCCTTTTGCAGAGCAGAGGTCAGCTAAAAACGGATTTTACGAAATTCCACCCACAAGGGGTTGGGGGGTTGCTAGTATATAATTTCACAACAATTCCATAATGAAATTTGCATACTTACTATAACAACATTTTTTCCAATATATACATATGACCCTACAACTGCCGCATTCACAACAGTGTTCTCACCAACAAATACATGATCACCCATTTGCAATGGAAAGAAAGCCACTCTGAAATTAAAATCATATTTAATGTAATGAACTGTACTGTGATTTCGGTTTAAAGGGCACCATTGCCAGCATATTTACTGGATAAATGAGAAATAACATTGTATGTCTCACATAGGTATCCCATTTGTGATACCCCTGGTATTGCCAATGTCTATGGGCATCGGTTATCACTTATTGTGTGGTGGCCCAACTGCTCATCTGCCTTCATTGGCAATTAAAAAAAGTTAAACATATAAGTAAAATAACAAAATAGTAGAAGTATAAAATTATTTATAGAAAAAAAAAATACTTTTTGACCTTCTTTTAAGCCTGTATCTAAACTAATAAATAAACAATTGGGTCAGTTAATAACTAGTAATAATTAAAAACTGTATTTATATATAGCCTCAAACATACATTCAAATAGGTATTACAATAAGATTATAGTATATTTGAGAGTAAAACTTTAGTTATAATTAGTAACTTTTGTCCATCTGAACAATTACTTAGTTGGTACGGTTGCTACATAAGGTTAAGAAATTTATAGGTTTGCTTAGTTAATACCCACTTATTACAGCAATATATGCTGTGGTACCTCATTTCAACAAACAACTAATCAACAGCATAAACATATCTGTCACTTGAATTAGAATTTATGTACTATAAAGTATTTGTGGAATACACACCCTTTACTGAATTTTTTGAATGGTGGTCGAATAACAGATCCTTTACTTATAATACAAAACCTTCCTGTTTTAACATTTGCTAGGTCTCCTCTTATAATTGCATCGCTTTGTACAATAACTTTACCATGCAGGACAATATTTTGAGATCCACACAATACTGTTTGCCTGCTGACTTTGTTTCCAGAAGCCTGTAATAAAACAGATTTTAGAATAATTCTTTGCTATAACGCACTTTAAAGGTATAAGTGGGATAACTAACAGTTTCAACGTATTCTGACTTGTTGTAATAGGTGTCTTGCAACTCCATGATGATAAAAAAGAGAAATAACTCTCAACAAAGTTCTTTTTGTTTATACTTGAGGTAAATTTTTGAAAGCAGTGTTTAAGTTAATAAAACTTTTATATTATAAATTTATATATAACAAGCACCGATGAGTAACTGCAACTTGTATTGAACTTGACACTGACAGCTGTTGTTGTTGTTTTTAATTTATCCCTAATGGGAAAGGCAAAGGACTTTAGTCCATACAGCCAGGTCTTGTTCTTGGTAATATTTGCAATTTTTTATAGATTTAAAGGCCGAAGCCATGTCTTCATAGTTATTGATGTTAAGGCCGAAGCCATGTCTTGTCTTATTATTCTTGATCATAAGGCCTAAGCCACTTCTTTGATGTTGATTGGTCAAAAATGGTCGAAGTCAAATCCATAAGCAATAGTAGTATCCAAACAAAATTTGTATTTCAGGTGATTGTTACATATCCGATGTTAAGGTAAGTCCGGGAGTACAGTCATAACAGTATCCGCCATTATTTTAAATATGTTCATTATATACAACAACACCACAACACCTTAATTTAATTTAGCACTGCACAAGATCCATTTCTAAATAATTTGCACTTATATCATTAATATTTACTTAGCTATTTTAAATTACATGAAACCATTTTGTTTCACACTCTGGTTTTGGTTAGAATTAAATTTTTTTCTTTTTACAACAATTGATTGACGTCTCCCGCCATGGTTCAAGGCGCCAATCCACTGACAGCTTTTGCAATGACAGTTAAAATTGACGTTTGGCAGGACAGGGATTGTTTTCTCAAAAATTAGGTTATCAATCTTAGCTCTAAAGCTTATAAAATTATTTATTTACAATTATAAATATCTCATATTTTAAATTATCATTGTGTTCTTTAAAAAAAATAAACGCGATAAAATAACTATATGTTATTAAATGTTTTAAACTGCAAGTAATTTCTTTATATATCATTAGAAACTTAAAGTTTAAGTAAACAAGAACGCGTAATATTGTACACTGCATTTAATTTCTTTCAGCTTATTTATTAACATTTATAACTTATAACTGAAAAGAGTAGCGTTCATTTCTTTTTTCCGAGCAAAAATACAGGCAAATTAGAAAATAAAAAAAAATAATAATTATTATAGCGGGAATGTTTAATTGAAACCGTTACTATAATTTCAGTGCAGAACAAAACTACTAAAACAAAAAAGTCAATCCAATAATAAGAAACATGGATCGTTATGTGATACGAGAACCTAGATCAGCTGCAGGTATTTAAATTTTAATATAATGATCTACGATTTTTTTAAAATTGAAACGCATTTAAATAACTAAAACCCTGTAACAATTTATAACGTTTATGTTTGTTATCTTTGTAACCGTGTAATCAATTCCTTATAGGTAATGCAATGGCCAACCAAATAATATTTTCGCCATTCAGATATAAACAGAAATATAACGAGTTCCAGAGTAAGTTTTAGTACCTTTATTAGTAAAGTAAAACTATTTCCAAATAATATAAATACGATTAAGCTCTTAACGACAAAAAAGCCAAATAACACCAAGAATCTTAAACAAAACTAGCTATCGAAAAAGCGGGAAGCGTGTTTAGTGCTGGGGTCCACTAAATATATCACAAACGAATAACTGTAATATGGTCGTCATGGTCGAGTCGACTTATACATTATTATTCGATTGAAAAAATCAAAATTTAAGATTTTGATTTTATCACTACATAGTATAAAACAAAGTCGCTTTTCTTGTCCTCACATCCCTATGTATGCCTAAATCTTTCAAACAACGCAATGGATTTTGATGTGTTTTTTAATAGATAGAGTGATAAAAGGGAAATGTTTGCATAGCACATGCTTAATATAGTAGGTGCATTTATTACAAGCATAGCATAGCACGGGGCAAAGCAGGGGCGGGTCGCTTTTTAATGATATAAAACAGAAGAGCGTCAGTCCTGTGTTATATATCTTTTCAACAGTATTGTAAGTGACTTAGCTTAGTGTATGTAAATTGTATATTAAGTAATAATAAACACAACAAGTAATTATAATAACTCGAAATTGTAGGCCTGGAAACATGACCTACGGTGTCTATAGCTCTGACGCCATACATATTCAGAGGCAGCCCAATTCAGGAATTGTAAGTTTCGAAAATTAATATTTTTCAAAAATCGTAATAGTTATAACTGAGCCAAATAAAAGACGGAAGTATGTAATCAATGTACCACACAGTTGCGGTATGAGTAAGGTAGGGAAAGCCGGGTGTGTACCGAACCTGAATAAAAAGCCATTATTTTAGAAAATTTTTCAACTCAACGATATTATTCATCAACATCATTATCATCATCATCAGCCTGTGTCAGTCCAATGCTGGGCATAGGCCTCCCTAATTCATGTCACTCACGTCACCGCTTCCGGTCTTCGGTATTCTCATCCAGCCCACACCGGCCACTTTGTGAATGTCGTCACTCCATCTTGCCGCAGGGCGTCCCATATCACGTATACGCTGCTATTCTTGTTGCTAATAAATAAAAAAAGTCATTAATTGAAAGGAGTGCCTGAATAAATTTCATTGTGATGACAGTAGATAAGTACACGTATTGTCCAAGCAAGTGTAACAATGTATTAAGAAATTTAGATCGTCATTATTTTAAAATATGTACAGAAATAGTTATTAATGCGGAATACTTTCTTCCTCAAAAACTATACGACATTAAAGTTCTTAATGTTACGTTTCAACAACGCTTCACTGCCTTTTACGTGAAATTTAAGTAGCGGGAGAACTTGAACAATTTCTCTTGCAAAACATCTAATAACTCAAAGAGCTAACAATTAGCGTGTTTTAAAACTCGCAAAAATTTTTCCTTGAAATATAATTTTTTTCACCTACACCGTGCTACGAAAACTCCTAACATTTTTAATTAAGCTTTCATCAAAGTCAAAAGGACGGCGACTTATTGTTTACCGAGAACAAGGGATTAACTTTGTTTTGCGGTAGCGTCACGATTTTGTTTTGTTTTTTTAAATAAAGCCCGTTAGCATTTAGAGATTTGGTTCAAAGGTATTACAGAATCAAGGGCAAGTTGCGTCCGGAATAGACCCCCGTTATCTGGCTGCTTATTCCGACGCGAACGCTTCTTATATTGCGACAGGTATAGTTTATAATTATGCTTTAACGAATTGTATTTCGATTAATTATTATACAAATGATAATATTACTTTACATCGCATCGTTCAATAGTATATTGAGTATATTGTAATAGTAAATTGAGACTCGACAAAAACAACCTGCTGTATGTTGGACACGGCAGAGAACTCTGTTCACCGATTAGGGAGGTAAATAATTCGTTTATTTACGCGATTACGTTAAAAAAGAAGCACGCATTTATTACATATTATATTAAACAGCCAAAGTTTAGAGCATTTGGCAGGGTATGTGGTGTAATATCTTCTTGTTCAATAAAGGTCTGAACATAATATTCTAGAAGAGGGTAGGTCTCATTTTACTAGGGACCATCTGGGGTAGTACGTTGCGGTGCCTATTTCTGGCGCAAATCAGTTACTGTCTTCCGATTCGAAGGGCACCGATGATAGCGTAATTAGCAGGTGAACGAGACGCAACGTATACATATGCCATACCATATCACTTACTAACAGGCAACTGCCCATAGCCTCATCGCTTTAAGCAATAAAAAAAGTATTAAAAACTGTACAGGGAATGAATATAAATTATTTTTTGCATGTTTAGGCCAAAATTATCTTCATATGGATACATCTTATAATGCTCAAGATACTTCCTATAACGCCATGCATAATAATTATCAAAATAAAAATTTTATCGGAGCGCAGAAATCAGCTCCAAGAAAACTTCAAAATGCCAACCAGCCTATAATGAAAGGTACTAAATGTAAATATTTATCAGATACCTTAATTAAATATAGGTTTATTAACTGAGATTATCTTATTAGAAGTGCCAATGCAATTGGTCAGACAACAATCTAATACATACGGAAGTACAACTTTAGCTAGGCCTATCTTTGGAGAAAATAGCCCAAGCAGTCATGGATTAAATAGAAACGGTAAGGAAGACGAACCAACCTTCTAACCCATAAGACTAATTATAATCAATTTATGTAGTTAGAAAATTTCAATAATTTTATACTTAAATACCAAGACACTGAAAACCTAAAAAACTTCCAAAGCCTTTTTTATCTTTTTGAATATGAGAAGAATCGCCACTATTGTATTTATATCTCATTAATTAAATCAGGTAAAATCTTGGATAATCAGACTAATGATAATAGTAAATCTTGAGTAGATCTACAAAACTGTGACAATAGTAAATACGAATCATCTATAGAATATAAAAAATATGAGTAGTTGCAGTTGCAGCTAGTTAAATAAGTAGCGATTAAGTCCTTATGCCACTAATAACCATAATTACATTGTTCAATTTACTTAGGTCAAAACCGTAATTTACTATATGCAATAAACATGAATATCTTAGAAGTTATAAGTAATTTAAATTTCAGAAATTAGACGTTTACGTTATATACACATTGTTTTTGTTATTTGCATTACTCGGTTTTAAAAAATAATTCAATCTCGTTTCTAAAATAAAAACATAAAATTTGAAAAAAGATGAATCAAGGCAAAAAAAACTGTTTGTTCTATTTAGCAAACGCATTGTAATTTATATTATAATTAATAACATTTTTTTTTCTTTAAATAGTTCATTAATCACGATCCTTTACTGAACAATTCCATCAAGTGGTCATGTTTAGTGTAATTGCTTTGTAAAGACGACCCGTCTTATAATCCCGATGTCCTGCATGTGGTGAAAACTTACTTGCGAAACAAAATTGTCTCTACGTAATTAGACCCTTGAGTATTCAGACCAAAAAGTTTCACCTTTGGACATAGCCTCAATTTAAACTTTATTAAAGGATTTGACAGTATTAAATACAAAACAATTGTATTGATATGCTGTAATAAGTGTTTAGCATGTAAAAAGTCGATCAACCCACCAACCCGCATTGGACCAGCTTGGTGGGATACGGTCCAAGAACGCCCTAATGGAGAAGGCTTCCAGTAGGGGAGACCTATTTTATTAATAAGTATTTAAATAAATATTTAAGTAATTCTTTTACCTTTTTTTTTGTTTTTGTGTTGCCTTACTCATTAACCCAAGTTTATATAACAAAGATAAATTTTTAAGTATCTTTCAATGTTTGATTTTTTGCACTAAAACAATGACTTCACCATGTGATTAATTATTCCTTCTTTTTTCAAACGTGGAATATAAACGTACTTTGACCAAGTTGTTTTAATCTAGAGCAATCAAAAAGACAAGAAGAAGCGGTTCAAGTTAAAAACGAAGGACAAACTCGTCTTAGTTCACGCTTTGATAAGCTTAAGGTGAGCATCATTTGTACGTTACCTCATTCATAATGTATATCATAATATAGTAGAAGAAAAATCATATAAATGTCAAAATTGTATTTATCGTATTTTTATAACAACAACTAATATACTGATACTATTATACAAAAACTTATAATTTTAAATTACACATATACATATTAAAGAAATGAAAAACATAAAAAACCTTTGGTATTATACATTCGTGTGTAATCGTTACCACATTATTGATTCCGAATGAAATAGAACAGCAATGCTGTCCTTTTGCTTAATGTTTACAAAAGATTAAATCATTTAACAAAGAAATATCCTATACAAAAAAAAACAAGACCTTCAGCTAAACAAATAAATAGTAGAGGAGAGGTTTTTATTATTCTTTCACTGTCGAAACAATCTCAAAGGTAACGGACGAAAAAACATTTCTTTTTGTACGAAGCCGTTTATTTTTCGTCCTGAAAACACGACGTTTATAAGATTTCCTATACGTAACAATTTGTTCAGGCGTTAAATAAGAGCGGACCGAGGGTGTTCTCGGGGCCGGTGGAGAAAGTGCTCAAATGGCACAAGGCGCTGCAGGAAGTTGGCGTTTTGATATTATACGAAATTGTCGGTAAGGCGTTGTTTTGAGCTCATTTGTATATTTTCATCTTTATTTAAAAAATAAACTGATTTGTTTAGGCTTATCTTAGTGTTGATGTTAGCTTCGTGATAAAAAAATTAAATATTTCAATATTTCTTTCTGTATTCAGATTTTCCCACCATCTATGAATGAAGAAAAACCGCCTATTTCTATACCGCAACTTTAAAAATCGCAGCGTTAGAATTGAAATGTTACTTCTCATTTACCTAGTAATAATTCTGAATATGGGTGCCCTTCCAACCGGAAGACTTTTGTCTTTACACACTTTTGATTTGTTGCAGAAATTGCTACCACGGTGGTATAAACTTAGACAGTTTCTTGTAAACCTTTCAAGATCTTTAAGATTGAGATGAATTACAATGCAGAAATATAATAGAGAATTATTTCATATATTTTAAGCTAAGTGCGTCAGCGTACGTCCAGGCGAGTCTTCAGCTAAGGTTTTGGTCATTAGGGACGATAATGGCCCCGCGATGCAAGTTGTTTATTACGAAATTGATTTCCTACTGCCCGAACTGAAATTGCCTTGTTCAGTAAGGTACGTCGTAAATGTTATTACACGATAAGAATCATATTGCGATGTGTAACGGGTAGACTTTACAAGCTTGATATATATTTTGTTTAGGGCTATTCATTTATAATACTAAAATATTTTACAATTTACATTTGACTTAATTAAATTATTGGGTATACAGTCTTGCTTAGCTGAGAATTTAAATATTCAGACGCTTAAGAATATATGTAAGTTTAAACGGTAGATTAAATATAGTACATAAAAAGAATGAATGCGAAAATAGTTTTAAGTATTACAAAGCTTTTTATGTTAATTTTTTATTTGTTCATCATTATCAGAATAAAATGTAAAATAGTTATTTTATTTGCTCCGTTGCTTTTTTTACCAGAACATATCAATTTTTGAACAATTCTATTCAGTGACGAAAATTACCAACATATTACTAAGTCAACCGAAAAATCTTATATCTTATGTAGGTATATAAGACTATTAATATTTAAGGCATTTACATTAAATATAAATTTATAAATAAAATTTACTTCATAATATCACCCTCATTATTCATTACGCGTAATTACTTTGTATATAATAGATTGATAGGACGAATGTTGAACGGCACGTGTCGTTTGCAAGCCTACCACGTGCGACCTGCCACCGGCGATGACGTCACCACGCTGCCACGACGCGCGGCCGTCGCTCAACACCACGTCAACAAACTCTCTAAAGAGTATTCTAATGTCAATTAAACCTGTAATTTAGCCAAGACTCTAAATAAACGTAAACAATTCTAATGTAAAATACTAAAGACGTCACAAGCGATCGCGTTCTTATCGGCCAACCACGGCCATTTTGAACCTACTCGACGTTTAACCTAGTAATAGTGTTAGACTTTTTAGCACTTTGATTGACATTAGACGATGTTTACGTGAATTTTATTTCTTAACTGGCTTACTTTTAATAATTATACTATTTTATAATGAGGAACATTTCATAAGTTATAAAAAATGGAATTTATAACGTCAGTAATAAATCTATTTTATATTGTTCTTCAGTTTAACTGTTTGTCATTTAGGTCTCTTGGGAGTAAATAACATTTTTATAATGAGTTTTATTTTTCCAAATCCATCCATGTATGCATACATATCAGTTCGATTGAAAGTTAAAAGTCTAAAAATGTACGTCATTAAATACTCGCAAAATGTTATCGAAAATATACAAAGCATTAAAATTAGCTAATACCAAATGTCTTAACTCCTCAATTTGTGTATAACCTCATTATTTGTTTAATGTCATGGTTCTTCGGTTCTTATGACCAAGTTAGACGCAAAGCTTAGAAATGTTATGATGATATTATATACTACAAAGGTATTATGCGTGCATTACATATTACACCCATAACCTAAATAAACATGCTTTGTAATAAGGGTTCATTCGTACATACGCTCGATTAACTAAATATGAGCCTTTGCCGACACGTCATTTAATTCGGTGAGGGTTACACGATGATAATCATTTATAAGGTTAAGCTTGCATGAATTATTAGACTAATGATGCAAATAATAATTGAGACTGCCTCTGTAGACTAAATATAGGTATTATTAATTATTGATTTACGACCTGGGGTTTGTAGGTTCGAGACATTTGGAGTTCAACTTTATAGTGTTGTTTTTCTTTATTACTTGGAAAAAGTGAGCCAATTGACTGAAAAATAAGATCATCAATTCATTAGATGCCGATGTTATTTTATACAGGTCCATCATGCTTGTAGTAATTTGACGTCGGAGGCCTCAAATTCAGTTAAATGTACCTACATCACAAAGTTTAGATACCAGTCGTTCTGTAAATTAGAAACCAACTCCGTGATAAATTAAAAAGAGGACGATTTTTTTGTTTTTCTTAACGTTTTATGGTTCAACAAACGTTAAATTAATCACAATACATTATGACTTCTAAGTATATATATTTTTACTTCTGAAATATAAAAAGAAACCACAAAAACAAACATTTCAAAATATTTTTAATAGTCAAAAACCGACGAAAAAGCGATTAAACGAAATGAAACATAAAAAAGTAATATTTTGTTTTTTAAAAACGAATGGCATCTATTAATAACATGGTTTGTGTTAAGATAGATATCGTTAAAAAAGTTAATATAAACGTCTGAAAAATATTTGTAGGTTATGATAGATAACATACTTTAACTAGTAAAGTACTTTGATGGGTTCGTAGTTAAACTTACCCTTCTCACTATAATTTCTTCTTGGTTGGTTTTCAAATACTAGGCCCACAAAAACAAAAAGATAATCCATTCTGAAATGTATATGTTTTAAATGGTTAACTGCTCTGATTAAGTGTTAATAATAATACATAAAAATAAACTATAAGAATGGGGACATGAAATCGAACATCTTAATATATATAGTAACATTTTCTTTTAACAATACTTTTAGTTAAATCAACTTTTATAGAAAATTTCTTGTAACTACTACAACTCCAATGTGTAAACTATATCTGATAGATTAGTGAGATTATATATTTTTTCCTCTGACGCAAAAAAAAATCCTGTACCTAAGGTGCTGTATGTATTTTCTATTATATATATTCTATAATTGAGGGTTGTTGAATATTTCCAAGCTAATATTTTCAATAAACGTGATTTTTATTTTTAACAAGCCCTGAGAAACAACTTACTATCGCAGTAAGTAAGTACCCTACCCCATTAACTTACAGAAATAGAGACGCGTTAGTTTTTGTATATCAATAGTGTATAAATTATGTAAATGGCTTAAATCAATTATTTGCACTCTATAAATAATTTCACTGAAACTATTATCAAAAGCCGTCTGTGTAAAGTTTGAGGATTAATAAATATATTCTTGCCTCCAAATGAATATAATTATAACAACACCGTTTTTGTACTTATATTAGATAATTCTAATGTCACTTTTATGGCTTACGCAGGCAGACGAGCAGTTGGGCCACCTGATGGAAAGTGGTCACCGACACCCATAGACATTGGCAATACCAGTGGTATCGTGAACGCTGCTTACCGTGAGACATAGGGTGTTAAGTCTCGTTTACCCAGTAGATACGCTGGCTACGGTGCCCTTAAAACCGGAACACAGCAATGCTTTTACACTACTGTTTCGCGGCAGAAATAGGCACCGCGGTGGTACCCACCCAGACAGTCTCCAGTAAAAATGGGACCTACCACCGGTAAATCTTCCATGAGGTAAGCATTTTTATGAATAAACTTTCAAGATCGGCGCGAATTCGGAGGAAAAGTAATATTTTATGGCTATCATAAAAGGAAAATTGTTACGTTGATGTAGGTACATCAAACAAGCAACGATGAACGCCATGAATAAAAGTTAACTATGTAATAAAAAGTGCCGCTTTTTAAATTAATGATACGGATTGTGTACTCGAGAGTATACTTTTTTGTGCGTATAATAGTAAACAGTAAGGAATTTTATTCAGCTAAAGTTCAGATAAATAACAATTTTTTTGTAATTAAAGTGCTTTAAATATTTTCCCTACCCTGTTTTAATTTAGAAGTCTTGACTTTCAATAAAAGTTTATGTAGGTTTTTTCGATGAATGATTAAACTTTCCATCCCTTATAGAAGACGTTCGCACTTAACTTGCTACACTGCGTTACATTTTAAGGGAAGTCTCCATTTTTCAGAGGAGAGGAAGAATCACCGCAGTATTTTCTTCTGCCGCAAAACAGTGGTGTATAAATACAAAGATTTTCCGGTTATGAATGGCGCCGTGTCTAGCGAATTTAATGAGACAGCAGTCTCAGGGCGGCAAGAAGATTTGTGGCGTCCTACGCTGCGTTTTTATGACAGGACACATGACATATCATTAGTTGCATGTCTGCGGCCTTCAAGTCTTAACGCATTATTGAATCAAAGAAAAATATATAATAAAATGTAATTTTTTTTTATATTAAGTATTAGATTAATAATATAATCGTAGATTAATAACAATATTTAGATCACCTATTAGCACACACTATTATTTTTAACATGTTATATACTATAGTTTTAGTTAAAATAACATGAAATACTTTCTCTTATTAATACTAATATCATAAATGTGAAAATAACACTGTCTGTCTAATTGCCCGTCTTCACCGTCTAAACAAATGAACCGATTTTTAAATAAATTTGAAACACGTAGAATAGATTCAGAGAAAGGACATGGACTTATTAATCCGAAATAAGTGGTGGAAAAGGTTGGAATGGGGGATCAAACTGTAAAAGAACCTGTCAATGTTAAACATAAAACAATGAAACCTTGTATCTAATTATAGAAATATACAATTCATACACCGTATTTTTATAAATATATGCTATTCACACGGATAATGTCCCGGTTATATGATATAAATATATATCTTTATAAGTGCAAAATCATGGTTTCGGAATAATATACAAAATTTGCTAGGGTCTCATCATTCACTACACCTCAGCAAATAAGTCAAGTAAGTTTTGATTAAAGTTCAATCAAGCGTAAAATTCTGCTTACAATGCAATTTAGCAAACATCCCATCTAAGCTTGAAAAATAACGAGAATCGTAAATTTTACTTTTTTTTTGTTATAAGGCAAACCAAGAGATTACTATTTTAAAAAAGTGACGAACTTGCATAGAAATCCACCAATTTAATCTTTTAGTTCTGATTATAATTGGGTCAAGGTTGATTAACTATGGACATAACGAAACGTTTACTCTTATTCACAAATATTTTATTTTAACAACTTTACTGAACATATAACCTGTCAAAACATAACCAATGAATGTGATTTGGAGTTTGTAACTACTTTACTTATCATCATCAAGCATGTCCACTGCTGGACGTTGGCTTCCACAAATGCAGCCCAAATTGCCCTGATCAACTAGGAAACAACATCTAAATTTGTTGAGTCACCCGCAGGATTTGAACCCACGACCTCCGGATATCTAAAACAAACGTTCTTATCACTCTGCTACGGAGGTAGTTTTAACTATCTTTATTTTGAACCGCAATGCCCTGTTCTTAATCATTAACTCTATTTGAAATTGAAAAGATATTTTAAATTTTTTGTACATTGAGTGATTAGTAGCTCCTTGTTATTATCTAGTTTATATATTGTTTTAAAGAAACACTTTTCATACAAAAGCGTCGCATGTCTAATAACTGCAATTAAGTTAATTTTGATGAAGCATGTAATAAGCTATTGCTCCCAATAACAACCCTCGGTAGGCATGATTAGAGTAATTTCATAATAACTACAAAATGAACTGTTTTAACATGATATTTCAAGGATTAAAAGCGACAAGCTAATTAGCTTTCAGTACAGTTAATAAAGCATCTATAGGTAAGTAATAAACAGCACTTTTATACACTATCACGTTAGAAAAACTTATAATAAATGTTGATAAAATTTACAAAGAACTACTGAATAAATATATTATTTAGTAAATAATTCGTAATAAAAATCAAACGGCTTATTTTACTATACAATAACATATATAACATATACACTCAATTAAAATTAAGCAGCCATCAAAATTGTTTTCATTAAATATCGTCGTCGTCGTTGTTAAGCCTGTCAGAACATATTTAGAATAGACTCTAAGAATGGGCAAAGGCTAATAATATAAAAGATATTTTTTACGATAAAATTGGTCGAAAGGATTGAAAGGGATGAAGACAATATGGATATTAGTCATCGTCGAAGCGAAAGCCATAAAACTCTGTGTTATATTACTCTGTATTATATTATACTATACCATACTTATCAATACCATGTTTCGCTGTGTTTTTGTTGTGGAAAACAAGCCCGACCAGCAATGCCTCAGTTCTGTGCCGAAAGCAAGCTTTTTTAAATTTCTTTTGTAAGACCTAATAGCTAATGAGTTCCGTATTGGTGGAGGGAAATAGTTCCAGCTCTTAGATGCAGCGAATCGGAAACTACTGCATAAAGCTGCTATACGATTCCAAGCAAAATTCATAATGTAGAGCGAACACCACGCAGTGAAAACTTTAATTTTTTCCATAAATAAGATGGTTCTTTGTTATATATGACCCCAAAAAGCAGCGAATTTGACTTCAAGTAGCCATATTCATAAGAACACGTTCATTTAAAAACGGAGTTATGGGTGTACGCGTGTGATTTACAAAAAGTGCAAACATTGGAGAATAGTTTCTAAAATATGAGTTTAAAATCTTCTACTAATAACTATAACTATGCCAAGATTCCGGGCTTCTAATACAGTATCTATCATACAGCCAGGATATTTTCTGCTTGATGACATATATATGAACCAAAGTCATATATATCTACATATTTATTATTGCACTTTGCTGCGCGAGCGCGTGGTCACTCAAGTTTTGTCACCCAATTTTGATTGGACCAACTAGCTCGAGTGACGCCCATATGGTAGATCCTATTTAAAGACCAGTAGCGAGGATGCGGTTCGAAGGACCATGTGCGTAATCCGGCTCGGACAACGTGGTTATGAAGCCGGATTGGTAGTGCCATGATATGAAGGATAAATATGATGGCGGCACAGCTGCAGGCGTCTTCGTTGATGCGGTTGGAGTTCGCGGTAAACTTAAAACTTTAAGAACGGAGCGTTGGCCATTCGCGTCGCGTGACTTTAAAATATGATGCGTTGCGTAGGATCTCCCGAAGGCAATTGTCGACTGCGGCAGCCGCCGACCGCGTCACGAAGTTTTCACCTTTTACCCACTTTCTTCTCGGGGTGAGGATAAATTAAAGGAAAAAGAGTCGCCTGCCCTCTTAGAAGGAAGATTATTGCGTAACCAATTTGCAGCTGTGTTAGGCGATATAGAAATGCGCGCAAACAGGATTATTATTGTAATTCCAATTTGCAATGCTCTATAAAGTGTTATTTATTATATGGGGACGGTGTAGTTTTATTGTGTTTAAATGACCGATATAATCGGGATAAATATGATATTTGCTATGATTAATATCATACATTATGAGAAAACCGCCTTCGTGGTGTAGTGGTATAGGCCCAAACACCCAATAGTTTAAAAAGCAAGATGATCTATGCGTCGGATGGGCATATAAAAGGCCAGTCTACCCTCCAACCCGCATTAGACAAGCGTGGTGGGATACGATCCGAAAACCCCCTGATGGAGAAAGCTTCCATTAGGAGAGGCCTAAGTCCAGCGGTGGACTAACACAGGCTGATGATGATGATGAATGATGTATGAGACTAACAAGATCGTTCCCAGTATAACCCTGGGAAACTCCCTTCAGAAAGGGTATTGTAGCCGATATAATTGTATTGCCATCGTTCTTTTCCATTGTAAGAAATTGTTTTCAGTCGGAAAGATAACTAAGGAACCATTTTTATCCGACTTCAAAAAAAGGTGGAGGTTCTAAATTCGTCTGTATTTTTTTTATGTTTGTTACCTCATGACTTTCGCCTGGGTGAATCGATTTAGATGTTTTTTTTTTATTTGAAAGTTAGTTTTTCCCGTTTGGTCCCATAGCAATTTGGCCCAGTTCTGACAGTGGCATCCATAAAAAAAACTGAATAAGTCTGAAATTAATAATATTAAGTATGTGCTCAACAAACGGACAATTAATAGATTTTTTAAAATTTATTTATTGGAAATAATGTAATTCGATGGCGGAATATGGAGCTTCGGTTCCGGTTCCGTTAAGTCGGAACTTCCGATTACTATTATACTTTCGGTTCCGACATTTTTAATCGGAGGTTTGAATCGGATGTCGAAGCATAGACAGCGGGCGAGTGCGGCGGCGTGTGCCGACCGACTGTTATGATTCGACAAGTTCATACGCGTCGCGCGGGGAATCACCACTCCCCCGACCCGCGCACTCTATTGTCAATAATTTTTTCACTTGTTAACGCACGCACACGACACGTTAATTGGTAAATAGATATTTGTTTTGATTTTTGCGGCTTATATAAAAGTGATCTGTTTTTGTGTTGGACAATGAAACCTAAATCAAGTTGTATTTGGAACTACTACATTGAAGTTAATTCGGATTCGGCAAAGTGTAAACTTTGTATGAAGACGTATTCAAGAAAGGGAGGTACGACAACGTCTTTAAAAAGCCATTTGAAGTCTGTCCATGCCACTGAATATGAAGGATTAATAAAGTTACAAACTGAAAAAAATACTGTGCAGCCTTCGATTTCGACGCCCCTTAAGGATGCTAAAAAACAAATAACTTTGAAAGAAACTTTGGCGAAGAATACAAAATGGTGCACTTCTAATCCTAAATCTAAGGAAATTGACAAATTGATTTCTGAAATGATTGCTTTGCAAGATCTACCCTTCAATTTTGTGGAAGGTACAGGATTTCGGCGACTTTTGCAGTTCATTGTGCCGAATTATCAATTAAGGGGAAGACATTTTTTTACTGAAAATATTTGTGGCCAATTATATGAAACATTAGCAAAACAAATTAGATTTGCTCACACAAATTGTGTGTGCGAACATTGTTAGATTGCGATGAAGAAATTAAAGCCCTTATATCGAAATGCAAAAAATTTCGACGCATTTCAATCATTCCCAAATAGCCGGACTGAACTGCACAAAATACAAAGGGTTATTCCTTTTGTATTTTCATTCCACCAAGAATGTTTGAGTGTAATAAAGGAGTGTAGTATGCGGTAAGTTGTATTAATTTTGCATTTATTTTACCTCCAGATTATTTAATTCAATCCTTTGATTAAATTTTTATATTACCATGCATGCTAATATAATAAATTCAAATAAAACCACTTAATTGATTTTAATTAAGCTTGCTGTGATATATGCACGCTGATTATGATGAGTGTGTTATTTAGTTTTGTCATTATTTAATTTAAATAATACATTAAGTTATACTGTAAATTATAAGCGTTAATTAATTTCATTAATTTGTTACAGGTGGAACAGTACATTTTATATGTTACAAAGAATGATTAGAGTACAAGATTCTCTATGCCTGTACGCATCTAAACACAACATTTCTCAATTGTCTCTTGAAGAATGACTGCAGCTTAAAAAATAGTGACTATACTTCAACCTTTTGAAGAAATTACCGAAATATGAGTGACAATAAACCAGTATCCCATCAGTAATTCCACTTATACACAATCTAAAGTATACATTACACGCTGAAGGCAATAAACAAGACACAAATGAAAAATTTAAAAGTATAATAAATGTACAGTCGATCAATTAAATTCTAGGTCACTAAAGACCTTCAATCACACTATTTCTTTGCAATAGCAACATATTTAGATCCTCGTTATAAAACCAAATTTTTAATGAAGTGGCTAAAGAGAACATTGAAACAGAAATAATGTCAATATTTGATGCAGCAGATACTTCAAAAACGAGGCTGATAATATTGTCGCTCCTGTAGAAAAACGGGCAAGAATGGAATTACCAGCAGAAGCTAGCCATAGTAGTAATAGTAATGTGCAATCAGTTTTGTCAAATATATTATTAATCTTTATCGGGCGGGCAACCTAAGGGCGGTCCGTAAATGACGTGAGGATCGAAAGGGGGGGAAAGGATGAGGAGAGATTTTGCATGGGGGAGCAAATTAGTTATAAACCTCCGCTATCCAATTATATGAAATTTACTTTTTAGTGCATTTTAATTTGTTTTGAAATCGTTTTTTGTTATGAATTTTATAGGTGTATAATCAAACCCATAGTAAGCCAGTTTGGAAAGTAGTGACGTAGGATTGAACGTGTCGAATGCACAGGAAATGAAGAACTATACCAGAACAGAACCTTCAGATTTAAAACCTTTATAACTCTTAAAATTAATTATTACTCTACTGTGTTGCGTCAAATTGTTTGTCCCAAACCTATTAAAGTCATATCTGCTTAAAGTTGAAAAGTGATATTGTTATCGGCATTTATAGGGAGGTCAAGAAATTTTTTATTAATCTTATTTGAATTACTAAATTGATTGTATTAGAGATCTGTAGTGTTGAAATTAGTGAAATAAAAATTTTGCTTTTCTTTAGAAACGATTTTGTATGTGAGTCAAATTTAAAAAAAAATATAACACTTAATTTATTTCTACTACAGTTAAAACGTTCTGCATTTATTATTTAGCTTTTGTATAAATCACGTCTGTAAAGCGAAATGAATTTTTTGGGTTAAATAGTTGATTAATGTTTTACATGACATAGTATATTTTACTATTTATTATTTATTAATTTTCCTATTTACATAAATAATTTACTCCTTATATATTTGCGCGTCGTAAATAGAAAAGATCAAAAATCGTTTCTTTTAACATGTGTAGAACTGGGCTAGAAAGAAGCAGATAAAAATTAAACAAATATCTAACATCAACTCAACGCTCTACCGGGCCATGTTATTGCTTAATCCTGACACGTTGTCTCATAAATAAAGCAGCAGCTTCCGCAATCAAGTAACAAGGCGCTAAGTTAGCTAGTTGGGGACATAAATCTTGCGTTGTTACTCGCTAGCGACAAAGTAGTGTTAAGGTAGATTCGTCTTAAAACAATAATTATTGTTATCATCATCATAAGTTGAATGTACATTTCAATATAACATTAATTACTTATAACTTTTAAGATATTTATATTTATAATGTGCTGTAAATTATAACTCTTTACTTATTTAACTAAGAAGCTTTGTAACCTATACATTACATTTTTTGACCGACTTCCCGAGAGACTTCTCAATTGGGAGCGTATGTTTTTTATTTTTATATTTTATATATGTATGCTACCTCGTTGCTCCGTTCCTTAGATTTTGTTAAGTTAAAGTATGTTTTACATAGTTCTACTATTTGAATTGGTCTACAATAAAGTACGTGATGGCATATATCTATGTTTTAAGAATAACGCATAATATACAATTCATTGTAAACATTTTTAAAAATGGCAATCAGGCACATTCAAAGCTTATTTTGCATGATGCAGTTTAAGTTTACATAAAATTTATTCCATTAAAAAAAATCTTCAATCTATGTACATATAAAGTGTTTTGGACGATATTTTGATGAAATGAATACTTTTAAATTATTATATATTTATCAGAGATTTAAAATGCAGTGGCAGAAAACGCGACGCAATTTTGTACGGAGAGCACGTTGTTACCTGGTGTGCCATATCAAGAATTAGGTATTCGTTGTGAAATAAATAAAAGACTAATCTAGATCCAAGCTATTAGTTTATTGCTAATAAGTTATATTTATATAATTAGTATAAATTATAACGCAACGATACGGATACAAATATAAACAAGTGAAATTTTAACAAAGCAAATATGACCGACTTCAAACAGTATATAACCAATTTGCGCAATACAAGCCAGTGACAACGTGCCCTCTGCAAGAAACCACGTGGTGGTTTTCGCCACTGCATTTTATATCTGTAATACCTTCTTAGGTATTCATTTCATTAAAATAGCTGTTGGAGATAATCTAAAACATATATATTTGCGCTCAAGAACCTTTTTAATAGACCATTTTAAGAAGTACTACCGGTGGTAGGTCCCCTTTTTACAGGGGACCGCCTGGGTGGGTACCACCGTGGAGCCTTTTTTTACCGCAAAGCAGTAGTGTTAAAACACTTCAGCGTTCCGGTTTGAAGGGCCCAGTAGCTAGCGTAATTACTGGGTAAACAAGACTTAAAATCCTATGTCTCACGGTGGGCAGCGCGTTGGTGATACCAGTATTGCCAATCTCTATGGGCGTCAGTAACCACTTTCCATCAGGTGGCCCGATAGCTCGTCTGCCTGCGTAGGCAATAAAAAAAAGAAATACAATTATGTAGAATATGGTTTCAGTCTATCATTTACGGTTTCAGCAATGTCTGCAATTTAATCGCAAACGGCTATAAATTTGACCCCAAAATTTTCTTAATTTCTTTTACTTTAAAAAAAATGGGATCAAACGACAGCTAATACTTAATTAAAAAAAAACATAATCGGAGCACTAGAAGCAACGAGATAACACACATAAAAACATACGCTATAACTATATCCCTTGGCTAGTAAGGATCAATCCCACATCGTTAAGTATAATCAACTGAATGGCCAACAAATGGTGACAAGAATCTCTTTAATTACGTGCCCATCAGCATGAGTTTAGGGTTCTTAGATTGACCAAATCTCTATCTTCATTATCAGCTTGTGGCAGTAGATTTATCACAGCTGAACGTAGGCCTCTCCTAATGCACGCAACTGCTTATTATATTCAGCTGTTACATTCTTTTATTACTCTATCCTATTCCTATTACCTACTCTCCCAAGCATTTAGAAAAAGAAAAATGAAGTACGAAGGATACTTTTTAATATCGAACTTTGGTAACTACTAAACACTTATTCCTCAGGCATCATTCGCAAAATAAGTACGTATAAGAAGAAATTCTACCAGCTTTCTTATCGAGTGATTTTTTTTTATAAAAATAGGCCGATCTGTAAATCAGATTGCAATGTGTGACTTGAAATTTAATAAGCATGTGATACTTCTTGATTTTTCTCATGCCGGCTGCATAATGTTCATAATTTGTACATATTGCTGCGCTGATAAGAGCTTCTTGGCACATAGAGCGTAACACCAGTCGTTCACCGGACGGTGAGAAAAGTTTTCCTACTCAAATTCAAAGAAGGAGGATAAGTCTTGACAGAAATAAGTAGTAAAAAAATATTAGTAAGCTCAAAGGCACATTGGGTATGTCTTCCAGTGTCGCTATCAAAAAACGGGCCCAAAAGGTTTTCTACGAATTATTTTTAAGATGTATTAAAATAGACATATATATATAAGTATTTTGATTTATTCTCTAGTTTGGTAATAATAACAAATGGCTATTGCAGGTTATTATTGAATCATAGATATATGTGCTCGCGAACTTTGTCAGAGACCATTTTAAGATTTACAATTATGTACCGCATATTTTAGTCTATCTATTAAGGTTGAGCCAGCGTTTGCAATTTTATTACCTAAGGGTGCGATTGTTGACGTTGAAATGTCCTTAATTTCTTAAATATCTAATAAACTATTTATGTTGCAATTTTATGTAATATAACTATTTATCATGAAATGGCAGCTGATACCTACCATTAAAACAAAGATTGAACAAAATGGGAGCTCTAGGAGCGGAGCAACGAGTTTACGCATATAAATAATATACAACTTACGCTCCGATTAGAGTACCTTCTCCCTATGGGAAGAAGGTCAAAAAAGGGGGGGGGGGGGTAACAACCTTTAACATTATTTGTTTTTCTCTACAATATTATACTTACCTATATTAAAATACATAATATACGTATTTCTTAACTCACTTTTATTTAGTAAAAGCAATTTCATCAAGATCTATCAAGTAGTTTTAAAGATTTAAGCCACCATGCGGAAAGCAGCTCCGTTTTATTAGTATAAACCATCCCCAACTATTTACACATGCTTTACCGACTCTACGTGAAATCCTGTGAGGGATTCCTGGTTACACGATTATAATCTTTCAAAGTATGTTTACTTATAATAAGCCAAATTATATGTATTACCACACACAAAATATCTGCAATTTTAATGTATTGTTCATAAATAAAATTTATGACACATTTACGACTTTATAAAATCTGATATAAATTGATAAACTTTATTATTGTTACAATTTATTCCCTTACGATCCCTCAACAAAAAGTCTACTAATTGTGTAATAATTTATCAGTATGGTATTTTCAAAACAATGAAAATTTTTCCATAAAATCTAACGTTAATAGATTTTTTTTATTACACGCCAAAATCCAACAGTAGAAAAAATAACTTGCAAAGTTACACTGAAATTGTTTTAAATTTCAAAACCTTTTGATCCTTTGTAATAGCTTTTAATACTACTTTATTCTGCGTGAAATTACCTTATAAATTTTTATGTTACTGGTAGATTTTAAAATAATTGTATGAATCCGTGTACTTAATCTGTCTTTGTTTATTTGTATCAAACCTCAGTTACTATTACTGCTGATTAATAGAAACATCATTAGTTTGTGGTTATTTATATGAACAATAAATTTCTTTTTAACAACAAATTTTCTGACTACTTTTTAAATAATAGATTAATTCAGGAAGGTGTTTAGATGATATATAGTTTAGTGGCATCCTTACAGAGTAAGAATGTGCAGCCTACATTCTAGTTCTATTCTTTGAAATTTTTATACATACTCTTTCAACACTGTTTTCTTTTTGAAGAATAAGAAAAAGTAAATTAATTTTGCTAATATTTAAACCTAACACCTACTAATTTGCATTTTATGACCGTTAAATGTCTTAATGTCCCAATCCTCAATTTTTTTTATTAAAAGCATACCCTCTTATACCAGATTATCTCAGAGTTTAATTAAGCTTAAATATTAAGTGGCAGATAAAGAAATGTTATGGTGTGGTCTATGATACAAGCTTAGCGTTTAATATAAATTTAATTTAATAAAATATAACATGAATACGCATACAAAACTAAAAATGCTTTTTTTTGCATACAAATTTTTTAAAAATATTATTGCGCATTTTATGGATCCTTATATCATATATACGTTTCATGCAATGAAAAAAAATAGCAACTCAACGAGTACAGTTGCATTTCATAGCTTAATTTTTTTGTTTAATATTATTAAATAATACATTTAAAAGCGTCCAGATATATATTTGCCTTGAATTTAGGTAATGACAAGACTCTACTTACGTCTATTGATGCTAATACTAGAATGTTGAAAATATGCTTGGTTTCAAATATCCTAAGCTTTTCCAGCTTATGTTAAGAAGTTAATCCAAAACATACTGTTATAATAATTATCTGCATCATTGTGCCCTATTTATGACTTTTATTTATAAATTAGCAAAGATAACTTAAAGTAATACAAACATTTTTCGGCATTACAACTTAGACTACACAAAATGATCCTGTTATTGGAATTAATCTGCTTCCCTTAGCTCCTCCTTAAATAAGAGAAAGTTTGACTACCACGAGTATATTTGCCTTTACTTGCTGCTTTAATCAAGAATCTTACAAATTATTTTATTATTGTATTTCTATTTTAGATGCTTTAATACTGTGATTACCTATTTATTTAAGTCTATAGAGGATAGAAGCTTGAATTGTAAGCTTTAAACATACACAGACTGTTGAATAATATAAGTCAACATTTACTATCTATGTCGATATATTGTATTGGCGATAAAATACATTTTTACCCATAGTTGTCATGAACAGCAAAGATTATTGTGATATTGATTATTTTGATTAAAATTTGTTCGAGGTTTCATTAACAGGAAGCATAAATTACATTACATTATCAGCCTGTGATAGTCCACTGCTGGCTTATGTCCAGCACACCCCTATACAACAGGGGGATTTGGACTCGGTTTCGGTTCGTAGGTGTGCCGACTTTTTACATGCCCATCGGACGCATGGCTCATATTACTTTTCAGACAATTGGGTTGGCTTAACCGACTAGGAAACAACAATGAAAATTTGTTGAGTCCCAGCAGGATTTGAACTCATGTCCCGCGGTTTCTAAAGCATACGCCCGTAGCACTAGGCTACGGAGGTAGTAGCATAACGTTCGTATCTGTCGTTAGTTATATGTACAGTTAATTTATTGACCGACATTCCTAAAGACGATACTCAATTCGGAGTGTGTTTTTTTTTTTATTATTATTTGGTAGTCTCCTTTTTTATACTAGCTGTCAATTGGTCCCATTTTTGACCGACTTCCCACAAGAAAGAGGTACTCAATTCGGAGCGTATAATTTCTTTTTTTTTATATATATATGTTGACTCATTGCTACGTTTTTGTTAATTCTTTTTTTAAATTATAGGTATTAGCTGTCATTTGGTCCCATTTTTTTAAATTTATTTTGAAGTAAGTAGTTTAAAATATATTACAGAATTTAAGTAAAATTTGTTGAGTATAACGTAAGTTTATTGCCGGTCGATGATTTTCTGGTAACCTCAGACTACAGTACAAAAGGTCAAAAAATAGTACTCTACCTTTTAGGTAGAGCTACTTTAAGAAAGCCTAATTTAGATAAGTTAAGTGATCAAAAAATTTTGTAAATGTTTCTTGATAATAAAAAAATCTACAAGATGAACCGTTTTTATTATTTTTGCCCGGATTATATAGATTTCTTGTATGAATTTTAAATTTCAAGTTTCAACGTATTAAAAGTAATAAGCGCCTTAATACACGTAATAAAGATTAATTTAGGCAAAGGTTAATTAACTTCGTATATCGCATCTATGCCAATATTACATGTTAAATACAGAAGTCTCATGTTATAATTAGTTAATTAATTAACCTGATGTTAATTAATTATATTTATTAACCTTTGCTTTCTAAAAGAACTGCACTTAACTAGAATTTAAATTATGGTTGTCCGTAAAGTTAAGATATTATAAAAATTATCGAAAGAAATATAAAAGATTGGCCTCAAAAGCAAATAAAATTATTTCTTTTTATTTTAATGCATATTTATGTATTTTGATAGCTACATATGTCAATTTTGTACACATATTAGCCAGCGTTTGCAATTTTATCGAACGAGGTTGTGATTTTTGACGCCGTATTTTTTTAATTTCTTAAATATCTATTTAACTGCTAATTGCAAAATTATTTTAAATTAATGGGACCAAATGACAGCAACTACCTACTCATCAAAAAATTACGATCCGAAACGGAGTTTGCAGTACGATCAAATTGGGACTACTACAAGCAATCTGCCTCCGTAGCCTAGTGGTATAGGCGTGTGCATTAGAAGCTGGAGGTCGTGGGTTCGAATCCTGCGGGGACTCAACAAATTTTCATTGTTGTTTCCTAGTTGGTTAGGGCAATTTGGGCCGACCACCCAATTGTTTGAAAAGTAAGATGATCCATGCGTCGGATGGACATGTAAAAAGTCGGTCCACCCACCAACCCGCATTGGACCAGCGTGGTGGGATACGGTCCAAAATCCCCTAATGGATGGAGGTGTATAAGGGGAGGCCTATGTCCAGCAGTTGACTATCACAGGCTGATGATGACAAGCAATACTTGACAAACAAGCGGTCCTGAGTAAAAGTCTTGAGGAAAGTCTTTTAATTAAGGAATGGGAATAAATATAATAAATAAGCACAGCTAAATAAGTAATAAGCTCGAACTAGTATTTTGACTTTTAAAGTAATTTAAATCATAAAACCAACATTTTTCGCTTGTATATTTCGATGGTTACCCGAAAACGGTTTCAGATCTACGATTTGAAAGACCATTAAATTCTGTTTCATTCGAGCATGGAGACGGTGAAAGCTACAAAAATAAATATTTTGTATTAAAAATTGGCTCTTTAAATTTATATTTTTTGGTATTTATGTTAAGCTAAGGGAAGCACAAGAACTGTAAATATAATATTTTAATATGCAATTTAATACAAAAGTAAACCAGTATGAATCAGTTTCAAAGTATCCGAGAATATTTTGTCTAAGGCCGTTCCGTTTAATAACAAAGTAAATCTCTCTCAAGAAAAGTTCCTCAGCTCACGTTGACAAGCCATTAATAAGAAAACTGTTAACTCTCCGTTAACTGTCCTCTTACTGGCTATGTTTAATAAAGATAATGAAACTTAAATGACATGCTTACTACAAGGCATTATATAATGCTTATGAAATACAGGATTAGACATAGACGTAGATTTAAACTTAATTTCGACAAAAAACGGTTACATACGAATAAAAATGTAACAAAAAAAAACATTGCACATATATAAAATACGGTTCTTGAGTACTGCTCTCTATATGATTGCCATAAAAGGGTAGTAATATGTATGAATTATATTTTTGATTTTATTCTTGTTTAATATAATTTTGTATCACATGTGAAAAAAATAACATTCAGCCTTTTTGCCAAAAATGGTCACCACTCATCATAAAACATAATAATTCGTTGCATCGCTGTTAATTTAAGGTTTAACTATGTCTTCATCATTAGCCTCTAATAGTCCACTTCTGGACATAGGGTTTCCCCAATACACCCCTATCCATTAGGGGATTTTGGACCGTATCCAACCACGCTGATCCAATGCGGGTCGGTGGGTGGATCGACTTTTTACATGCCCATTAGCATATTGTTTAACAATATACCGCTATATAATAAAAAGGCGCACTATTTCTTTAACTTTGCGTTCGACGGACCCCAATAAGCTTCACTTTTGTTCGCTTATTTGCACTTTTTTGTGAAAAATATCCAAAATTTTAATCTTATATCTCTAGATTGTTTTCTATTATTAAGAATTTGTAATGGGTTTATACGTAAAAAATATATAGTTTAATATTAAATTAAAGAAAGCAATCATCGCTAACTGTATTTAATGAATATTTAGATGATGCAATTATATTGCAAAAAGATAATTTTTTATTTAAAGGCGTAGTAGTGCAAACCTTATAAACATATTTATTATTAAAATATTTAAAATTTATTTAAACATTTTTGACAAAAATTATTCAAGTTTACATTTAGGAAAATAAATAATAAATATTTATTATTTTTTATTTCTCAAAGTCACCTTTGAAATAACAAAATAAAAAGGCCAAAAAGTTTACTATGTACAGTAGAGTATAAATTTCTTTATACGAATATTACATAGATTTTCTTTCGTTAAAAAACTTTTATGTAAATAGACCGGAAATATCAAAGAGCTGTTGCAGATTTTACTGCTTTGGTGACATGTAGCATTTATTGAAACAGCCCTTTACTTAAGTTACTAACAAACAAACATTGCCTTTGAATATTTGCTATTTGTTTTCAAGATACTTTGAGTCAACCTTTCTCCGTCATCTTTACAAGGCACATTGAATAACGTTGACGTAACGACGTCGCATCACATTGGTTCGATAGACATCAATTAAAATGAAGTACTAAGACTGCTCAAAACGCTTGATCCGTCTAAATGCGCAGGACCGGACAACATACCACCTCATTACCTTATTAAGTGTACTGAAAGCATTTTGGAACCTGTATGTATCCTATTTAAACGCTCATTGGTTGAAGGATATGTATCAAATATTTGGAAGTCTGCATTTATAACACCCATCCATAAAAGAGTAAATAAAGGTAATGTTGCAAATTATCTGCCTATCTCTAAATTGTGCGTCCTGGCTAAAGTTTTTGAAAAAAATCATTTTAAGAATTTGTATGCTACCGTATCCACATCTATGATTCAGCAACAACATGGATTTATAAAAAAAAATCCACCTTGTCCAATCTATTACTCTTCAACGATTATGTTACCTTTGCTATGGATTCGGGCTCGCAGGTGGATGTCATATTTACAGATTTCACTAAGGCATTTGATCGTATGAAGCATAAAATATTAATTCAGAAGTTAGATTTTGCTGGCATTCACGGTGATTTATTAAGATGGTTTACCTCCTATATTGATCACCGATCTCAAGCTGATGTCGTAAATGGATACACATCATACTGGACTACAATTCCTTGTGGTGTACCTCAGGGTTCTTCATTAGGTCCATCGCTATTTATTATCTTTATAAATTATATTGACTCCTGTTTTTTACACTCACAGTTCGTACTAGATGCAGATGATGTAAAATTTTTACAGAAATAAAAAGCCATGATGACTGCAAGCTATTGCAGGAGGACTTGCTCTGACTGGAAGACTGGAACTGGAGACTGGAACAGTACTGTTAAGCCAACAAACTAGACCTCAATGTCTCGAAGTGTTTCGCAATGACATATACACGAAAATTAGCATAACTAAATATTACTTACCAATTAAAAAACAAAACCTCAATTCGAAGCAGGAAATTAAAGATTTAGGAATTGTTCAAAACTCTAAAATACTATATGATAAACACGTTAATTACATCATTAATAAGGTAAACAGAGGTTTAGGATAAAATTACTTTACGGATTTTAGCGCGTTTATTTTACATTTAAATTCAGCGGCCGTGGTCACGGGGTAGTCTACCCGTGACCACGGCCGCTGGAAATGTTCGAAACGTCGGGAATTTAAAATGTAAAATAAACGCGATAAATCCGTAAAGTAATTTTATTAATAATGTATAGTATTGCGCGAGCAATAGAAATAATTAGAGGTTTAGGATTTATAATACGCTCCAGCTTTAACCTCTCAGAAATAAAATCGATAAAGGTTATGTATTGCTCCTTTGTGCGCAGCATTCATCATATTCATCACAGCTTTGGAATCCACGTTATAATATTTATATTAATAGATTAGAAGCCATTCAAAAAAGATTTTTAAAATTTTTACAAGATAAATGTAAGGTATTTGACAAAAATTATTATTATAGATGTAAAAGACATATACTGCCGTTAGCAGAAAGGCGCAAAATAGCTGATGTAGCATTATTAATAAAAATATTACAAAATGGAATTGAGTGTTCACCACTTTTAGGTAAAATACTTTTAGCAGTGCCAACCATGTCTATCTTTGCCTCGTTATCACACAAACTATAGACAAAACTCATTTTTCTGTCGTGCTCCTAAAGTTTTAAATAATGTACAATATAAATTTGATGTATTTAACACGAAAGTTGCTGTTGTGAAAAAGAACTTAACTAAACTTTGGTTAGACTCAATAATATAACGGATCTTATTTAAATACTGCCACTACCTCTTTATCCATCTGCATTAATAAACCTAATGTTATAATTAATACAAGTCTATCTGTGTCAATACAAACATCTACTTTTAGAAATTTTATTTGTGAAAACATATTTGTGTTATCTCTTTGCTGTATGTTTTCCTAATAAAAAAAAAATATTATTAGTTACAGTTAGTCAAATTTAGCGACAAAATTTTTAAATGTTTCCTGAGATTCCTACTGTTTAATTTTTTATTTATTAAAATGTATAAATTAAAAATAAAAATAAATATTTATTACAATTAGAGGAAGGCCACGGCGATCATACAAGTTAGAAAGTTTTGAAACGTCAAGTAAAATTGGTAATACGCGAAAAAGTCTATGCGAACTTATATTATATGCTGTATTTATTTCGGATAGCTAACATTTTTATGACTTTACAAGTCATTAAATTGTTTCATTACATGATAAAAATAGTTACATGGTAAGATAAATCATTTAAAAAAAATTCTTAGGGTATTAAGAGTAAGTCAGAAATTTTAAAAGTGCACAACAGACTAGATTTAAAATATATAAAAGACTTTACAATCTACTAATGTATAAGAATTGAATTATTCTTCGTTCGTTAGATAAGAAATATGTAATTTTAATAGAAATATTCACGAGTACCTTTTTTCGTATTAAGTTTTTGGAACTGCGGATAATAATGTAACAGAAATCGATTTTGTTTTGACTGGATCTCGTGCTCTGTGGAATGAACCTATTACAACGCAGAAATCGAACTACGAATTTTAAATGCAAATAAATTGAGAATGAAATAGTTTTGTTATATGCAGAGCTTATTTAAAAGAAAGTAGTTAAATGTAAATAGCTTTATGAAATAGAAAACTCCAAGGGTGTTTCATATTCACGACGGCATAGTGGGATGCTTAAGGCCATGCACTGGAATGAAAGATCGTAATGTCAAGTGATTCGTGAGAAAATTCCTTTGATAAGGGAGATAGGTTTTATGCATAGTTTTATGGTTGCGAAAATCATAAGGCAAAGCTTTTATGAGTAAAATTACTTTCTTTTACCTTAAACACTACAATTTGAAAAATTAATCGGTATTTAAATAAAATTGTGCCGATATAAAACATTTTTTAATGTTACGTGTACGGACCTGTTGTTATATTACAAATTTTAATTTTTCACAATTTTTTAATCTGATAATAAAATTTATGTTGTTAAAATAAAAAGTCTAAAGTGTTCAAATAATATTAATAAAGCCAAGAAAAATTATTATTGCAAAGGTTCAGTGCCATCATTGTAAATACAAGAAATAATTAAGTAATGAAATGTTTCAGCATTTAGCAACAAAACCAAAAATATAAGTTTAAATATTAAATTTTTGGTTTTCCTGTCAGCTATAAAAACATTGGTTTTGTTATGTCTATGATTAATGGTAGTGATCCTGCAAAGTTTTTTTATAGATTAAAATGGCGAGATGGGAAATAAAGTCACATGATGGCAAGTAATACGCCCTGCTCAAAATAAAATTCCACTCGGCGTGAGGTATTAGACCCAGTAATTACGGTGGGTACGGTCCCCTGCATGTGTATTTTTATATGTACTTCAATGAAAACCGACCCATCAGACTCAATGATATTTCCTAGATATCTGTAAACAAATTTACGTACCATGGAAGCACCTTTATCAAAGGCGATGAGTGCCCTGGCAAATTAAAATTTTCCTCTTTGACTCCATAATATAGTCTGTTTTGCTTTTTATTTGCTAGTCTTTGAACAAGACAAAGGGCCTATAGAACAAGCTATAAGTGTTCGTCAACAAATGCCTAACCAAAGAGTTATTACATTATTTATTTACTATTCAAGGGAAATAGTAAATTATTTGTAAAACCAAAAAAGTCGCTAAAACAGTCAAATTACACTGCCTTAGTAGCTAATTTACGAAAAGTAATGTAAAGTTTACTTTTGCTTTATGGAAATGTTTACTATTTAAAGTTATAAGCATTATAATTTTCGTTATCCACCACTTTTAAAGTTAAGTTGCTAAATGGGCGTAAAGATATCAAAACTTTCTGTCTTTGATTGCGTTAATGAATTTATGTTAATATTTATGAACCGCTTAATTGCAAAAGTTTGTCGCAATCCAAGTGTCAACCGCACGAAGAGTTAATAAATCTCACTTTTAATATGTTTTTAAATTCTTTGCTGTTCGAATAAAATTATTAATTAATCTTTATATTGTTTTTAATTTAAATTAGTGTACCTTAAATCGAAGTACCGGTTTTCTCTACCTAGTTCAATTCATTCTACAATAATCAGTGATGTTTTCTTTACATACGTCATAATATAACGTTCTATGTGTTTCAATCAAAATATAAGAAATATAGAAATAGATATTAAACGTCATTAAATTACCCATTTTACATTTATCATCCACAATGGCTTAACGCCGATAACTAGTGTACTAGTCAACCTTTGGACTAATTATCAGGTGGGTCCATAGGAAGATTCTAATAGGAGCAAATGTGTTAAATTACTAATTGATACTATGCTGTGGATAATGTCTTAAGCATTTAATTCTTAAATTTCGTTACAAAAGTAATATAACTTCATGTTTGAGACTTAGCTAGGTAATTGAATTAATTAATAATATGAAGAATGTTAAAACTAAGAACTTGTATTTGGACATTGCAAACGGCACATGTAGAGCCATGATTTTTTTTGTTGATTAACTAAAGATATTAAAATTTGCAGGTCAAGTATGAGATAAATGCCTGCATATGTATTTTTTTGGTTATCGTGGATGAAGACAAAACAATTCTATTTAGACCACGGTGATATTCGTTTCCTTATTGCACATTCTCAGAGGCGAAGTTTTGTTCAATATAAGTTCAAGAGTTTGTCATTAAGCATCATGTATCATTACTGTTTGGATATTATGTGAATCCACACAATATTATTTATTTTAAAGTAGATTAGAGAAAGATTTATCTGTTAAACCAATTAAATATGTGACCGTTGTAAAAAGATTTAATAATTTTTATGTTTTAAAGTTGATAATGGCCGTGTGGTGATTTAATGAACACATTGTTACTATTTAAACGTATGTAGTAGCGTAGTTATTAATAAACGTATTTCCTCTAAAAGTCATAAGCTTTTAAATTCAAATCGACTTAGGAAATATTAAGAATCTTTCCAAAAAAGCCATCGTTGACTTTAAAACAATAGTGCAATAAAATGTTTTGTAGTGAAAAAGTATTCTTCAGAGGTCAATTAACTACCAACCTATTTTTTTATTTAATCCCTAATTTGAAAAGACAATAATTCATATTATAGAGGTTCCTTTGTTAAATAAAAACTTATGAACAATCATTATTGTGTCCAAAAAAAGCACTGTTGTCAGAAAAAGCGTGTCAAATAAGTCATATCAAGTTTCAATATCTGTCTTTTAAGGACAATGTAAAAGTTTATGAGGACAAATATTTATATACATATATAAACTGAAATGATCACAGTAACCGAAGATATTAAAAATAAAGATGAAGAAAACGATTCCTTCGAAGAATCACATATAGCATGGAGCAATTTATTGTTTCTTCCTTTCCATCCTGTTTTCAAATTCATCGTTTTGCTATCTGTTATTTTGAAGTGCATTTTTGTAAGTACTGAATATTGTTTCAAATAACTAAATATTGATATTTTGTCCATTTCTCCTATTTTTATGCGGAATAATCATTATTTAACGCCTTAATATATCGATGATCATATGGTAGTAATAATAGAAGCCACAAAAAGGCAATAAGGCAGTTTAAATACAAATTTATACAAAGAACTCCATTAATATATGGACTTATTTTTTTTTTTTGAAATGTTACCTATTTCTCGCTACTATATGTCGTCACATTACGCAGTCAATTGCTTATCTGTTATACTTTAATAATGAAAACATTTTAAATTCTGACATTAATTTGCTAATAAAAAGAAATAAGGGTAAAAATATTCATTTCGTTAGATATTACAGATTTTGAAATATAAATTAATTAAATTTGAAAGGTACGATGATAATAAATACAAAACAA
This sequence comes from Lamproptera curius, assembly GCA_029286875.1. Taxonomy (NCBI): domain Eukaryota; kingdom Metazoa; phylum Arthropoda; class Insecta; order Lepidoptera; family Papilionidae; genus Lamproptera; species Lamproptera curius. The sequence continues at coordinate 290,744 of JAGSMT010000163.1, read as the reverse complement.
ACTACTTTTAGTTTTTGAACGTTGAAAATCTATAAACATACGATTTCTATTTATTTTAAACTTATTTTCAGGGTCCTCTACAAATGGTGCATCCATTTATCGAAAGCTGGCATATTCTGAATCATAATTTATGTTTTTGGCTTATAAAACATTTCTATATTTATGTATGCGACCCTATTTATGCCATTGATACTTGCTTGCATATAATACATAGGTGAGATAATTGTGCATTTTCATAAAATTATGGTTAAGTGTATAGATATTTTATATATTGCACTAAATGGACAGTCATCATTTAATAAAGAATGCTATAAAAGGATAACAAATATTTTTATTTTGGAATAGAAATCAATGAACCAGTGAAAAATCTCAGCTGGCCATTTTTTGCCAATAACTATAATAACAGAATACATATTTAACCTTTTTAAATAATCTCCTTGCTATTGGATACTGAAACGTATAAAACTATAAAAGTTAAAAATAGGCGATTAATTATATTCTCCCTATTTGTTTTTTTTACAGACAAGTCACCGAGGAGGCAATGAAACGTGAATTCCTGCCAAAGTCAGCTTTCTGGCTCCTTATCGATATTATATGCCTCATACCATTTTATCGCCTTATGACTAGTGACATTCAGGATATTGAAATACAATTATGGCCAAATATTTTGTCAGCCGTAGAATTTATCACGTATGCTATATTAATTGACATAAGTTTACTAGTTTTGACGTAATATATATTACTACATATTGTTGAGAGTTACCAAAAAAACTTGAGTATTACTTAAGTATATTTTTTTGCAACATCTTAGACGTCAAGCCAATATAATTTAATTACGCTAACATTTGATATCATAAAAATAAAGATTAATAAAAACAAATATTTTTATTTTTTCAGCGTTTACAGAGTAGCTGGATATTTTTCTTTATTTACTACACACGACAACATCAAACTTGTGGTCGGTTTTTCTATTGTATATTTTTTAACTATAAACTTCATAAGCTCTTTTTTCATTCTGCTGACACATATTGGCTTATGTGAGAATTGTGCAAACTCATTATATTATAAAGACTGGAGGAAGTATATTATGCATAAGGTATATTCAAAATTAACAAAGATATTCTTTCAAACAGATAATTTAATAATGTACCGTTTTCTTATTTTCAGATTAATGAGACAAATATTAATTACGCAACTTATGTGTACGCTGCATCATTCATTTTTTCTTTTCCGTTAAATATAATTGTTGAAGAAATCAGAGCCTCTACTTTATTAGAATACATATTTTTTAGTTTGCTAATGGTCTTTTTCTATCTGATGAAATCCTTTATTATATTTCCGAAGTTGGTTGCCGAGACATTGTTAAAGTTAAAAAGTATTTTTACGTTCTACCCGAAAGTGAAGATAATTATAGTACAGACAAGGAGAAGAAATCCCGCACCTACAGCGTACATTGATGTTAAAAAATTTTATGCCTTAATATGGAGGAGCATGCAGGCGTGACACGAATTCCTAATATAATTTCTGAATTGCCAAGATATTTAAGAGTTGAAGTTAAACAAGATCTTATATGGCCAGTATTCTATCATAGCCCCACTTTCAGGAGAACTTCAGACTCTTATCAGAGATGGTTGTGTGATTATATACGCTTAGACTACAAGTTACCGGGTTCCAAGTTTTTCAGTGGACTACAAAGCCAAAGTCATTTATATTACATAAAGGCTGGTATTATTCAGTTGATCTCAGACGATGACGGTGTAACACCGTTAATATCTGTTACTAGTGGAACTCTTCTTGGAGATATTAGCTTTTTTGCGTCACTGGAAAAGCGAAAAGTAACTGTTCGTTGTTTAACTTATTGCGAAGTTTTTTATATTTCTCGTGCTGATATTCTCAAATCACTACATAAATTTCCCGAGGACCGTAAAATGATATTACAACGTGTCAAAGAAAAAATAAAACATGCTCAGACATTATATAAGTGCAAAATCCATGTTAAAGGTTTAGATCGTGCTGAAGACGAAGGAATCGCTTGGATTAAAAAACGTTGGTGGGAGATTTCAGAAATGGTATCCCATAGGAGCACGAAAGAAGTTAAAAGAAAAACTTGCCTTGAATTGCCGGCTGAGGATGCAGTTTATCATTGCGTAAAATATCTAGGACAGTTAGTCCTATGTACGGATAATCAGTTACGTAGAAATTCTTTATTCGTGAGATTCACTTTTCCGTTAATTTTGGCACCTAATTCCAGTTTTTGCATAGTGTGGCGCAAAATTGTAGTATGCACAGTTTTAATCGTGCTAGCAATTTACCCGCCAAACGTAAGCAGGACTGTTGTACCTGTGTGGTTTAATTTCTTTCAGTTGTGGGCTGACTTTGTTTACGTCTCTGATGTTTGCCTATCCCTTGTAACATCTATGGAAACACAAGAAACTATGCGTGTTAATTTTGCTTCTATAATGTTTGCGCGCTTTAAAAGCTTTTGTTTTTGTCTAGACTTTTTGTCAGCAATGTGGCTAGAAAGTTTAATGGTCTTCATAGGTGTGCCTCAATATTATTATATTGTGCAGTTTAATCGACTTTTAAAAGTTTACATACTTTTTCCTAGTTGGAGTTTTGGAAAAGATCCTTTGATTCACATATTTCTTAAAGTGATTTTAATCCATGTCACGTTTGTATATATTTGTAGTTATTTAACGTTTTCGCTTATACAAATTTGGCCGAAATTAAATATGGTAAATTTTTTTGGTAAAGAATATTTCGAAAAAGAAAAGAATAACGAAGATATTTATGGCAAAATCAGTACCGCACTTCATGTTTTTGTATCATGGCTTTTAGAATATATCTTCGCAGAAAATGACCCACAAAATTTAAGCGATATTTATGTTACGGACATAACGGCATTCACAGGATTTTTAATATTTCTTTACTGTAAATCATCACTGATTGGAATTTTCCATGCCTGTAATAAAAGCATATCTAATTACCAGTATTTTGTGAGTAATATTACGAAGCACTATAAGAAACACAATATACATCCGGATCTTTTAAAACGGTTACATCGATACCTTGAATGTCATTGGAAATATTTTCGGGCGTGGACGTCTTGTACCCTAATCTCTTAAAAGACGAACCATATGATATATATACGAAAGTACACGGTGAGGTGGCTGAGAAAATTATAACGGCTTCTAAAGCATTTTTGCATGCTGATCGATCTTTTATAAAAGAAATCGCTTACGAGTCGAAGTTCATAATCGTTCCAAAAACTTCGACCGTTTTTGTTTTAGGACTGAAGCCAAGAAATGTGACATTGCTAGCACAGGTAGATTCTTTTTTTTTATAAAATGAATGTTTTATATTCTACTTAAGCCAAATAAGTTCCTTTGTCTATCTGTTCCATATCCTATTCCATAGTTTAATGCCAGTCTGTAAAGGTGCCGTTATATATGGCACTCAATTGCGAACAATCGAGTGGTAAGATACGTTTTTCTGTGGGAGCCAATCAGACCATCCTACATTTTGTTTAGTTTAGCGTATATTTTACTAGATTTATGCATAAAAATTTCCCAGCTCCGTTATAAAATTATATAACGATTAAAAACATACAAATCAAAAGACAAATAATCTTTTATATTATCTATTATATATTATCGTTTCGTTCGAAGTGCAGTTAAAAAAATATTCGTACTATATACAATATTTCTTTAATATTTTGTTAATAAGTAGGGTTACGTCAAATGCAAGTACTATGATGAAGATGCGAAATTAGTGAGGAAATTTTACGAGCCTGGTGAAGTTTTAGCATTCACTTCGGTTTTATTTAATAAATCATCGCTTAGAACATACGTAGCCTACACGGAATGTGAGGTAAATTGTTTAAGTTTTGTATACGTAGTCTATTTACTCTGTATTTTAGTTTTAATTGCTGCTATTAAATTAAATCCTGTTTTAGATCCTACTTTTAAACAGAACTCGATTTTTCCAAATTTTGAGCCGCTACCCAAGTGAAATGTCACGTTTTAAAATTTGTATGGATGAATTTAAACCAAGATTTCACCAATTCAATCTTGATTATATTAAAAAATATAAAAATGTAAGTTGTCATTGGATTGTAATTAAATATTTGCTACAAACAAAAATTTATCATTAATGAAGATATAAAAATATTACTAAGGTTGCAATAATAATTTTTTGACAGAATGATACACAGAAAGTATTTAAAACCTTATAAATAATTTTAAGTATACTAATTAACAATATCGTTAGATTGCTATAATCCTATTGGCAATCGAAATTTAACCGGAATTGTTATAAGGATGTCTATTTAAGTCAATGAAATAATTGCAAATGAGATATGTGTTAAAATTTCAGTACCAAGCAAATATCCGCAAGCAAATTTTCCATTCTCGAGCTTCAATTTACAAGCTCCCTGCAAATGTTGCTGGAGAAACATCTTCGTCAAGTTATGTAAATTTTGACCCAGCACAAAATATAATGCCTGACTCTGAGTAAGTATTAATTAATAAATATGTGAAACCTCATAAAAAACTTTGTTTGGGTTTATAAAGAAAAGCTCATTGATAAAATATACCTGTGACATGACTAAAAGTGAATAACGCTTAGAGGGCCGTTACTATATCATAGAATATAGTCTAAGGGCTGTGCCGTTATTTTTAGTCAGTACTTGGTACTAGTACATGGAATTTCTCAGGTACAAGTGACCAATTATTGCCTAGAATTTCGACTCCAGCGCTGAAAATATTTATAGCGTTGGTAAGTAAAGCATCTGTATGTATACAAAAAGAGTTACACAAATGCCGAATAGTAATAAATAACCTATATTGCTTTTACAATTACCGGCGAATTAACGATTTGTACTATCTTTCGGCACTACTACTTCTATACGGCACTAAGTTTTTTGGCATTTATTTTCAATCGTCTAGAAACTATAAAAAATTCGTACATTATTGGTAGTCATAATTCCTTACTTGTATGTGAGAAGTTCCATTTACCCACGTGCTGTCTAAATGTACTGCTCAAAAATTACGGCACAGCGCTCAAAGTTAACCCATGATGTAGTAACAGCCATCTAAACGTTATTCGCTTTGGGTTATTTTACAGGTATTTTTTATCCCTTGGCTTGTAGTCTATAACACTTCAATTCTGATAGTAACAGTATTAGAACTGAATTAATTCTAATAATACATTCGGTTTTTGTACGAAGAGGGATCAAAAAGTAGTGAGATTGGCAAACAAAATCGACTTAACATTTTGAAAAATTGTGAAACTAATTTTTAAAAAAATCTTAAAACTTTTGTCTCATTTTGTAACAACAGTCAAAACATGGGTCGATCATGTATCGAATGTATAGAAAATTTTAATTTTACGGACGTAAGTGCCGGAGATGTTGTAAGTAATAATACTACTGAGCTATGGGCGATCTCTGTTAAGGTGAAAAGTTCTATTATCGATGCAATATCACCTCACGTAGCATCAATATTCAATGTAAGTATCAGAAGTGGCAAATTTCCTGACCTAATGAAGCATAGCAAAGTCTGTAGGGACCGGTATTGAAATCAGTCTGTAATACGGACCCTAATAATTTTAGACCAATATCTATACTGCCTACTCTTAGTAAATTTTTTGAAAAAATATTATTACACCAACGGCTTAAATATTTAAAAGGTAATTGTCTTTTAAATAACAAGCAGTATGGATTCACTAGAGGTTGCTCAACATCCGATGCAGGCATCAGGCTAGTTAAAAGCACTTTTGAGGCTTTGTTCGGGTGTATTGCTCTTCAAAAAAGGTAATAAAACCCTAATGAAGAACTCTCGGCTAATATCGCTCCTGAGTTATGTCTTTAAGTTGTTTTCGAGGGTCATCTCAAGAGAGATCTCAAGACAATTTCTTGCACGAAAACTCGACGAAGCGCAACCTCAAGAACAGGCCGGGTTTAGAAGAGGTTACAGCACCATAGACCACACCATACAGGCAGGATAAATGAGGCAAGGTATACAGAAGACACATGAGTATAACCAGCCATGCGCATGGCATTTGTGTTCCAAAGTGGGTAGACTGAGCCTGTCCCCCTGCACCGGGGTGTGAGACAAGGAGACGTCATGTTTCCGAAATTGTTCTTCGCCGCGCTGGAGGTTGTATTGAGGACGTTCAACTGGGAAAGACACAGCATAAATGTAAACGGGGAGTACATCTTACATATGCGATTTGCGAACGATATCGTCATCATGGTTGACACCGCATAGGACCTGCAGAAAATAGTGCAAAGCCTGGCTGAGTCTTCTGCACGCATCGGTCTTCGGATGAACTTGGGTAAAACCAATGTCATGTTCTCCTCGAAGTGGTTTCGGAGTACGTTTACCTAGGGCAAACGCTCGAACTAGGTAGAAACAACTTTGAAGAGGGGCCAGTAGAAGGATTCGGCTGGATTGCGCAGCGTTGACGAGTTTTCGCGTCACCCATCCCACAGTGGCTCAAGTCAAAAGTCTTCGATAAGTGCGTCCTACCCATTATGACCTACCCTCACTTACGGTTCGACTGGTTCACAAACTTAAAGTCGCTCAGCGAGCTATGGAGAGGGCTATGCTTGGAGTATCTTCTAATGCGGACCTTCAGAGTGAGAGTCCTTGATATGATCCGTCAGAGAACCAAAGTCACCGATATGGTCCACCGGATTAGTAAGCTGAAGTAGCAGTGGGCCGGTCATATAAGCTGCAAAAGTGACGAGCGCTGAAGTCGGAAAGTTCTGAAGTGAAGACCAAGGCTCGGCAAACGTAGTGTAGAACGCCCTGCGACAAGATGGAGTGACAACATTCGCAAATTGGCTGATGTGGGCTGGATGAAAATAGCCGAAGATCGGAAGCGGTGGCGTGCATTAGGGGAGGCCTATTTCCTGACACCGGCTGATAATGATGAAGTAAACTAAGTTCTGCAGCTTACGCAGTGAAGGAATAAGATTATTAACTGATGTGGAGACAGCTCGTTTAGTATATTCCAGCTTTTTTTATAGTATTATGCCTTACGGCGTTCTACTGTGGGGAAATGAACCGTGAATAAACATGAAACGAATACGACCTTTGTCCTCCAAAACGTGCAATCCTTGCAGTCTATAACCTTTGCCTCAAGAATCACTAAGAAAGTTTTTTACAGAAATATAAATAATAACCGTTGGTTCTGAATACATATTTGGAAATTTAATGTATGTGCAAAAATAAGCATAAGACATTGTGATGCACATGACATAGATACAAGCAACAAACATTAATTTAATTCTTCCAGCAACTAGGTTGCGAAGAGTAAGTCTTTTATGGGACAATGTATACGTCTTTACAACAAAATTCCAATAAACATTCAAAATTTAACTATTAATAAATTTAAAAAGGTAGTCAAGGAACATTTATGTTATAAAGGTTATTACAATACTAATAATTTTTTAAATGATAACACAGCCTGGTAATGAGTTATGCATTCAAATTGTTTTTTATTTTCAAAATATGACATAAAAAATAGCCCACTGAGTTTTTTCGCTGGTAGTTCTCAGGTATGAGGTGTTCTTTTCTGAACCAGTACTAGCGTGTTTGACAATTAATGAGCAAGTGTTAACTTCTGAGACAATACAGAATTCTTTGTATTGGGAATGGCCGTCATCACCGACCCTGAAGAAGTTTCTTGCCATGTCATCGACTGACAAGTTTATAACCTCAAGTTTTTGGGACTCAGATTGGATATTGTTGATTGATTGCCTGGAGCGTAAAACTACTTTAACAGGTCAATGTTATACAGTTTTGATTACCAAGCTGTGAATAGGAGAGGGAAACTTCAAAGGGGCGTGCTGTTTTAATGCAATAACGTATCCGCGCAGAAGTTCGTATTTGCAATGGCTGCCATTCCGTAAGCTATCTTCGAACAGATTGGCCACCCTCTTCTTCATTAGATGTGACATTAGCTTTTTTATCTATTCCCTAATTAAAATTAAAAGAACACTTAACGGAAAAAGTTACGAAGACGATAACCAGGTGAGGCTGTGGAGAGCGTTTTGCAGGACCATCACAAAACTTTTTTTTGAAAGGGAATGAAAAGTAAACGAAGCGTTTGAAAAGTGCTGGACTCGATGTATAGAGAGAAACCCAAAGACTTTGCAGAAATATAAATTATTAAGTTAGCAATAGTTGTTATATTTTATTTGATTGACACTACGTTTTGATATCTCTTCGTAGGAAAGAGGCTTCAATTTTGTGTTGGTCTAATTATTACATAAAGGATTCATAAAGGTATATTTTTAACAATATCTGATTAAATAAGCAAAAAAAATGTAGTGGAAGACATAACTGTTTTAAATAATGTCTTAAATTACGAAGGTTTAAAATTTTTTTAAATACCATAGAAATGTGATTGAAGATATATCTATATATATAATCATACTTTTATATCACAGTTTTATTCGATTCTGGATGCCGTTTCGAGCAACTGTAGTGTGTGTGTCAATAATTTCCTCGGCTTTGCAAGGTAATTTTTCGTTAAAAATGTAACGTAAACAGCACAAATAATTATATTGGACTAAGCATTATTTAAAAAATTATATTTTAAAAACATTGAATATTTTCCTTGCTTTAAGGTGGTGCTGGAGCATACTGGAGACAACCGTTAATACTATTAAGTGTATTTTGCGATTGCATAACGTTCGCTGATATAACTTTAAAATTTTTTGTAAGTTACCATGCACATTTATTTTTCCAAACCAAAAATATTTCTTTACTGCCCCTCGAAGCGGAATACGGTTATGTGGCGATAATTAGTTCAATTAATAGCTTAAAAAACTGTTATCAGCGTTACTTAGGTATCGGTTTTAACGATACAGATACGCTATTTTATAGGCAGATTATTAATGAATAAAATTCTGGTAGCAAGAGACTAATAATTTCAATGATAAGATTTGGAATTTTTTCTCTTTAAAAATTATTTATATTTAAAAAAAATTCTCATTGGTTGGGGCAAGATCTAGAAAATATGATGGGTGACGTACAATTTCTACTCCTAGCTCCTCTTACGGTTATTGGACTTCATTTATGCGTTCTAGATTGTTTTTAAACTAAAATAACGACTTTCAGATGCCTTATTACGACAAGCGTGGTCTTCTCATAACTGAATATAAATGTTGTATAAAACGTTATGTGAAACACAACTTTTTAATGGATATTCTTGGTACTCTTCCACCTTATGAAATTTATAAGCTAATGACAGCTAAAGTGATGGATGATGATGATATTCTACTATTAAACACGTTTAGCAGATTTGCTCATTTATACATAGTCCTTGGTTATTTCAATCACTGGGCTGACAAGCCTACTGCAAATATCGCTTATATAATGGTAAGTAATAGTAGTAGTAAGTGCTGAAAATGTTTACTTAAGCTGAACCAAATTTTACCATAAAAGAAATTAATTCCTTTAAATATTATTAATATCTTCCTTAAATTTATTTTAAACAAGTACGCTAAGGTTAAATAAACAAATAAAAGATTTAATCAGTTGACAAAACACTTTATTGCATATTCATATAACGATATAGATTTGAAGGGCTTAGTATCGACTGACTTGGTGGGATTTTTTCATTTGTAAATCAACACATACATGTTTTAAGTTTATGATAAAAAATCTTATGCAACAGTTAAAACAAAAACAAAATAATAGAATCTTTCAGTATAAATGATATGCTAGTTAGACAAAATATTTTTTTTTTCAGATGTTAAAATGGCAAGTTGTTGCATTATTGTTAATGTTTGCCTCCAGTCACTATTATATAAGACAGTGTATTGACTTTACTTGGGACAGTAAGGGCGCTTTACTTAATGCTACACTTATAAGTAAATGTTGGCTACCGAGTTACACGTATTTAAGAGAAGACAAGATTATCACACATGAAAATATTAGTATGGTAAAAGGCCATAAAGCTATGTTAAAATATTAATTAATTGTGATATTTAATTTAAAATATGTTTTTCGTTAGATTTTCGCACAAAGTTTGAATTATGCACAATGTGGACTTATGAGGATAGATTTGGGGATGTTCGAGATACAAGAAAATAATATTGGCACTGCCGTTGTATCATTATTACTCGGTTCTATGTCTTGGTAATTTCAATTTCTGAACCTATTACAATTATCGTAATTTTTTTTTATTTGTAAGGAATTCGAGTCAATCGATATTTTATATATTGAGGAGATTTAATTAAAGTCATTTAACGCCAAATCGTTTATATACATGTGCACCAAAGTTTTCTTTCTGGTATGTAAAGTAAAATGATACCATAGCTAATAAATTTTCAAAAATCCGTAAGGTAGTTGTGCGCCCCCTCACTCCCAAATTGGGTTTCTGACCAGAAAAAGGTTCTATTGTAATATTAAAAAAAATTCGCATAGACAAAAAAGGTTTTAAGAAGAGCTAGCTGCCAAAAATAATGAAACCATAATTTAATATTTCGAAAATATGTTACATATCTCCAAAAGCTCTAGTGTTTTTCAAGGTAAATCAGATGAATAAATGTTTATCCTCCGCAGAACTGATTTTTAATTATTTTAGCAAATTTGATCTCCTGCCCTGATTGACTGCCTCCGTAGCCTAGTGGTAAGGGGGTGCTTCAGAAACCGGAGGTCGTGGGTTCGAATCCTGCGGGGACTCAACAAATTTTCACTGTTGTTTCCTAGTTGGTTAGGGCAATTTGGAGTCGACCTCACTAAGAAACCCCCTCAAATTCCTGAGGAATTTTCGTGAGTTTATTAACTATGGTATCCCCACTTTGCATTTGCACTTGCAAAATTTGAGTGCAAAGTGATTATTAGGTTATGATCCATAATTCTAACGATATGTATTCTTCAGTTTTGCAATTTACCTATATTGTTAATTTTTATTTGATTCAATACCTGATTAAATTCGAGATCAATATTTCAATGTTCATGATCGTCATCCTGTGTTAGTCCACTGCTGGACATAGGCCTCCTCTAATGTCCTATAAAATAATTCTTGAGAAGGGGGTTTTTGTACCGTATCCCACCACGCTGGTCTAATGCGGGTTGATGATAAGTCAGTTGAGGGTTATAAGCAACATTGAAATCCGTTTTTTCAGGTTTATTTTATGCTACTGCCTTACACTATTGGTGTTAAACGCTCGCGTTAACACTCTTTATCAACAAGGAGTACTTCAACTAAAGAGATTTTTGGAAGCCGAAAGAGTTGAGGTGGAGCTAATAAATTCTGTGCACGAACATTTCAAATACGTCTGGCAAAGGTTCTTACTATTTTTTATGACTTTAAGTAGTGTTGTTGCGAATAGATTTATATTGATGCTGATGCTTTATTATTGTTTACTTATTAATGTAAGTTTTTTTACTAAATTTCATGAGTAATGAACATCTAAGTATCAGAAATGATTGTATAGTTAAGTAAGACGGGAAAAGACATAAGGGCTTGTATACTGATGGCAATATTATAATCCAAAAAATTGTTTTTAATGTGAAATTTAATAAAAAAATCTTCTATTAATCCGGAATTTTCACGGTTCTAAATCTGATCCTGACCGTATTTATTTTATTACTTGCCGGGGTAGTGTGCAGGTGTGTGGCGAGTCTTTTGAGACCCCAGTGCGTCTTTTCACCTGGGTGTGTTGGTTCACCCGCTTGATTTTTTGATGCGATACCTCCTCATAAAGAGTTCTTATACAACACCTCGTTTATGGTATATACAAAAAACCAAAGGATGATCGCACTACTCAACGGTAGAAGCAACGCTGTATGAGTAACCTCACGCAATAGCGTGCCGAGAAAACCAACGTAGCGAAAAATGTAAACGTCGACAAAATGTTTATGCTCCATTTTGCCTGAGGTTACAGAACACTATGCCGGGAAGGAACAATGTAGGGCTTAGTCGGTGCAAGTTCGACATCTGAAACCTGTTCTTGTTCTTGCGAGGACAGATCTCCTAGCAACCATGGCCTTCTATACCCAGGGGAAACGAACTTAAGAGAGGCTGTTGGCCTTGTATACGGGCCGAGACCAAGGGCGCTTTAGTGTAAACACGCTTTGAAGTAGAGTGGGTCATATGCCTGAGGCAGGGCGGTCAGCGATGGTTGCGGAGACTTCTTTTTAGGCAACAGGAAGTGACAACATCGAGGTTTTAGTAGATACGACTCCAAAGTAACCCATCTTTGCGCACTCCTCCTCCTTTCCTCATCTCGCTATAAGAAGAGCGTATAAGGTGACTTCGTGACGCGGACGGCGGCCAGCGCCGCCGCTGTCAACAATTGCCTTCGGGAGTTCCTACGCAGCGCATCATATTTCACGCCTGCAGCTGTGCCACCATCAGACTAGGTATTTATTCTTCTTTTATCGCAATTCAAATCCGGCTTCATAACCACATTGTCCGAGCCGGATTACGCAAATGTTCCTTCGAACCGCATCCACGCTTCTGGTCCTTAAATAGGATCTACCCTATCGCCTTCACTCGAGCTAGTTGGTCCAATCATAATTGGCTGACGAAACTTGAGTGACCACGCGCCCGTGCAACCAGTATACATGTTGCAGCGTTACCTCACTATGCCTTTCTTTCCATGGACCATATGTAATGATGAAAAAATTATTGTAACCACTCTTTCCAACCAAACATCTCAGTTAGTTATCCCAATAGCTTGGTCGGCATTTGAGCTTTTTGCAGCCCCGTGAGAGCCTGATGGCGCTTATAAACTAATTATAGCTCTTATGTCCGTTTTATTTTGTTGTTGTGTCCCTAAATTTTCGAAACACTCATATTCTCTCATAGTCTCCAAACCAAGTTGCTGGTGTAAAGGGTTCAGATGCAGTGGTGGACGAAATAACGCCAGCGCAGTTGAAGGAAATTAAAGATATATCAATAAAGCTGAAACCTTTGGATACAATTGTAGCGGAAATTCAACTTCTCGAAGACACTCTCGCTCAATTACAAAGAATGTTCAAACTATTAACATAATCCAAGAACTCACTAACAAGATTTCAAATATAGAATCGAGAGTTGTTCTGTTTGAGAATCAAAAGGACAACCTAATGGCTTTATATCAAAAGGTTGAACTTTTAGAGGAACAAATTCAGAATAAGGACCAGTGGGCTCGTATTAACAATGCTGAAATAAGGGGTGTACCGCTGAGAGTTGGTGAAATTGCAATATCTATTGGAATTTCAATCGGATATCCAATCACAAAAAGTACAATTAATTACTTAACAAGAATTCATAATAGAGATCCCAATAGCATTAAACCGATAAATATATGTTTTAACAACCGCTATGTCAAGGAAGATTTTCTTATTTTCATCATGGTCATCTTCTGCGTTAGTTTGCTTCGTATATTGAAAACAGATGGCAGGCAGTATTGCTAAATGGTTTTATGTCGGCATGGATATCCATTTCCTTCGGCGTGCCTCAATGATCCCTTCTGGGGCCACTACTGTTTACTATTTTTATTAATGACGTGTTTCCTGCATTCGAAAATAATATAATACGCAGATGACATGAAAGTGCTAAAAGTTTTCAAAGATTATGATGATACAGTTTCACCCCAATCTGATTTATAGAGATTTGAGTCATTCTGCGATAGGGATTAACTTGACTTAAACGTAGAAAAACGTAGAAACATATACAAGAAAAAATTACTTTATTGAAGGTAAATACCTCCTAAAAGGTACGGCTATTGATCGAGTATTTGAGGCTTGGAATTATTCAAGATCATAAACTTGTATATGATAAGCACATAAATAGCATTATATATAAAGCCAAAAAATTTCTCGGTTTCTTTATACTTAGCTCGTTAGTTTTCAGTGAAGTTAAAACTATAAAAATTCTTTATTGCTCTTATGTTAGACCTATACTTGAATATGCTTCTCAGGTTCGGAGCCCTAAATATCAGTCATACGTTTCACGCATCGAAGGTATCTAAAAAAAGTTCCTAAGATATTTCCATCGGAATTAACATATCAAATCATTAGACTATAACGATAGATGCAGACGTTATCATTTTGTTCCATTACATGTGCGGAGAAATATCAACGATGTACGCTTCTACTAAAATTATATTAAAGGATCCATTAACTCGGCCGAGTTGTTATCTGAAATTGTTTTATATGTTACTTTATTTAACCAACGAAAATGTAAAATCGTTTGCATTCCAAAAACTCGTACTACTATAGATGTAATACTTTTGTAATAAGAACAGCAAAATTTATTAACTTGCATATGGATATTGATCCATTTCATACCTTGCCAATAGTCGCTCGAACAATTCTTATTACAAATTACTTAAATAGTTTTAGTCAATAATTAAGTAAGTGTTTGTTAGCTATATTTTCTGACTGTTTTTTCACTATGTTAATTAGATTAGACCATATGAGAAAACTTGTAATTGGCTTTTTAATTAATACATACAAATTATTAAAATAAGAATATTAGCTGTATGTTTTCTAAATAAAATAAAATAAAAATAAAAAAAAATCACCGGGGCCCTATGAAATCTTTAACAATTGACGTCATCGCATAAAATAAGGATTTTTTTACACTACAACAAGTAATTTCCCTCTGGATAAAATTTACATTATGTTTTAGCATTATAAATTTATCAGCTCAGTATACGGGGCCTAAGGCATATTGAGTTCTTTTAAATGTATGCAACAGCAAATAAAAAAAAAACTGTCTTGATCTTATTGTATTACACTTACCAAAAACCATTTCATATTTATTTTTTTTTAGGACAAAAGGTGTAGACATACAAAAGTTGATAAACGAACGGATTGGTATAGTTTTCAGACAAGATTTGACGTACTATTTTTTTAAAACGTAGGTATAAAAATTGTATTTTTTTTAATTTATTAGTATTCAGACAAGAAATAGTAAATTAAATAAACCTTATGAATTAAAAGTATTTGATATAGCCAAATATTTGCTACATAACAATATAACTCTAATATTATTAAAATGCATTGTGGATATAAATGTTGTAAAACTATTTCATAACGCAAAAAATTAAGTAGCTAAAATAAAAAAAAATAATAACATAAATTAAATTAATACTTTTTCACGTTTCTATTTGGTTCAGAACGATATCATCCCTTAACACTTTACTACAAGGAGGTGAACAAATGGAAAGACAACTAGCCGCTGTTTCGACGCAAATGCAATTCCTTCCAAGCCAGGACATAGTAAGGGAGATGGATCTGTCACCCGCGGTTTATATTGTACATCGAGGAAAAGTTCGCATAGAAAGAAGTGGCGAGATGGTTGCAGTTTTAACAAAGGTTATTAAAAATTTGCATTTCAAACGCTACAATTTTGGTCTAAGTGATAAGCTAAGCCATTAAGCTGAAATTGTTTAGCATTCATTTTCAAAAGTTTTTCACATATTTAATACAGTTTGTTGATACCAAAGAAAATTTTTATTGTCAGTGTAAATATCTGATGTGTATTGGCTTTGATATTCTAATATACTGTTTTAATATACGAATCCAAAGAAATATTACGTAAAAATTTTACAATCTAACAATGTATCTATTAAAAAGGGGCAGGTAGATCAATCTTTAGATTCTAATATTTTATGAACCCGTTTTGTAGCAGTCGGAGTACACTTATCTGTATGCACATAAATCATTAGCTTTATCAGTATATATAGTTGTAATTCCTCATGAAATCTTCTTACTATATGAATGTACTGTAATTTTCAGGGGGCAATTTTTGGTCAGCTTGATGGAGTAAAACCTAGACCTATACGGATATCAGCTAAGGCCGAAGGTCATGCAGATGTGCTGGAGATACCAAGTGTAGAGTTTCAAGAGGCTTTAAATGAGGAGGTTTTTTAAATGACTTTCTTTTCCTTTTAAATTGCAGGGTACTTTTCATAACGGGATCAAGGATTAAATCGAATTATCGATTGAAATTAATATTATTAAATTATGACACGTATAAATTGCATTAATTTTCGTTTTATTATTAAATATGAACGCAAAAACTTGCGGTAAACTTGTGCGTTCATATTTAAAATTAGCTCTTAAGCTATTATACTGGATGTGGAATTCGGAGCGTATGTTCTTTTACATATGTTATCTCGTTGCTCCGCTTCAAGTGCTCCGATTTCGTTCATTCTTTTATTTAATTGATTGCTATTAGCTGCCATTTGGTCCCTTGTTTGAAAATAATTTTGTAATAAGTAGTTTAATAGATATTTAAGAAATTGAAAAAATTACGGCGTAACAAATCACAACGTTATGCGATTCAATTGCAAACGTCACCTAAAACACGTGTGATTCTACTTCTTAGATAGGCCTACAATAATGTCATGCAAAAGCATATATCTAAGGTTTTAAGAACAAGCATTAAGCATATTTTATAAAAAAAAATAATGTGGTACATTCAAAGCTTATCTATGGTAATTTAGTCTAAGTTTACATAAAAGAGTAAGATTAGAGTTTTAAATAAAGTGACGGAGACCCTGGAAGAGTTTCTTGCTGATGGCACGTTTTCACCGTCTTATATAGCTTATTGCACATGCACTTTGACGTCGATAATGTTTTTTTTGTTGAAAATTTCACTTGTAAAAGTTGCGCGATGATTAAATTTTTTTGATAAATGGGCCTAAACTAACAATAACAAGAATTTTTAAAATAATCGAATACTTTAAATAACAGTGCTTTAAACCAAGTATTCTAACTGACAAACTTGAGAGGTACACTTTGAGTGGAATGTTTTTAGTATCTAAATCAATTAAGTAGCATACAACTTTATAATAATATTAGTAAGTTATATATTATCAATTCAGTATTTTTGGGTATTTTTTATGAGATATTTTTCAGGCAAGGGCCAATATAGAACGCAGTACTCAATCTAAACTTGATTTTATGGCTTTGAAAAAGCTAATAATCGAGAATCCATACAACACCATCCAATACGTTCTACGGAGAAATAAAGCAATTAAACTACCTGTAAGCTTTATCAAAAAATCTAAGATTTGCTATTCCAATATATTATTCGGTAGTTAGTTAGGATCTAGTCCACCTACTTTAATTTTATTTTATAAATACGTAGGATTCACTTTAAAAAATATTCATAAAATGATCATATAATATTTAACATCAAGCAAACGTTTAAAAAACAAGTCGAGTAGTGTAACATACTCAATCTCACTACTACATAAATTAGCTCTAATAATGTACGTTTTAAATCACAGAAAATGTGCGTATTTTATAATTTTTTACAGTTTATGAGAATTCATATGGAAGCAGCAAACTGCAGCTGGTATTCACGATGGCTGATTATTACTTGGTTCTTGGAACCGATAATTTCGTCGGTCATTGTATTAACCTTAGAGACAGTTCCAGATTACGCATTTTATAAGCTACGCCTAATCTTAGCTGCTTTGGATATAATACATTTATTTCATATCATCTCGGAGTTCTTCACGGTAAATATATGCTATTATTAGTTTTAATATATTTATTTTTATAAGATATCGTACAACTACAAGAATATAGGTAGTAATTATTAGAGAGAATATTTGAGTTTCATGAGCAAATTTGCATTTATATAGCATAATTTACCTCTTTTTCTTATTACAAGAAATTGAATACAAGCTTTATACTTACGACTTTAAAGGTGGAGTTAACTGTTGTTGATGGTAATTGCGTAATGAGAAGCCTCAAGTATCGCAAACTATTTCGTTGGTGCTTCTACGCGGATATCTTTACTTTAATCGTGCCTGTTTTAAGTTTCGTAACAGAAGATGGACTTTATAATTTAGCGAGGTTAATTCGATTGCGACTCTTCTACGATTTCTACAATTACTTTTGCACTGGTTTTCAGGTATAGTATGATTCATTATTGTGTTTGCTGCTGGTTTTGAGATATCGGATTTAATATTTAAACTAAATTAATAACGTTAAAGGTATAGATATTTTTTGATCAAAAGGATATGTAGTTTTGTAGATATTTAAAAATAAAATACAACGGCGAAAATCACAATTTTGTTCCATCAATTGGTGAAGTGAGCCGGAGCTTACATATACCTCAGATTTCAAAACATTATTATCTTAACTAAATTTTTAATTGTTTATTTTTTAATTGCAGAGTAGGATTGGTTCTATTCTCTTAAAATTCATATCAGTCGTAATAATATTACATGCGATGACTTGTGGATGGATGATGGTCGCCTGTAGAGGTAACTTTCAATGTTTTTTTCTTAATTTTTTGTTTAATAATTATAACAATTACTGTGGAACTTACGTATAGCAAAATACTCAGGCAACTGGCGCAAAATTTAAATCTTATTATCAAACAGTTTGTTTTAACAACCACTTTCGTAACTTAAACCCGTAAAACGTACTGAATTTTAAAATGTATCCGGACTACAATCTTAATCTAGTATGGGTGTTTTATAAAAATGCTATTTTTGTATTCATTAGAATGTAATTCTTCAATTTGTTTTTTTTTAAAAAGTAAAGGGTTCAATTTATTATAAAATTATTAATAAAAGTCAAAAGGAAAAGAAGTATGATTTTTAAAAATATCACTGTAGTTCGTTTTTACTTTCATTTCTAGATGAAAAATTTCCTATAAACGTACCTGACATCCCGGACCATATAAACGTAACTGCTGACTACACTGAATGGGCTCATCCGAATCACAGGAAAGGAGGTTGGTGCATACAATTTAATAAATTGTTTAGCATTTTAATTATTTGAAAATGAAAATTTAACGAGATCCAAAAAATACGAAAACTTTTCTGTCACCCCTTAAAATAATGGGTATACACAATTTATGTCACAAAATGCAGTAGTATTTACACACAACTGTGTTTTGTGGAAGAAATAGGTATCGCGGGGTTACCCTAGCTTAGAAGATTCTTCGTAAAAAGGAAGCCTTCCACCTTTTACGCTGGAAGAGAGGAATGGGGCTACTTTTTTCACTTGCAACGTTTGTTTTATTTTACTTGAAATATTTTCCCCGCGTTTTGAAGATTTATCCCATTTTCTAAATAGGTTGTGCACGAATGACGATACCTTTCACGGTGAACAACAAGACCACTATAAGTTTTATGGTTCCAAGGACTTGGAGTGCGGACTACACTGTCTCCATGACTTACATGCTAGTGCTTTTCACGCACACCGAGATGGATTCTGTTAGTCGATTTTTTTAAGATATAAATAATAAAACTTATTGTGATGCAATATATTAAGTAATGATATTAACGTAAATTTATTCGTTATATTAATATTGTAACCGTAAAAGTAAATATTTTTTTGTAATTTCTAAAGAACCTGTCAGATTATTTATTTCAATCATTTATCAATCATTTATATAGGCGTTGTATTTGTTACATTGAAAAGTTTATTTATTCAAATTGTTACCCGATAGGTACTAGCGTTAAATTTAAAGCAAGTGTACTACAAAATTGTTGTCAATGTCGTTATTCATTGGTTGGACGTTTGGATTTTGAGTATCGCAATAAGCACTGTTTACTCAAAGCTTGGAGAATTGTACAAGTATGACTTTAAAGTCGCACAACTCCTGACTTATTTGACACACGCTGGATTATCGCCGATAATGTTGCAAACGGTCGAAGATTACACGAAACACTTGTGGCATAGACAAAGAGGTGATATATTAATCACATATTTTTAACGTAGTTACAGTAGTTTTTTTAAACTGTTATATATGCTTTAAGTCGAACAGTTTCAACTTAGTTTAAGGGAGGTGTAGAGAGCTAGATCTTTCTGAAGATAGATGTCCTTTTCTTAAAAAATCGACTCATTATTAACATAAGTCTGCGGATTGTGATATTGATTTTAACACCTGGTTTAAAGAGCAATTTTAGTGTCTGTTTTCTAACCGTTACAATAATGATGATTTTCCAGTTAGCATAATTTTTTTTACTGTACTCCTAATTTCTCTTTATTTATTTGTAATTAAAGAGTAACTATTTTTTTAGCACACTGAATTTCAAATAAGTCTGTTATTAGGTATACTTCACTTAGTTTTACAGATATTTTTAAATAAAAATTGTTAGATTTTTTCCTTCCTTTCCTTTTTCATGATTTCAGGCAACTGGTTGCCAGAGTTGGCACACAGCGCTCCGCAGTGCCTCAGAGAAGATATTTTCGGATCTCTCTACCTTTATCATTTGAAGACGCCACCCCTGCTGCGTGATCTACCAGATTACTTTCTGCGCCAATTAGTTACAAGGCTGACCAGAGTAGTAGTTTTTCCCGGTGATAATTTAAAATTTTTGTTTTGTAATAATAATATTTCTGAACGAATTTCAAAACATCATCTAGTCCCAAACTAAGCAAAGATTGAACTATGGCAGGTTGATGACTGGTAATACATAGACATAATTTTTAAACAAATACATACGATGTATATAGAAACAAACATTCAGACACGAGAAAAATACTATGTTCATCCCACAAAAATCTTCCCGTGGTAGGAATCGAACCCACACCATTAATATTGCGTGCCATTAATCTTATGACACAAAAAAAATCATAATTATTTATTATATTTCCGAGTTGGACTCGGAAAAATTCCAACTGGAATTAAAAAACCGATTCGATGCCCTTAACATAACGGAAACCACAATGGCAGTTGACGAGGCCCTCGATGCCGTGGTGGACTGCATACGGGATGTGGGTCAAAGGTTTTGTAGGAGTAAGCGTACTGGTGAGAAGTCCAAACTCTCCGATGAGACGCTCAATCTTATGGGGGAACGACGGCAGCATAAGGAGACCACTTCGACAGATGTGAAAATTCTTTCAAAGCGGATCCGCAAACTTATACGCCGAGACCTCAAATACGCAACGAATAACTAGAGCGATTGAGCAGAACAGAGGGTCGAAGGTTTTTGCGGAAAAGCTCGGAAGAAGCCATCTGTCGAAGCTCAGGAACAGCTCTGGCTCGACTGTTTCTACTAAGCCTGAGATCTTGTCGGAGATGAGGACTTCTATCGCAGAATTGTACGCGTCACAGGCTCCTCAACCTAATTACCGGTCTAACGATCCCCGTGCTAGTCTAACTCGACATCATTCTGGTGAGCTTCCTAACGTCAGCTTTGATGAGGTTAGTCGGCTCTCAGGCAGCAAGGAGGAGGGCTCCTGGAAAGGATGGAATCACGATCGAACTGCTTCGGGCAGGGGGACCCTGTTCTAAGGGCGTTTCAAAAGGTATTCGATTCCGTCCTTCAAAGGCATTTCCCAAGGCATGGCTCGAAAGCGAGGTTGTGTTGTTTTCAAGAAAGGAGACAATACTCTCCTCAAAATTACCGACCAATCTCGCTTTTAAGTCACATATACAAGCTGTTCTCGAGAGTAGTGACGAATCGCCTCACCAATAAAGCTGATGGATTCAGCCACCGGAGCAGGCTGGGTTTCGCAGAGGATTTAGCACCATAGACCACATATTCACCATAAGGCAAGTTGTACAAAAGACCTACAGTACAATCAGCCACTTTGCCTTGCCTTTGTGGACTATGAAAGCTTTTGACTCTGTAGTAACCTGGGCTGTTCTGGATGCCCTTCAACGAGTGTCAGGTCGATTATCGATACGTCGAGGTGTTGAGGTCTCTATAGTGGCGCGTCTATGTCTGTCCTGATTCCGGGGGGTCGAACGAGACCAATCCAAATGCATCGAGGAGTGCGACAGGGGGATGTTCTTTCCCCGAAACTGTTCACTAATGCTTTGGAGGATGTCTTCAAGACCCTAGACTGGACTGGATGTGGTATAAGAATCAACGGCCAGTACCTTTCACACCTCTGTTTTGCCGACGATATCGTTATATTGGCCGAGACCTTGGAGGACTTGCAGGAGATGTTGCACAGTTTAAATGAATCCTCCCGACGCATTGGCCTCAGGATGAACTTGGACAAGACGAAAGTCATGTTCAACGAACATGTTCTCCCGAGGCCAGTTAGTGTCGACGGTGTTACTCTCGAAGTTGTCAATGAATATGTCTACCTTGGGCACATATTGCAGTTGGGAAGACACAACTTCGAGAGGGAAGCCGATAGGAGGATTCAGTTGGGCTGGGCAGCATTTTAGGAAGCTGAACCATATTCTCCGTCGCCGATACCGCAGGAATTTGAAGACGAAAGTCTTCAACCAATGCGATCCTCCCGTGATGACCTACGGGGCCGAAACTGCCACTAACTCTGGACTGGTCCAAATTTGCCGTAGCTCAACGGGCTATGGAGCGCACCATGCTTGGAGTTTCTTTGTCGGATAAAATTCGTAACGAATTTATCGCCAAAAACTAAGGTCCTCGACATAGTGCATAGGATTAGCTCGTTGAAGTGGAAGTGGGCCGGCCATGTAGTAAGAAGAACTTGATGGCCGATGGGCCAATAAGGTTCTGGAGTGGAGGCCGCGTTTGGGGAAGACAGAGCGTTGGTCGACCCGACCAGGTGGGATGCCGATCTCCGCGCAGTAGCCGGTTCAAATTGGCAGGCGGGTAGCAGGGATCGGCCGTCTTGGCGTTCATTGAAAAAGGCCTATGTCCAGCAGTGGACGGAGAAGGGCTGCTAATGATGAAATGATATTTCCGAGTTGTAAAAAAAACCAAAATCACTTATGTTTTATTATCAAAATAAAGATTTTTACCTATACCAATTAACATATAAAGGTGAATTTTGTTTCTAAGTGATGTTATACTAAACTAACCTGCCTCCCTAGCCTAGTAGTATGGGCATGTGCTTTAGAAATTGGAGGTCGTGGGTTCGAATCCTGCGGGGACTTAACGAATTTTCATTGTTGTTTCCTAGTTGGTTAGGGCGATTTATGCCGATCACCCAATTGTCTAAAAAATAAGATGATGCAATCCTCTCCATTAGGAGACCATCCGACGCAGGGCGTCTCCTAATGGATGGGGGTGTATTATAGGAGGCCTATTTCCAGCAGTTGACTAGCACAGGCTGTAGATGATGATGATATTACATCATCAGGGTGATCTAATAAATTATATTTGTAAAAATACCTACTAATCAAGCATACCTTCAACTTAACGGTACAAGTTATATTTGGATATTTATTTGGGATAGTCTGATAAAATAGCCTTTTAGACATTACCACAACCCCTTCCGACGTTGTGTAATAAAGGTTACATTACAACATGTATGTATTTGGTAGAAGCAATATTTAAATTCATAAATACGGCTTTGACTATTTTAATGTATTTATACCTGTAATTTTTATTACAGGTAAAATGATAGTACAGGAAGGTGATATATTTCCTTGTATTTATTTCATACACGAGGGTGAGGTGGAAAAATGGGGGAGTGACAAAAGGTATGTTTGCGATGTACTATAATTCTTTGTGTCCATAATTAATAACGTCTTTCAAATGTTTTTATTTATGTGTTACGTATTAACGAACAGCTAATTCTACTAAAATTTTATATAAATATTTATTTAGTTCTATAGACAAACAAGTAAAAACTATCACTAAAATAGTTATATTTTATGTTAAGGATAATTTATTAAATGTAATGAATATTGTCTAGATATTTGCTAAATGAAATCTTGTTTCTTTTCTTTTTTAGCGGACAAAAGAAATTGCTGGCTTTGCTAAACACAAATGATTATTTTGGGTTTATTCCAGGACTCTTTCCTAATTCTCCGTTTCGCTATACCTATGTTTCGAGAACGGTAATAAAAATAACATTTCATAATAACTAGCTCTGAAATTAAAATCATCTAGACAAATGATCTTGTAAGCAATTTGCAATATCGAATTCCTTAGTAATATTTTATTGATTTTTTTATGTACTATGTTGCCAAAAAGCTTAAAATTGTGAATCATGTATTTGCAAAAGTTTACGATTAAGGTTTTTTTTTTTTTTTTTTTTAAATAAAACGAACACTACAGACACTTGGTCCGTACTCTTTTTTGCATTTATTTATTTGTTTATGCATTACAAAAAAATTTATTACGTACTACATCGCTGCATGGGTGTTGTTAGTGCAGCAGTGAGTTCATTTAATTATTGTTATAAGTTATGAATGTTATTGTATTATTGATTGAATATTGTTGTTTTTCTTACAATTATTAGGTAATTATAAATTATTTCATACAGGTATTATAAAGATACATAGTATATTTTTATTTATTTATGTATTTTATGTATATATATATATATTTTTAATTATTATTATTATATTTTTTTTTTTAAATAATTTTTATTGTCTTTTTTTTTTTTTTTTTTTTATTTATTTATTTTTTAATTAAATTATTTTTTTTTGTTTATTTATTTATTTATTTTAATATTATATATATATTTATATATTTTTTTAGTTGTTTACTTACTTATACTTTGCTTTAGTTAACACACTTCCGGAATACAATACGACAATACTAACATTATGACACAGAGTCGGAGATCTCATCGTCGCTTCAAGTGTGGTGCTTGGTGAGGTTTACCACGACCGCTGCGTCTCTGTTCCTTATTGCCATCCTTAAGTTGTACTCTATTATTTTTGAGGTTGACGCCGCCAACGCCTTTAGGATGAAACGTCCTGCTGCGTCGTCGTAGTCGTCAGTGTGGTACACACAGCTGCCAGTATGTCGGGTTACCGCCACTACTGCGTGCTGCACACTGTCGTGCAGTTGCAGTTTTGTTGCCGTTGTGCGCATAAGGATGACTGACCCGTAAGTTGGTCCTTGTGCTTCGTGAATAGTGAGGACTCGCTGAACCCTCTCCCGATCCGTACCCTTGGGTGGTTAGGGGCTTCCTTTTCCGCCTGGGTGTACACTAGGAAAAGAGTGTTAGGATTGGTGCTAGGTATTTGCGAGTCAGAGTATCCTTCGATACTAACGATCGCACAAGGGGTTTGGACGAGATATGCCGCTATATCTTCGTTCAGGGCATACGCGACGTCCATCGGGTTTCTATGCGTCACAGTAGCTCTTGGCTAACGCCCGCCACGAGGTTTGGCCGCGTGTACTGCATCGGGAAGAGGTTTCTCTGTCGATGTAGGGTAGTTGGTTTACGTCACCGATTAGAAGAATTTCCTTCGCTCCGCAGAGTCGTGTCGCCATCACGATGGCTCCGAAGTGGTTCATTAGGGCTTTATCGATCATGAGCCGTTTGCAGATCTTTTTGTCCGGCTCCCTGAACCCGTTGACCAGTACCGAGGCCATTGTGCGCACTTTGGTGTTGGTGTGCGTGCTAAAACGACTTGCTAGTTTTTCGCGGAGGTCTTTGGCTGCTTCTCTGGTTGTTGTGATGACGATGTCCTGCTCTACATCGAAGTTGTTGATCACCCACGTTGTTTTTCCGCATCCGGGAACTTACGATTAAGGTTAACACTATCCAATATTAAAGAAATTTAAATCAAGCAAATAGATTAATTGATTATTGCATATAACGAAAAAATACTATGAAAGATGTTGTCAACATAGAATCTTCATTTTCTTTCATATTTTCCCAATTTATCATGAGTTCGGCTACTATATCGTCTAAATTTACTTAAATAACAGTCTAACGACCAGTGGAATCCGACGTCCACAAGCAGTAATAAACTACGCTCGATGCGTAGATTAGTTAAGAGTATTTAGTTAGTAAAAATGTCTGGCAAAGAATATTTACTAAAAAAAGAACCCACAATTACCGTTTAAATAATAATAGTTAGAAGTTAGAAATGGAAGCGGTAGCTGCAAATGTCAAAATTGGCTAAAGTAAATAGTTGCTGCATACGAAGTGTGTTCAAAAAGTATCGCGCATTTTGAATTTTCGCGGTTTACATAAATTCGAATTTCGACTTTTTTTGTGACGTTATGTTGGTACTCGTCTGTCATTTATGCAGACAAGCTGGGTCATTTTAAATGTTCACTTAATTGTTGACAGCTGCTTTGCTTGCACGTGTTTTGGATCGTCTTCGATTTTTACCTATTCAAAAAAATATCAAAAACCTGTATCAAATTTTGTGTGAAAAACGAAATTAAGTGCGCGGATGCATTTCGAATGTTGACTGTGGCATACGGAGAAGAAAAATGTTCTCAGAAGGCCGAGAAGAAAGTGAATGACGAAGTGCGTGCCGGATGCCTGAGCGCTTCAACAACAGACGAAAAAATTAATGAAGTGGAGAAAATGGTATTAGCCAGTCGACGAATCACTGTTAGAGAAGTTGCTGAGGATCTAAACGTATCGATTGGCTCGTGCCATTCGATTTTTATCATGATTTGGGCATGAGACGGGTCGCCGCGAAATTCGTACCAAAATTGCTCAATTGCGACCAAAAACATCATCGCATGAACATTGCTAATGAGATGTTAAACTATGTCCGTGGCGACCCAAATTTGCTCCAGAGGGTCATAACTAGGGACGAATCGTGGGTTTTTGGTTGTGACGTGAAACCAAAGCTCAATCATCTTAATGGAACATCCCGCACGAACCAAAACCGAAAAATATCGCACCAAGTTCGGTCGAATGTGAAAGTTTTGCTGGGCGTGGTGCATCATGAGTTCTTGCCACAGGAAAGAACGGTAACTAAGGAATATTACTTGCAAGTTATGCACAATTTGCGCAAAGTAATCCGCCAGAAACGCCCGGATTTGTGAAAGAACAAAAATTGGCTTTTACACCACGATGACGCCCCTGCTCACACATCGTTGCTTGTGCGCGACTTTTTGGCCTTAAACAACACACTTATGATGCCGCAGCTACCGTATTCCCCCAGATCTGGCCTCCTGTGATTTTTTCTTGTTCCCTAAACTGAAGAAGCCCATGAAAGGACGAAGTTACGCTACGCTTGACGAGATAAAGACGGCATCGAAGGAGGAGCTGACAAGATAAAAAAAAATGATTTCTTGAAGTGCTTCGAAGATTGGATTAAACCGTTGGCACAAGTGTACAATATCTCATGGGGATTACTTTTAAGGGGACCACATTGAATTTATAAAAATGAATAAATAAATATTTTTTGAAAAAATCACAAAATTCGCGATACTTTTTGAACACACCTCGTATGACTAAGTACAACATAAGTGTTTTTTTTTATACAAATGTATGCTGCCCTTCAAACCGGAACACGATAGTGTTTTCAAAATATGTTGATTAAGGTTGTGAATTAACTAATAATACCTCATGTTTTATTATTTTTACAAAACTTTATTTTTACGGTGTTTTAGGTCGTTGATATAGTTTTCCTAATGTACAAGAGCTGGCAAGATTTATTGCAAGGCTATCCGAAAGTGAAATATGATTTATACACCGCCGCTATGCAATTAAAGAAGGAAAACTGAAGCAACTGTATTGTCAGTAATTTATAGAAATTTTGTTGTAATTTTAACATTATAAAAAAAATACTTCTAAACGTTTAATTTTTATTTTTCCTTAGAAACATACCACTTGTAATAACTTACCGTACGTTTAACATTAATGTAAAAATAGTTTTTTAGTCCGTCTAGTAGTAGATAACTACACTAATAACTTTGTTTATAGTGTTTACACCTTTAAATAACTCCTTTTCCATCGTATCCATATTAATGTGCAACATCAAACGAAACTCGGAATATATTCAGTCTCTGCTTTATTAAACAGGTGAGGCAAAATTCAAACATTTGCGGTCCACATTCCCCTCGGAACCTCATGGATGATCGCTACTTAATAACAGTAGTTTGAAACTAAACGGTTGTAGAACTGTTTCAAGTTTTGTAACAAATAATTTGAACTATTGCATGTTAAATGTTTCAAATAGCTTTGAATGTGTGATAGTTTAACAGTCAATAATAATAAGTTTATAAACGTAAAAGTACGATTAATATTTATTTTGGAATATAGTCGCGATCTTTTGATAATAATAGCTATCAAAACATTTATATAGTGGATTTTTTTATTTATGATCTTACGACATATGACGACGGCAGACGACAGAGAAACGGAAAAATAATCGATACTTTGCATTCGAGTGTGGTGGGATATGGTCCAAATCCACTTAATGAATAATAAGGGTGTATTAAGGTCCAGTAGAGGCCTATGTCCAATAGTGGACTAGCACGGGCTGATTATGTGTGACTTAAAAGATATTTAAGATTAGACCGTGCGAATAAATTACAAACGCTGCCAAAATCATAAAAGATAGACATAAAGTATGTTTCAGATAATTGTACTACTTGAATTGGTCTACAATAATCCTGGATGGCATATATATAACGCACAATAAGAATTTTAATATAAACATTTTTAAAATTTGCAATCAGTCACATTCACAGCTTATTTAAAGTCATTGCATTAAAAAAAACCATTGTATCATTTTTCATTAAATTAACTATCTTTTTATTAAAAAAAATATTGTTAAAACAACTTAATGTAGAAATTGTGTAAGGAAAACCCCAGCCAGTTTCTTTAAGCAGAATCTTGATAGTGAATCAACAGACCGTCAATAACTAGGATAAATTTTTAATTGAAACCCATCTACATTAGAGCCATCGTACTTCAATGTGATCCAGTAGCTAGCCACGACGGTCATGTCAAAGTGCTCTCTCAATACTTTTATCTTTCAAATTAAGTTTATGCCGCATTGATGATTTTTTTGTTGACTTTTTTCGTAAAAGAATATAAGGATTCGCAAATAACAGATTATACAAGTAATAAAAATAAAATAAAGAACATAATACCTAAATGATTAACTGCTAATAACTGTTATTTTATGTGAATTAATATGGACCGTTACCAGAAGCGATATAAAATTTAAGAAAATTACTTTATCATGTTTAGTTCCCCGTAAAATATTATAAATATTGCACAATTTATTTTTCTGATCTCTGAAATCACTTCCATTATCTTTTTTTATTTACTGCCGGGACAATGCGGGCCGTTCACTTCAAGGGGCAATCTACGCGCCAACATTTTATTACGCAAATTTTATGAGCAAGCGTAAAAAATGTAATAAGTAAATGAAATTACCTTCTATTCACGTAACGCGGTTACGGTATCATAGTAAGAAATTGTTAAAGGGTTAAATAATTTTTTTTTCAATTATTCAAAAATGGATACTGGTTATTGATGTTACGTTTTGTTACAAAGCTCTCAGTCTTTTACTTCGTCTTATACGATTAAGAGAAGCTTAATTTTCAGCTTAATCGTGCGACGTTTGAGATATTCGCTGATATAATTTTCTCCTCTTCCACTTAAGCAATTAAAGTAGCATCTGTTTTACTTCCACGCAGAGATATTTTTTGAGGAGGTGAAGTTTTTAACTGGGTACTTTACTTCAAAATTCTTCAGCGTTTCATGTTATACATACATTACGTTGTCGTACAAAATTTTATAAATACCCCTGTGTTCAAAAATTACCAACTAATAGCTCGATACCACCAGTCCACAAAGGCAGTTTTTTTCTATCGCTGTATTTTTTACCTATAATTATATTCGTAAGCACCTAACAAGATTTTTTTAAGTATTTAATTAATCATTCATAATGTACTTATTGACGTTGACGCGGTACATGGAAACAAAACACGATATATCAAAAATAACACAAAAGACGTTAATTACTTTCTTCTTACCCTTAACGAATTTCAATATACTTTTATACAAGTTATCATTAATGTAATGAATTATTCGTATGATAATATTGAATTACACATTTTGTATAAACTGATAATGATAGGAAGACTCAAATACATTTCAGGTTAGGTAATTTCTTAATTAAGACAGAATGTCATGTTCCATACACTTAACATAGAGAATATGCTTCTGCTATCATATTCATATATATAAAATTGTTAAGAGGCATATTCAAAGCTCTTTTAATGTTATACTGTAAAAGTGCTTGTAAAAGTAAATGCAAATCTTCATAATTTGTGCATTAAAGGATTTATATAATGCGTATAAAAGTGCGCCGCGATTTCTTCCACAGCGTTTCTATCTTTGACTACTTTTAAGTTATTCATTTTACAAAAAAAATGTGTATGATACGCTTTGTGTCAATAGAATAAAGAATTTTAAATGAAATTACTTTGATGTGAACTTAAACTGTAATATCTTAAATAAGCTTTGAATATACCTGATTGTCATTTTTAAAAATGTTTACTAAAAAATGCTTACTGTGCGTTATTCTTAAAACATAGATATATGCTCTCGCAGATTTTATTGTAAACCAATTGGAGTAGTACATTTAAGTAAAATATACTTATGTCTATCTTTTACGGTTTTGGCAGCATTTGTAATTTAATCGCACGGTGGTGATATTTGGTACCGCAATTTTTTTATTTCCCAAATATGTTCTAAACTACTTATCGCATAATGGTTAAAAAAAGGGGAGCAATACGATAATTGGACAAAATAATTGAGTGATAAAAAAGATTCATGTAATTAAATTTTGAAATTGAAAGTTAAGATGGTAATTTATAGGGCTATTTCTCGCGGAATGAAGTGGTGTTAAAGGCTATTAAAGGCGATCCAAGGTAATTGAGTAATTTAATATAAAATATTAGAAAGTGTTTTTTCTAAGTCTAAATAAGTTAACTTCATGTTCATATCAATTCTAATGAAATTACAAGAAAAGTCAAAATACTTTATTTAATAAAAGTTTTGGGAATGCACAATAATGAATTATTTGACGTAATTACCTTATTTCTAGTCCATTTCACAAGAAGATCAAGTACCACTCCACTCAAAGTACTCCTGACTTGCGCTCCATGGGTTGTAATTTCTTGATTAATATGGATAATTAAGCTTATGGGTTTTTTTTCAAATTAAACAATCTAAAGCCCAAAAGTCATAAAGAGAAATGCGATATAATATGAATAAAAGTCAAGAACAGTATTTGTATATATTTAATTTATGTGTTCTATAATATTGGAGAACGTTTAATTTTTAGTCACATATTTTATTGGTTTAAGTGAGTAATTTTTGCGATTTTGGTAGTTCTGAAAATAGCCAAAATGACTACTTTAAAGTTATAATGCAGCTTTCCTTTGTAAACATAAATATTAGTGACCAAGTTCTTCACCGTCGGCAGTTTATTTTATATTTTAGATTTGCGTTTGAGAGGTTACTTAAAAATAATACGATGATAACGAAAATAACACAACTTTAGACATAATGTTTGGCTTACATCGTTGAACCAGATAAATTCAAAACATTCAAGGCTTAAAAAATCAACACATTTTGTAAAGGTATATCAACTGCTGGGGTTTACACCATAATTTGAATGTTGCTTGCAAGCTTACAAATTAATATTAATCGCATTATGTTTAACGTATATTATGAAATGACGGCACTGGCTCATATAAAGTTAATCGAGCGTGTGTGCGAATTAACCCTCGTTATGTACCGTGTTTACTTAAGCTAGGGGTACGTTACCATTAAGCGTGCGCGTACGTAGCAGAGTTTAAGAACATCTACGTGTTCATAAATTTTCCTTTCGAAGGTAGCCTTGATAATAAACTACACTATTACAATATTACTAGAATAACGGTTAAGTATTTGAAATTTTTAATAATTTATTGTCCGGCAAGTTAAACTTATTATTTATGTTTACAATAATTAATGGCTAACAATTATTTTATATTGCGTTATTTGTACACTTTAAAGTAATGTAATTTTATGTAATAAAAATATTATTTTTGCTAAAATGATGCATGACCAAGTGTCGAGACCGGTTTTGATATTAAAAATAAGTCAAGGGTACTATGTAATGTCTAATTTTTATTATTTAATGTACTGTTTTAGGAGCCAATTTGTCGAACGCAGAAACTGAGTCATGTATTAGTTGCTTTAAACATTTTTATTTACACATAGACAAAACTCTTTTCGGAAAAAATATAAATATAATTCAAAACAAAAACA
This sequence comes from Lamproptera curius, assembly GCA_029286875.1. NCBI lineage: Eukaryota > Metazoa > Arthropoda > Insecta > Lepidoptera > Papilionidae > Lamproptera > Lamproptera curius. Next base: position 258,879 of record JAGSMT010000163.1, on the reverse strand, counting down.
CGATAATTTTTTTTTTCAAAAACAAAAAAAATTAACAAACGTATACCTTTTACTGCACATAAACTCAAGGTTCTACCTCTGGAAACTACATTTTAATTTATGAATAAATTGTATATGCCATTCCAAAAAAATCAATCCGACATATATGACAAAGTTATTAAGCTAGCCAGCCTGGTAAGCACTAGGTTAGCTAGAACAAAACCACAACCTAATAGTGTTTAAAGAAATGGCGCGAGAAATGACCACCATGGTCGTCAATTTTCTATGTTCACAAAATTACCTTAGTGACCTATCAAACATCGCAAGAAAAAATAGCTACCTTAAAACGTAACCTTATTTAAACTAATAAATAAATAATTCAATCCAGCGTTCAAGTAAATTCGTATAATTGAATTTTAAATAGAAAATTAAGATGCAAATTTATTAGGTCATTCCTAGCGGAATGAAGTGGTGTTATAGGCTATTAAGGGAGATCAAAGGGATTTGAGGATGAAAACGGTTTCAATGTTTTTTACAAAAGTGTTATTATAGCACCCTTTATCTTATCATCAAAAAATATTTTATGTTAATAAGCTCGATTTTATCGTAGGATGAATGACCCACCTGCCATCTAAAGGGAAATAAGACAATTTTAGGTCATTCCAACGTATGAGTGGTGACAGCTTAATGGGAGACAAAGATCCGCAAAGGTGAAACAGGTTTCAATCCGTTTCAGCAAGTGCATTATGAGCCTTTATTAATGGACGTCAACAAAAGGCAAAACGCCCTATTTTCGTAGTGAGACCCCACTCATTCGCTGCGAGTGCTTCACGGATAGCGGATCCGCAGGACAGGTAGGACTAAGATGCGTAGCATCTCCTGGCCACGGATCGCACCAAATCTTTACTGGCACGTCAACGGCACGAACGCTGAGATCTGTAGTCCGAACATTCCTGGTGAGCTCGAGGTGGAACTGGCAGATGTGATGGACGTCTAGGGTCTGAGAATCCGAAGCAGAGAGTGCTACCAAACTTTACCTGCTCATAACGGTCACGATACGCTGAGATTGGCGAACACCTGGCGAGCTGAGGAATGGGCAGATGATGCACTTCTAGTTGACGAAGTCCGAAGACAGAAGCACCGTTACATGTCGACTCGGTGTACCTTTGTACTAGCTCCTAAGAGGCTACCAACGTGATACAAGGACGGCGATCACTTTCACAAATCTCTAACACATAATCGAGGCTCATGAGATGTCGACGGCGCCTTGTACTTAGCTCACCATAAGGTCCACCTAGTATCAAGTGTATGTACTCAGTGGATTTCAGACCAAAGTACCCACTTTGGCATTGAAATCCCTCATGTGGAGACATCCTCTTATGTGGCCTCCACTTTGTCGTCAGAGTGTGCTGAAGTGGGCGCATACACTACAACGAACTGGCATCAAATCGTGTGTAAGCCCTCACGGTGTCGGTAGTTGGAATCGCAGGGGATATGCTAGCTAATGTCCTGAAAAAAGAAGCGCTCTTCTTAATGAACTAATACTTTAAGAAGAAGCCCCACCGTAAATTGACATGGCAAAGTCCCGATACTGTGATAAGGAACGAGATAGATTTCATCATGACGGACCGGAAACACATATTTAGGGATGTCTCTGCGATCAATAGGTTTAAAACCAGTAGCGATCACTGATTATTGAATGGCACCGTGAATATGGCTTTCCAGCGAGAGCGGGCCCGCCTGATGAAGTCTGCTTTCCGACCTAACTTCCGACAAAATGTGATGGGCTCTGAAAAATTCTAACTGGAATTAAAAAACCGATCAGATGCGCTTAACACATCGGAAACCACAATGGCAGTTGACGAGGCACTCGATGCCGTAGTAGACTGCATACGTGTCGTAGGGAAAGGGTTTTGTAGGAGTAAGCGTACTGGCAGGAAATTCAAACTCTTCGATGAGACGCTTGGTCTTATGAAGGAACGACGAAACCATCAGGACACCACTTCGACAGATGTGAAATTTCGTACGCGTCAAAGGCTCCTCAACCTGATTACTGGGGTAACAATCCACGTGCCAGTCTGACTCGGCATCTCTCCGGTGAGCGCCCTACAGGCAGCATTGATGAGGTTAGTCTGGCTCTGAAGCAGCTCAAGGTGGGAAAAGCTCCTGGAAAGGATGGAGTTACTACCGAGCTCCTTAAAACACGGGGTAACCCCGTTTTAGGTGAGTTACGGAAGTTATTCGACTCCGTTCTTGAACAGGGTAATTCTCCCAAGGCGTGGCTGGAAAGTGAGGTCGTTCTGTTTTTTAAGAAAGGTGACAATACCCTGCTTAAAAGTTACCGACCGATCTTACTTTGAGCCACATATACAAGCTGTCTCGAGAATCATGACGAATCGCCTCACCAACAAGCTTGATGGATTCCAGCCACCGGAGCAGGCTGGGTTTCACGGAGGATTTAGCACCATAGACCACATCTTCAACATAATGCAAGTTGTACAAAAAGAACTATGAGTACAATGAGCCACTATGCCTTGACTTTATGGACTATGAGAAAGCTTTTGACTCTGTAGAAACCTGGGCTGTTCTGGAAGCTCTTCAACGATCACAGGTCGATTATCGATGCGTCGAAGTGTTGAAAGATCTGTATAGCGCTGCGTTTATATCCGTGCTGATTCCGGGAGGTCAAACAAGACCAATCCCATCGCATCGAGGAGTGAGACAGGGGGATGTAATATCCCTGAAACGGTTCATTAATGCATTGGAAGACGTCTTTAAGACCCCAGACTGGACTGGACGTGGCATAAACATTAATGACGAGTACCTTTAACACCTCCGTTTCGTTGACGATATCGTCATATTGGCCGAGTCGTTGGAGTGTTTGCAGGAAAAGTTGCACAGCTTAAATGAATCGTCCCGACGTATCGGAATCAGGATGAACTTGGACAAGACGAAAGTCATGTTCAACGAATACGTTCTTTGTCAATTTCGATGGTGTTGCTCTCGAAGTTACCGATGAATATGTCTACCTCGGGCACATATTGCAGTTGGGAAGACACAACTTCGAGAGGGAAGCCGAAAAGAAGATTCAGTTCAGCTGGGCAGCATTCAGGAAGCTACACCACATTCTCTTGTCACCGATACCACAGAGTTTAAAGACAAAAGTCTTTAACCAATGCTTACTTCCCGGAATGACCTGCGGGGCAGAAACGTGGCCTCTGACTATCGGACTGGTCCACAAGTTTGCCGTAGCTCGTAGCGTGCGATGGAACGCGCTACGCTCGGAGTCTCTCTCTCGGTTAGTTTCGTAATCAATTCCGACAGAGAACGAAAGTTACCGGCATCATTGTTGCACTTAAATTTTGCAATCAAGGAACAATGTCGAAGTGGGTTCCTATGTATTTATTAAAGAATAATATGTTTAAATTAACCCTTATTACTTTACAAGTTTACTTAGGTTAAAGGGTTATTAACATTTAAATTATGTATGCTTACGGCTTTTGTAGCATACAAATTATACTTTTCGTGGTCCATTCTATACACGAGTGACTGTAACAAGCTAGTCAGAGCTGTAAAAAAGTATTTAAACTTAAAAGTACTAAGACTATATTATACCATTTTACTTAATAGAATCAATCGTTTTTTTTCTTTTCTTTTATTTACGCGATGAATTTGATAATTATCATCAACCTTACTTAAGTTGATCCAGCAATCAGCAGTATAATAAAATTAAGTAATAATAAAAACTTTTTTTTTGCTGTGAACAAAAGTAATTTTTGTCATTTCTTATTTCTGTTTTTTAAATTTGTGCCTTTAATGATTAAACTATGTTTTTTTGTTTGTAAATAGGAGAAGTTGAGAAATTCATATTTAAGTTCCAACGTAACTATTATACCTTATAAACTTTCTATGCAGATAATAACTTATATATAATACGTGTTAAACTTACATAAAAAACTTATTTTAAAAGATTCTTTGATCTCACTGTGCAATTTAGTTTCCATTCTAAGTTTAGGTTGTAGGCACTTTAACAGCGGTCTGCTTCAGTCATATTAGTTTTGAATATGTCAATCAAAAGGGTCAAATTGCACTAGCCTTATAGTTCAAATTCGTGAAAGGAAATTTTACATATTTTAGTCGTATATTTAAAACACAGAAATTTCAAAAAGTTAGACTGGATGATAAAGTAAGCAGATGATTTTACATATACCTTTAAAAAACTTGGCCATAGGCTATTAAACGTTGCCTAATAGCCGGCTTTTGCATAAAGAACGACTAGTGCTTAAAAGCAATTTTTACGAAAATTACACTGTACATAGTCCATAACAAAACTTTTGACTTGATGATAAAACAACTTTTGAAAATGTTTAATAATCCACACTTATACTATCAATGCGAAAGTAACTCTGTCTGTCTGTACATCTTTACCGCCTAAGCCATTATATGCCCGATTTCGACGAAATTTTGTACATATATAGAATGGATTCCAAGGAAGGAATGTAATTTGTTGCGATAAAAGTGGTACAAAGGATTGAAACAGAGGAAAAACTTTCATATGAAACTTGTTGTCATCGTCGTTGATCATAAAATGATAAAATTTTGTATTTAGGTATTCAAAACGAGCCGTGAGTAGAATTTTTTCTATCAATTTTGTACTTTAAAACTGTACGGGGATGAATTAGGGGTTAAAATGGAGATAGAAGTCAATTTGGAAATTAACCATCGTCAAAGCTAAAGCCATTAAACTTTGAGTCTAAAGATAGACACACAAAAGACCGTTATATTTTCCGTACTAATATTTTAAATGCGAAGGTTACTCTGTTTCTGTCCGTCTTTACCGTCTTAACAACAAGGGCTGTAAATTGTTGCAATATAAGTGCTACAAAGGTTTTGCAAAACGGGAAATTTCATATGGAAACTCGACATTGTTGAACATAAAACGATAAAATTTTGTGTTTACATACTTGAAACGAGCCATAAGTGGTTTTTTTCTTTAAAATTTGTAGTTTCAAACGCCAATTTTAAAATCATAAAATTTTGCGTTTAATGATAGACACATAAAATTATGACAATTATCTCTATTATTATATACAGTTCTTTTGAATACACCTCGCGGATATTTCTTCTTTTCCACGCGCACGAAGTCGCGGGTTACAGTTAGGAGACAAAAACTCATTTCATTAGGCTAGTGGTAACGAAAATATAAAAATTCATAACAACATAACCCCTAAAAACGCAAATAGTGAACAAATCTTGTTAACTTATCATAATAAACGTGTTTAATGCTGGAGGGTTTGCCTCGCCATCACGTCAGCTACAACCAACACTGGTATTCTAATGCTTGTTACAGAATTCTAGAATGTACAAAAATAACAATAACAATACCGTGTCGACGGTTAGTTTATTACGTAAAACAAAATTTAAATCCATAGGTCAGGTTAGTTAAGTATTGTGCTTTATGACAATTTGTGGGAGAAAATTAACTTCGGCTTAGTTCGAAATAAAAATTCATTGATTATATGTAAATAACTTAATTGTATATTATAATTATCTAACCAGAATGAAATACAATGATACTAAAATTATTTATTCATAGCTTCCAGTTTTATCTCATGAAAAATGCAAAGCAGCAATTCATTGGATACTTGCTATGGTAAGAAATTCTAACATCTTTTATCAAAATTCCAACGCCGCTTATTTATAAACACAGGTACTTGGATTCATTATTCCTAATCGGTAATTAACAGTTTGTACGTAGAGCGAGTGGCATCAGATCTTCACAATCATCAGGATAATAATTATATGATAAATATAACATCAGCATTTATTATATGGATAATTTTCTCGCAAATTTTAATGAATTTGACGTCTTATTAAGACTGCTAAAGAATATAGTTTGGTCACTGGTCCGTATTATCTTAACAAACTATAACACAAATTTGTTACCCCACAGGATTGGAATCAATTCCTCCGGATTCCCCTTGGCCATGGGGGCGGGCTTTATTTGTAAAAAAGCCAACTGGTATACTAAAATCTTTAGTAGTATTAATGTCCAACATACCAATAGTATAAACAAGTAAATGAAATAAACATTGAAACAATTGTTAGTTGCAGATGTTAAGGTATACCACTATTATTTTTCCTAATGTCACTACATCCAGGATGTTATTCATTTTAATTTTCCTTTTTATAGTAATGCTCCTAAATGAATCCTTCCGACGTGTTGGCCTCGCGATGAACTTGGACAAGACGAAAGTCATGTTCAACAAACATGTTCTCCCGGGGCCGATCAGTGTCGATGGCGTTACTCTCGTAGTTGTCAATAGGTACACACCTCTTCAAGAGGGAAGCCGATGCGTTCTCCCCGTGGTGACCACAGGGCTGAAACGTGGCCTTTGACTATAGGACTGGTCCACAAGTTGGCCGTTGCTCAACGTGCAATGGAATGCGCTATGCTCGGAGTTTCTTTGTCCGACAAAATTCGTAATGAATTAATCCGGAATAGAACTAAAGTCACCGACATAGTGCAAAGGATCAGCTCGTTGAAGTGGCAGTGGGTTGGTAACGTGGTCAGAAGAACCGATGGTCTCGATGGGCCAAAAAGGTTCTAGAGTGGAGGCCGCCTTCGGGAAGATAGAGCGTTGATCGACACCCGACCAGGTGGGATACCGATCTCCGTGTAGTAGCTGGCTCAAGTTGGCTGCGAGTAGCTAGGGATCGGAGTTCATTGAGCAAAGCCTATGTCCAGCAGTGGACGGATAGGGGCTGCTAATAATAGTAATGCAAAAAACTCTTTACTTTATAACGAATGAAATTTAACAGAGTGTCTAAGCTTTATATTTTGTAAAAGCCGGTGAAGAAACCGAAAACAAATTGTTAGAATTTCTCGTCGTAAGAAGTATCTGATAAATTGATACTTTGCATTTTTATGAGATAGGTACGAATGCTATGAATAAGTAATGTAATTATGAAAATATTCCTTTGGACTACTTTTTTCTTAATAAATTAAGTTTCTATTTTTTATTAGCTGAGATTTACTAGTTTGGGTAAACATCGATGCAAAGAATATTATTTGTCTTATAAACTCAATAGTGCATTGAATTTAGCAATAGTAATAATAATTTTCTGAACGAATAACAGAACAAAAGAAAAATGATGAATACAAAGACTTATTTTTATCTTGCAAATAATTTTATAATATACATAGAGTATCAAATCATCCTTAGCAGGAGGACAAGCCAAACCTGAGTTATACCAGTTTGTTCATTATACAATATTTTATCCGTGGGAATCAAACCCACACCCTTCGGCGTAACCGCCATAGTCAATAACAACTACGCCAGGGAGGTCGTCAAAATGATGTCCATGATTTACTGTTAACCAATTCATTTAATTCATTTAACGTGCTTTAATTACTGTTGGAGTTAGCATCGAAGAAGATACGAACAACTCAAACTACAGCTGATGTCCGATTTTTACATTGAGTGTATTCAAATTCATACGATATTTAATCATGTACCCACTGTACAGTATCATATATTTTATTGTACGACAGTAACTTCTGTAATTATAAAATATTAAATAAAATGATAAGACGTCTCATTTTGTTTGGACTATAAATATTTATTCTACAATGCTTTGTAATAAATTAACACAGACACAGTATTTTACAGAATACAGTTAATTATCTCTTTTTTGTTAAGTGTCATACCTATTTACTTAAAGGTTAAATAATTAATGAAGTATCTTACAAGACGTAATTACAGTGCTCATTCTGAATAACTAAATGATAACTTAAATAAATGCCTAAGGGCTTGAAAATAATTTATTCTACTGTGAAGTTACTAACAGAACTTTGAAAAAATAAGTAAAATAACATAACAAATAGGTATGACTGACTGCGAACAGTACATAACCATTTAGCGCAAAATAAGCAAATAATAACGTGTTCTCTCCTTGAAACTTACTATGCAATTTCTGCCGATGCGTTTTACATCTAAGATATCTTTTAAGGTATTTATTTTATCAAGTATGATAAACCATTTTGATAAAAGTTGACACACGTAAACACACATAAAACTAAGAATTTTGTAAATGCATTAACTTTTATGTATACTTACATTTTACTGCCTTAAATGGGGTCATTTTTAAATCTTTTACATCATCATCGTCATCATCATCATCAGCCTGCATCGCTCCACTGCTGGACATAGGCCTCCCCTAATACACGGCACCGCTTCCGATCTTCGGCTATCGTCCAGCCCACACCGGCCACTTTGCGAATGTCGTCACTCCATTTTTACTTTGAACATAGATAAATGCGTTTCAAGACTGTATTGAAGGCCAATTCAATAAGTACAATTATGTTAAACATAATTAAAGCTTATCTCTTAAGGTTGAGCCAGTGTCTGTAATTTAATCGCACGAGGTTGTGATTTTTAACTCTTATTTTTCTACATTTCTTAAATATCTATTAAACCACTTACCACAAAATTATGTTTTGTTTTATATTGCAAGGTAAGAAATACTGCATCTAGATTTAAATAGCAGCATTATGAATCACTGATATGTTAATAAATATTAATTTTATTAAAATGCTTTCCTCATTCAAAATGAAATTTAATGTCATAATTCACTTATTTTGTGACTGATCAAAATACCCTTCTTATCTAGTTTTATTTACACGTTTTTCTTTTTTGTAATAAATCACTAGACGAGCAGAAATTTCACAGAAAATAGACCAATTTGAACGGCACCGTAGGCAACGACAAATTTCTTAGGCTTCTGATAAAAAGCGATGTTTCTGTTCAGTTTCTTTTACCGCGATACCTCTTATCACAACATACAGTAGCTTTTAGCATCCTTATATTTAATTAATAGCCCTTTTCATCTACACTATTAAAAGTTCATTTATTATGAGAGCTTAATAAAATAAGACGTCTTTGTAAGCAATCTAACCTAAATAATGTATTCAAGGCTAAAACATATAACGTTCTTTGTTGTGAAAAATACCTAAATAAATGCCGCAGTCCTCCAGTAAAATATATGTTTTGCTTTTGTATATACAGATCGCACATGCAACACAACGGCTAGTAAAATTTGAATAAATTAGAGAAAACACAATTATTTTCAGAAGGTATAAAAGCTCAGCTGATTTTTAATTAAAGACTAAGCGCCTTCATTTTTATCACGAACCGTATCATTTCTTTTAATTAAACGCATCTTATGGTCTTAAGGGAATACCTTTGTTTTTGATTGTAAGACATGTGAAATAAACAGAATAAACTGACTTCAAAACCAAGTAGAGTATATTAACTGTTACGATATTCTCGGGACGTAAGACATATTACGTATATCAATAGAAACTATCGTTACGGTAGAATTATTTTCAGGGGGATTTTAATTATACGCTTATTATTATAGATCTATTTAAAGGTATACTCGTAAACATTCTACATTTCCGTCTGTAAATACTGTCGCATTCCACATTTCTGATAAATTTTAAAGTATTGATTACATTCAAATTCCGAATTTGGAGGTTAAGCCAAGCGTGCAGGGTTAATATTTCCGACCAAAAAGGCCATTGATAATCATAGTTAGAATAGAAGAAATCAGAGATTGTCCATCAGAATATTTTAATTTTGTCTTTGTTTACTATTAAAATTAAAAAAGCCACTACGTTTAATTAATACACAGTAATATATCACAGGTTATTAATTGTAACAATCATAGATTAAAAATCTACCGAAGATCTTTTCTGTACATCAAGACAAATATATATCACAAAGACATACCATACATAAACCTGCTTGCATATACACGTGTTCACCCAGTTAGAGTAAATGTTAATACTTTAAGATACAAACGTTTCTACCCATTATTCACTATTTTTTATACTATAATTTGTCTAATGCTTTCTTATGTATTTCCGGGAGGAGGTACCTAATAGCCTGAAATACAGGAATTACTTAGTTAGGGCAACAGTCTTCAACATTATGCTGAAATGTAAATGATGTACATTTCTAACTTTTTGGTAATTAATGTGACAAGAAAAAAATTATAAAAATTAATAGTGGTATCAGTATTAGGATTATACAATACTATTAGTGTTTTTAAATATTAGCTAAAACCCATTATTAAATTTGTTGTGCTTATAAATACTGTCGGTTATGTTTCGCTACTACCTTTATTTACCGTTCGTAACTGTTTACGTTGGGAAAACAATGGCAGTATTCGCCCGCGTTTTGCAATTTACTATAACAATGCATCAGCGCATATTCAGAAATTGTAGCAAGGTAAATTTAGTTACATCGAAAAAACACATTTTCTTTAAGTAATAACTACTTTATAAAAAACAGGAAAATAATCTAAAGTAATTTAGTAGTTGTTGCTTTTTTTAAAATACTAACAATATTTTAATTTTCATTACATCCAACTTGGACCTCCTAAGTTTGCATGACACAGCTTCCTTGCTTTGGGTTACCTTGTTAAGATCGATTCTGAGAATAATCTAGTTTCACTATAGTTTGGAATTAGTACTTGGCTAAGTTTTAATCGCTTTTTAGAATAGAAAAAATAAAAGTTGATAGTGCTAAAAAAGTTAAAAGCTGATCATTAATACAGATCGGCGGCCGTAATTTACTTACATGTGTCCGAGGACCTCATTACCACCTCGACCGCTGTCGTATTATTTTAAGTTAATGTCATTTATTTCTCACTTATATAATAAATACAGTAGATAATAAGGCAGAAATAAGGCTTTAAGAATCCTTGGTTATTTTACTTTTTGCGCTGTGCTAGTACGCCATTCAATTATATGTATTATATACTCAATTTATAAATCGCTTTCTTCTCTTTTTCAGGATGTTTTTGTTTTATATATATTCATAATCAAGTAGTAAAATGTTTGTGAAAAATAAATATTTCAAATTCAGAATATTAAACTATATAACTACTACGCATTCTGACAATAACCTTTACTAGTGCTGCCTTGAATGTCGTGTGCAAAAAAGTGTTCAAGTAAGACAAGCATCGTAATTGATAGTTACTGGGTAAACGAGATGTACCATCATTTGTTTCCATGTGACGAGAAGATTTCTTGTATTGTTTTTGGGTTTGTTTTTCCAGCTAGGAAGAGCCGTAACTGTGTATTGACGTTTAGCTTGTATTATTTTAAAAACAAATGCGAATCGGGACTTAGGACCTATTTCAATTTTGAGTCTTAATGCCATTGCGTATACGCAGAAGAACATCAGTCCAAAGAGTAAGTTAGTGTCTCTTAAAGTTAAATTGGAAAGTTTTGTTAACTTCGCTCTGTCAAAGGCACTACAAAATCAGACTAGTTCTGTAAGCTGCAAATGTTAACTGCAAACTAGTTTTAAAGAGCGTATCTAAATTTAAATTAGTTTTATTTAAACTGACAGGTATTTTCATGAAATATGTATATTTGTTGTTGTTAGTTATATCAAATTAATAAATTTATAAAATAAGAAGCCACTGAATAATAATTTTTCAGTAAAGCAATATCCTGTGCATATTACAGTCGAATCAGATAGTGAGATAACTTATTTATGTTTATTCCTGACTTTGCCTGTACCTAAACATAATCCATCTTAGTCTGCCCTGTGATCATGAATGCTGCAAAGAGTATGAAATCTAGTGAATAAATAATCCGTCGTGAAAAGTGGAATTCTTATGCATAACAATAGCCTAAATAAATGAGAGATTTCTGCCCAGAGATATATATATAACTTACCTAGTTATTTTGTCAATGATTTGTAAGGGAAACCATTATCGATTAGAGGTTTTGTTTAACTTGTTTTAAAATACAGTCAACTACTTTTTGGCTTTTTTATCTACTTCGTTATTTCCATTTTTTTTATCTGAACTATGTTGTTGCATCTTTATTCCTTAGTTTTATATAAAACAAGAATGAGTGAATTAGTTTAATATAAAACAAGTTGAACTAAAAAATAACTAAAAATATAAAGAAACATAAAATCTTGTATTATGAAAACAACTGTAGTTTTTTAATACTGAAAGTTTTAAATTTCTGTAATTATTTTCTTTACTCATATTTCCATCTAGAGTAAGATGGTTCATAAAAATGTCAGAATGCACGCGAGTAAAGCTAAGGGACTGACCTAATTAAAATAGAAAAATCTTACATTCAAACAACTCACGTGATGTCGTGTGAATAGCTCCAATGCACGCATCAAATAATTTGTTTGAAAAATAATATTACTGGAAAACTTTAGTTTTATCAAATTAGTGGCACTTCACATAACTTTCATTACGTTTGTTGTGTTTTTTTTTTGGCGGTAATTATTAATGAACACAGACCAGTTACAATCGATACTGCTTTTATAATAAAAGGAAAAAGCTGTGGTTTCTATAAATATTTTTTGTGTAGCACTACAGTATAAAAATTATAACTAAGCCATTAAGTTATATATTTTTGGTAAATTGAATTAAATAATTTAATTATTTTAAATAAATACGTTTTTACAAATACTTGCATTTATGTATCGGTTCATAAATCCTTGTTACTTTTTTTATTTACCCACAAAGTAACATAAGTAGTAATCGATTGCGTGGTAACCAAGCTACACAAAATGACGGTTCGTTTAAATTCATCTTTCTATAAATCTTTTAAATCTATTGAATTGTCTTAATTGTGCTTTCAATGAGGCATAGCAGTTATTATCAATGGTTTTATTAAAATATTTTTGTGGGTTATTCTTAAAACATAGTTATACGCATTCTCGAACATTATTATTGACCATTTTGAGAAGTGCAATTACGTAGAAAATAGTTTATATCTATCTATAAGGTTAAGACAGCGTTTAAGTTAATCGCATGAGGTTGAGATTTTACTACGAAACAAAAAATTATTTAAAAAAATGGACCATATGACAGCTAATACCTATAATTATAAAAAAAACGAACAAAAGACGCAGATTTAAGTTTTATATTCATATTTTGCTTCTACTCTTTGAATGCACAATGACAGAAAACATGAAAAATGATGCTAAAAAGAAACAAATAATTATTTAATATATTAAAATGTTATTACAACGACATGTTGACATTGATGTTTATTAGGAAGCGCTTTTCTTACAGTTGGTAAATACGATATTGATAACCCAACAACATCGTAACAAAGTATTTATGATTAGAGTATCGCATAAAAATGCACCTAAGTTTTAAGTCTTACACCTAAATGCACTTCTATAAATCATATTCAGTGTAACAAAAAAAAAACGCGAAAAAAGGCACTCTTTTAACGTTTCTTTTGTATGCCTAGTAGTTGAGACCATTGTTTAAGTCTCACAAATCTCATAATGGATCAGGTAATGATTTCGTCAATTAAGGCCTAACTGCAGAACTCAATAACTTGGTCTTAAATACAGGTCGCTGGGGCCATTATTAATAGTTTTCAGTAGTTGGAACCATTTTTGCTTAGGAAATGTCGTATTTTCATTATAAACTAGCTATTACCCGCGGCTTAGTATGCGTGGAATAGTAAAATTATCCATGATGTGTATCGAAATATACTGTATAGTGTAATATAAATTAGGTGTTTTTATTGTTAGTGCCTATTATCAGACAGAGTTTTACGGTTTTTGTTTTCACGATGACGAATTTTCATATTGACTTTCATTCCCATTTCAACCCAAGTGTTGTTCATCCCCATACAATTTAAGTTAGAAAATTGCTTGAAAAAATGGTTTAAGTAGCAAAAACGGACAGACAAACAGACAAAAACCGAGGTACTTTCGCATTTATATGGTACAAAAGTGTAAACACAACAAAAAAATAAATAAACAGTACAGAAACAGAACTCTTTTTCTATGTATATAAAGATGAAAAAATTCAGTAAATTAAGGCGTATTAAGTATGTACTGAGAAGCAAGGTAACTCGTCTACTTTTAGGCTTTGAATCACTTCTCTTTCAGATACTTTAGTATGGCGAATAATTAAAGTGAGTAAATCAAAGTCAATTATCTTTATTCAATATGGAAGCATAACACTTTCTTATTGATTGTCAAATAATCTACCATCGGTTCGGAAATGAAAGTCTCTGACCTGAGAAGAACCGGCGTAAGGAACTCAGCGGGACTTTTTTTTTCCTTTCATTAGGTTTTACAAAATTTTTACAATAAACATCTCATTTTGATAGTTTGAAATAGCCAGGAGCGAACAGTTCATTACCAGGGTGCGTTATCTGTCGTTATTTATATTAGTCATTACAGCAATAATACCCTTTAACACACAAACGTTCCTTTACTACTTTTAAATTTATTTACAGATAATAGCTGAACGTTTTCTGGGATTTCGTTGCAGAAGAGTATACATTGTCCCATTAAAGATTTCATTGTTCTTCGGAGCTTAGTTTTTGGAAAAACGTTATTATGCTTATTCCTAGTATTTATATTATGTTTCACAATGTTTTACAAAAAAATTTTTATGTTTATGAACATACATAATATTTTCAAATATTTATTGAGAAAAAACAGTCATTACATTTATTTCTGTAAACAATTTTCTCAGCGATTCTTTGGGGTCCAGGTTATAGACTGCTCGAATCGCTCTCTTTAGAATTATGAAAATAGTATTAATATCAGCCGCGTTTCCCCACAGTAGAATGCCATAAGACATTATACTGTGAAAATAACTAAAAAATATTAAACGGGCTGTCTCAACATCGGTTCGTTGTCTAATTTTTTGACTGCATAAGCCGCTGAGCTAAGTTTACTTGTCAGTCTATCAATATGAGGGCCCTATTGCAGTTTAGAATCTATTGTAATGCCGAGAGAGTACTCTAGCGCATCTACGACCACATCACACCCAGCTTGAGGAACATTAGGAGTCATGAACCTTAAACATTTAGTTTTATTTTTGTTTAACATTAAATTATTTGCACTAAACCAGTATCCTACTTTCGAGAGTGTACTATATACATCGTCATTTTGCAATTTATTTCGTTTTATTCTAAATAATAAAGAAAGGTCATCAGCAAATAATACAATCAAGTTTTTGTTCGCAACCAAGTGTGGTAGGTAATTAATATAAACTAGAAAGAGAAAAGGCACCAAAATAGATCCCTGTGGGACCCGCATACCTACCGAAGCCCCGGGACATCTCTTGCCGTTCACTTCAACTCTCCGAGTTCGATGGCTCAAGTATGAAGTCAGAAGGTCAGTGCGGCATTTTTAATACCGAAGTGGCTTAATTTCCTGACCAAAGTATCATGCTGTATGCAGTCAAATGCTTTGGTTAAGTCATAGAAGACACCTAAAGCATCGTGTGAACCTTCCCATGCCTCAAATACAGTTTAAACAAGATGGGCACCTGCATCGGTTGTAGAACGGCCCCGTGTAAACCCGTATTGTTTATTATTAAGTATATTATGAGAATAAAAATGTACAAGTTATTTTCTCAAAAATTTTGCTAAGCGCAGGCAGTATAGAAATAGGTCTAAAGTTATTGAGGTGTGTAGTACTGCCTGATTTAAATATCGGAATAACTTTACTGTGTTTCATAAGGTCTGAAAATTTACCACATGTGATACAATCATTAAAAATAGCTGCCAGGCAAGGTGAGATAACATCAATAATAGAATTTATCACCTTAACAGAGATCCATCCATTTTTTTAATGTCCAGAGATTTAGAAGCGGACGCAATATCTTTATCGCTTACATGACTAAAAAAAGAAATCATCTTTACATTCTTTGTTATTTTCTTTTAATAAGGACTCGGCAACAGTTGGAGAAGAAACAAGTGATTTGGTGGCAGAGACAGGAATGTCTGAAAAAAATTTTAAAAATAGGATGCAACATCTTGATCAGAATTTATTTTACTATTATTCACATTTAGCCGAATATGTACAGTGACTTCGCTGTCCAGCAACCTTTTCTGAATGTTTTGGAGTACACATTAATTTATGTCACAAAGGATTGATTGCGGTTGTAAGTCTTTTTAATATATAGTTCATATAATCTTTGTCTGCTCTTATGTATTCCAACTGTTGCCCGTTCACTGAAAGCTGATTTGACTGTTTTAGAACTAAATATACTCTTTAATTCAGTTGTTATTTATTTAAATAATTTACTATACAATATAAACGGCTTATTGTTATAATGAAGATAATTAATTTTATTTATTATATTACTTCTAAACTTCTCAATATGTTTTCTATACATAGGAATAAACATTTTTATTTGCACAATATTTTTTTGAGATCTGTTTTCAGAGTCAAAAGAAGCTAATTGTCCACAATAATCAGATGATAACATATTAATGATGCTTTTATTAACAGGTATACAATGTGTAAATATGTTATCTATACAATGTGTAAATATGTTATCTATACATGTTGCCGAGGAGGCAGTAATTCTTGTTGCTTTAATAAATAAATTTGAAAGGTTACATAAATTTAATAATGCTCTGAATCTAATAGTGGTGGTTGAAACAAACGCTACATTTTTTAAGACTAACCTTTGAGATTTAACCTTTGAGTTATTATTAAAGTAGGATTATACAACACATCAAAAAAAGTTGGTTTTATATACCGTTTTAAACCTAAACTTAAAATAATTTATTGCAAAATCATTTTTAAAGTATAATATTCTTTATGGACCTTATAAGCATGATATAAATTTTAATTTTACAATTGAAAGAATTATAATTTGGGTTCAAACTTTTATCTCGATATTAGCCTTTGCAGTCAATACCAGTTAGATGAAAAAGATTTGTATGCGGTAATTGAAAATCAAAAAGTTTTTATTTAGAAAAAGTTACAAACCAGTAGGAGTAGAAGTAGATAGGTTCATCTATCTAGTAGTCTTTGCGTATAACAAAAACATACGTCCATACAATCTACCAAACTTTTGTATTTATCTTCTTTAAATTCTCTGATTGTTTTGGTTTCGCAATGTTTTATGTTTTGTTGTCGTTTGTTTAACAGTTGTTAACAATTTAATTTTGAAAATATACATATGAATATGTTCTAAATCATAATTTAATTATGGTAATAAATTAAATGATCAATTAATGAGGCGTCATATCTAGAACCAATTTTTTATAAGCTATGAATTAAGGTTGTCTTTAATCAGATATTTAAAACACGTTCCATAAGATTTTTTATACCCACTCATTTTAATGTACCTATTAAAATGACTGTGTGAAAAATAATATTTCTATTTTTATGTTGTCCCTTTCGAATGCTGAATGCAGTAATATGAGGACTTCAAGATATTTTTAGTAAGCGTTCTAAAATATATGAAATCATAAAATGTATGAAAATGTCAAACGTTACAATATCTTAGTAGAAATTAAAGAAACCTACTTCTTTAATTTCTACTAAGGTATTGTAACGTCAACATCAAGAACCTAATTTGTCTTCGTTCAAGAAGACGTAGAAAGGAAAAAACAATGATAGATGTTTTTCTAAACGACAGCGCCTTGTATAGACGTTTTTTATATTCTGACCTAATCTATCGTATTATTTTTTTACATAATCACTTTTATACCTACAATATTAAAAAATAAATTGTATATACATACTTCGCGTATAAAATTATCGCGATATAAATTACCAGTTTTACAAGAATGCTGCCAGCTTCAAATCATAGATGCATTTAATATGAACTAATAAGTTGAAGTCAGTGAGAAAGATTCTGAGAAATTGACAGGTAAATTATGATTCAAAGAAAAAAATAAATAACATTATTAATTAAAAAATAAATAGTATAGTCTTTACTAGTGCCATATAACTTGTAGAATAGGCAAAGAAAGTAATATTGGAAACTCTTATAAATAGTACCAATTAAAAAGTTAAAATATTTACCGTAATGGCTACCACAGAAATTTAGAGCTTCTAAGTAAGCATTATTGAACCCTTTTATTAAAGTTTTTCACGGAAACGTAAATAACAAAAGATCATTAAGCCTGTCTCTTAAGACTTTGCCAATATTAATTTGTATGCCAGACCATGATAATGTTCCAAACCAGTCTGACCACTATAAAAGAATATAGTTATAAGGGCAAACCATGCCAAAGTACTATTTATGATTTTAATAAATGTAGCAAAGTATATTATCTTTTAAAATATTAACAACGCTATGAAAGAAATGTAATATAAAACGGAACCAGATAAGTAGGTACTAAGTCGCAAAAGAGGTAAAGCGCAGACTTTACCGCAAGCGTACATTTCCGTTATTAATATTAATGGCTTTTACTTTAACTAAAGCCGAATGGAAGTGGCGGTTTTTATTCAAATATTAGTGTATTAATTCATCATTCCTGCATTATTTCGCGTAGCGTCATCCTCAGACCAAGAATTTTTTTTGTTTACTTCTTTATGTTTTACTTTTTTCGTAAAAAACTTATTTTAAAAGTAAAGTGGCAAAAAGTAATCAATACTGCAGGGTTAACATAATTTGAAATAAATAAAATTTGTCAAATTCTCACACTCTAATGTATCGTTACCAAGGCATTACAATAAAACTTATATCTTTAAAAAACACATAGTAATTAAATATATAATTTGATTATTTAATTTTCAAAATAGGCAAAAGTTTGAAACAATAATATCATAAAATACTGGGGATACAGGGGATCAAATATTAATTTGATTTTAATCTTTGCAGCTGTTGCTGCACGGCATATGTGCATTTATTTACTCTTACGGCATAATTTCAGTGTTTATTTACGCAATTGACTATTGTCGAATGATATTAATACCTTCACCTTAACATTTTATTCAATATGTAGAAATTATTCGTTGAAACATAATATTCTTTTAAAAAATAACTTAAACAAATATTATAACTAACAACTTACAGACAGACAAAAATATCATCAAATATTATTATCAAGCGCACAATTGTGTCAAGACTGAAATAGTATGCTTGATAATAATAAAATAAGTACTATGTTTTATTATTTTATTTAAAAGTGTAAAAGTTTATCAAACCACCATGTACGCAGCGCCTCGGCTTGCTGATCAAAAGTTTCAAACAGCGGCTTTTCGGGGTAGTTTTCACACTGTGCAACATCTCCTCCAAGCCCTTCAAAGTCTCGTACAGTTATTTTAGTTTTAGTTATTTTATACAAATCTCTTACCTTAGTGTCCTACTATAAAGTCCTTAAAGATTCTACAATCGAATCAGCTATTAAGAATCATAAGTCAGAACTCTTGTAGTACTTGATCAACCATTGGTGCAAAGAGAGAGAACTATTTAATAAATGAAATTAATTTAATTTTCATAGAAAGTTAAAAGTATACATAAATCTCCATTTGAAATACTTGGCGTATACTACGATTCATACATTGTACAAAGCATTTTTTGATAATTATGTTGAATATTTTGACTGCAATTTACGTTCTACAACCACTGAGAACAATTCGATGGTAATTTATCGGAAATTACTTCAATTTTATACTAAGTCAATTTAAAGTAACTGCCTTTGTAGCCTGTAATATGGGCCAAACCTCTCAATTGCCTGAGGTGTACGAGCTTGCTGTTTTATGAATTCATATAGAAAATTCAGTCTTGATTGTTCTCACAGAGGTCGACAGTTTAAGTTTTAAAATATAACCCTTATCAAAATCAAATCTAAATCATTTGATTTCGACTAGTAAATACAGTCCATATACATTAAAAAATACAATAAATACAAATACATTAACAAGACAAGTAGACAAATTACCAGCTTTTATGACATAACTTAAGCGAATATCAAAGTTGATCAAACTTTATTATCATAAATTTATAATAATATGAAACTAATTGCAGGTGAGAGTGTGTTATGAAATGCATATAGAAATTAGTTGATTGTTCAAGAGGTCGAATCATGTTTGTTTTAAACGATATATCCCTTTAGTGATTAAAATTTACCCTTTTATATTAAAGGTCAGGCCTTTACTACATTAAAAGTAAATTTTATTTGCTACTTAATTTGCCTGAATAATAATTAAATAAAGATTAGGAGTTGCCTCGGGGATCACGGCACGCCTCCTGTCCCAGACCCAAGGACAAAGAAGTCCTACAAACCTCCTGCGTGCGTAAACTGCCGCAATCCCGGCCACACGGCCAACTACCTCGGCTGCCCTAAGGCGCCAAAACGCAGAGTTCCTGCAATCCCAAGGGAAGCAACCTTCCAACAACACCGCATTCCCACCCCACCGTCCTTCCAATGCTTGGCAGTTCCGCCCCGCGAGGCAACAGCCAGCGCCGGAGCCGACTCCGAGCGCTCAGCGGCCCGCCGCCGCCTCAAATAGCCAGCATGCTAGCCATAGCAATGGCAGCACTGGCAACAATTGCGCGTAATTTCTAAACTCGCTAGATCTCTTTGATCTAGACGAATTCAACCAAGCAGCAGATGCATTCGCCGCCGCCGCCGGCGACGCTATGGCTAGGTTTTCCTTACTTGTTAAATTCAAGAACTTAATTACCGCCCTTAAGGCATAGGTTGCGACACCCTAGCAGTAGCCAGACACACCCTACGCATAGAGTCTAGGACAAACACACACTTTCTTCAACACAGACATCGGCCCTACCGGTGAGGTCGAACTTACACATCCTTTGCTATATGACACTGTAGCTTAACACCATTTTAGATAGGAGCAATGCTGGAGTTTCTTGCGCCACTTCTTCTCCTAGTGCCAATGCTTTAAGAAGTGGTAGTAAAGTTTAGATAGAGCTCTTCTAGCTATTAAACTATCCTTGTAAAGCGTCTGAATCGAGCCGAGGCGTTGGCCCGCCTGGGCAGCCCTCGATTCAGCATGCTAACGCTTACCAGAAAGTGACGGCCCAAACCGAGGCTCCCCATCTGGGGGCCCTTGGTGCAGTTAAGTCACTCGGTGGGGAGACGCGCCTGTGGCAACGAGGCCCCCCACATCCGGTATGTTCTAATAGGTTCATTCCACAGAGCACGAGCTCCATCAAAAAAAATACTATTATTTTAAATCGTGAACGAAGAATAATAACGTATTATGAACTTAAAACACCTAATTTTTATTTAAAATATAAAAAATATTTTATTGCCATTAATTATGATCCCATTTCAGATCTTTTGATGGTTCCATGGTCATGGGATCGAAGGGTTGGCCTAAAGTTCTATGTTGTAATGTCTATAAAACCTCTTATTTTACTTTCTTTACATATCTTTAAATTTTAAATAACAGAGAATAAAACAAGTATTAAGAGATGGTTAAAAAGACACATATTGATATAAATTAAGAATGAAGAGACCAAAGGAAAATGATCTTCTATAAAAAATTATAATTATGTTTTTTTAACTAAATTTACATGTCATTAATTTTTATTATTTACAATATTTTATAGTTTAAAGATATAAGCGACGTGATCTAAGTTCCAAATAAAAACTAATGTTTATGTTAATCAATTGCATGAATATTAGGTTTGAATTGTCATAGATATAAACACATAAAGTAATAATAAATGGAAATATTCCTTGAAATACATAAAATTTAGCAATTTAAATAACAGTCTGATTGCACTACAAAAAATCATATTGCATTATTTTATAATACCAGAGTAAACGTGTCATATCATTTAAAAATTAAACCCAAACGCTGTACGTAAAAAAGAAATAGAAGTATTTCTATTTATCATTTTCAATTTACAATTTCATCATCAGCTCTGTGATAGTCCATGTGAAAGGCTCCTAATACACCTCCATCCATTAGGGATTGACCTATCCCACCACGCTGGTCCAATGCGGGTGGTGTGACGAATTTACATGCCCATCCGACGCATGGATCATCTTACTTTTCAGACAATTGGTGATCGGCTCCAAATGTCCTCTAACCAACTAGGAACAACAATGAAAATTTGTTGAGTCCGCAGGATTCGAACCCCGACCTCAGTTTCTAAGGCACACGCCTATACCACTAGGCTATGGAGGCAAATTAGTCGTAACATTGTAAAGCTAAAATAATGTCGAATGAAAAACAAAATCGGAAATACGAATAAAAACTGATATTCTTAAAAGTTAAATAATATTTTAATAAAGATTTACAGAGGCATCGTGTTCCGTTCTTTACCGGACGTTCAGGGGCTTTAAGTCAAGCCTCGTTACTCGGAAACGCCGTCGAGTACTCTTGGCATTTTTCACACTGATTTCGTTTCACTGTTTATTGGAACAATGCTTACATTATATACATTTCTGTTAAATATTTAAGACGATGGTAGGTTGTGATAAACAAGAGCCTAGTTTAAATGCACTGCTGCTTAGTTTAAAATACAACAAACAAAGTTTTTTTGAATCAAAGTACACAAGATAACGGACTTTATCGCGTTTATTTACATTTTTAATTCCTAAAGTTTCGAACACTTTACAGTGGTCACGGGGCACGTAATAAAATCCGTTAAACACTTTCAAGTGTTTTATGTAATAATGTGTAATATTACAAAGCAGTAAATTTTATATACTAGCAATAATTTGGTTTTTTAAGCAGGAAAGTTGCAATATTTTAAACAACTCAACCACCTTTAGATTACTCTAGCTATACCAAAACAGAAGTGTTTTATACCAGTACGACAGTTACTGCATTGCGATAACAAAGGCACCATGATGCTATTTCTAGTACGCCTTGACTTGCTAATTTAAATAAAAAAAGGACGTCCTTTGTGTACTAAAATAATATTTGAATAGATTTTCATATTTTTAAACAACTGTCCCCACTAAATTCTATTATATTGTATGAAATAGCTAATGCTACAAATTCCAAAAGAAATCCATATAAGATTAGAAACTGAAGATGTTAAGCGCGAAAAATGTTTACCACAAGCCCTCGTTTCCGTTATTATTATTAATGGCCTTTACTCTTTCTTATTCAGTACAGACTTGAAATAGCGCGAATTTTTGAATAACGTTATTTTACCTTTCTTAACGTTAGTTTGATTGTTGTGATGTGAAATCATGTTTTCCCTACTGACGGCGCTGAGCACGTCGAAACTGTTTGAATAATTTTATTTTATTTATTCTTTTTGCACATTTAAATATACAAAGGCGGGCTTAATGTCTTATACATTATCTGACATAAAACCAACCTTAGGAAGATTATGAAAAATTAAGGGTCGGTGCAAATCAATGTGTAAAGTAATACATAAAATAAGAGTACAACTAGTAAATATTTTTTCTAACAATGGAACAATTAATATATCAATACCTAGATATAAATAGATATACTATATTAAAATATATACACATATTAATCTTAATTACACAAATATAAAAATACATATGCATATGTCATAGTGTCAGTTTCTTTGCCGATTCCTGTAGAATAATTATTTACGCACTTTTTTTAAACGGGATTATGATATTAGCATTCTGATTTCAAAGGTAGCGCATTCCACATGTGTATAGATTGAACTAGGAAGAAGAAGGCGGTTATTCTTTGAACGAAGATTTTAGAGTCAGTTACATTTTTTGTTAAATTTTACTTGTTTTATGTATACGCTAATTCTATTCTAACTGTGTAATGTACTTTCAGAATTAAAAATACTGCAACATTCTGTTTAAGATAAAAGGGAACGAACGTAGTCTGGATATGACTTAATAATATAAAGTGAAGATTTCGGATCCTTTCATAAAACTTTGATTATGCCAAGATAAGAACACAGTGTTATATATTATACATAGACGTTATTTTTTATAGTATACAAATTGAATACATCGCAAAGTAAATCAAATATAAAGCTGGATTTTAAGTTAAAAAAATCCATACATCCTAAATATAAAATGGATAATATTACGTATTTGGCATTACCTGAACTTTTTTAATAAAATACATAGTGCAACCCAAAAATAAGATTCTTTGAAAATATTATGGGACAAAGGGCGATAAAACATACATTTTTAAAACTCGGATATCATGTTAAATTGAAAGCAATTGACAAACTTTTCGAATATTTGAACGTTTTCATTCGAGTCTTGTTACAGCAGAATAATATCTTACTCGTGGTGTTTGTTAATAAGTCTCTTTTTAAATATATTACAGAAAAATAGAAAAAGGATGCTTGAAACTAAGATTTGAAATATGGCATACGAATTTTGCTTACAAATAAATATTTAACTACAAGTTTTATAGTAAATTATAAGAAAATTAAAAATTTATAATTGTATTTATTCATAATTTTTATTCAACCGAGATTCCCCGCAAAAGTAAAATAATATTTCTCGGAAGCGTAAAGTTATCTCCCCTTTATTTAATGACATCATCAAAGATATTTATTGTTCCCAGCCCATAAAAGCGATCAGATATGAACATCAAACTTTTCGTGGCATTTTAAGTTAATAATCCTAAATCAAGTTCGTGACTCGTGACGCACCTCAATAAATTTTTCTTGTAGGCCGTTCACAAGTAGATCACGGTAGATAATTATTTAAAACAAAAACAATGATAATAGGAGACACACATTTATAATCTGCATTGTTTTGCATAAGGACATAACACTTTACAGGAGGTTAAAACTGACTTATCTTTTGGTAGTTTTAGAAGAGTTTTAGTAAGATTAGAAGCCGTATTCTTTCAAAGTTATAAAAATGTCTAGAAGAAATATATACATTTTCCTTTATTTATACTTAGTGCTGGAATATGTGTACAATAATAAAACTAAATATATAATAATATTTTTGGCGTAAGAATCAGGGTCTAACCACTGGCCAAGTAGATTATCTTGAATTTTATATATTTTGGCAGTAAATTAAAACCAAATTTAATTATTTTGTTGTGAGAATGGTTATAAAAATTACTATAACCATAATGGATGCTAGTCATCATTCCAATTAGTGAAATAAAGTACGCTTGTATGTTACTATGTAATTAACCTAATCAATCCCAGCCCAGACAACCATTGTGGTTGTGGTCCCTTTTAGCTTTACAGATAATTAATGACAACCGTTCTTGTTAAACGGATATTTTATTTCTCTATTTATTTCGATATATTTTTTTATATTTTTACTTATTAACGCAGGCATTTTCTACCAGTCAACCTTAAGGTAAGGCATGAGATGGAAGTTGGAAGGTGCACTGCCCAGAGTAATTGCGAATGTTAAAATTACTGGAGGTAGGTCCTCTTTTTACAGGGGAGCGTCTGGGTTGGTACCACCGCGGTGCCTATTTCTGCCGCAAAACTGTAGTGTGAAAACATTGCTGTGTTTTAGTTTAAAGGGCATTGGTGATACCAGTAGTAATGCCGATCTCTATGGGGGCGGTGACCACTTCCCAGCAGGTGGCCCGAAATAATACCGCCTTGAAGGACGCCGGTAGAAAGATTTAAGATTTAGCTGGCTAAATCATCATCATGCCAGCATGAAGATGATACTTCAAAAAATCTTACTGCTGGCGCCATCGAAGACATGACGAAAACCATTTTAGTACTACGTCAGAGATCATTCCATGAGAGAGGATTGCAAGAAGGATGTCGTGACTGACGGTAATAAAAGCATTCGTGAAGTCATTGAGAACTTATACCGTGCTCATGGAGCTTTCACCCAGAGCTTTCATTCGTCAATTTAAGCAGAGTAAGTGGTAGTACTATGTCCAGGCCGGGAACCTGATCTTACAATATGCCTAAAAGTAAAGGCAAATAAGTATTAATTCAATATGAAAAGTACAGATGATTCCTTATTTTGACATTTGAAGATAAAGCTAACAGTTTGTAAACAAACAAGTTGAAAGTAAAACCTAAAGATGAACAAACAAAGACACAAGTGTATTTGTGTATTATAATTTACGTATAAAGATTAAAACATACATACTCGTGAGGCTTGTTTACCAGAACCTAGAGGCTTGTAAAAGCTTAAAACTCTTTCTATTACCTTCCTCTGAACGAGTTCTGGGTGTCATATTCACATTCTTGCAAAATGCATTACATGTATTTTTGCTTGTGATATAATGATTTATCAGAAGAACGGCAAATAAATTATTACTAATTATTTTTGAACGTATGTTGCCCTTACTTAATAAAATTTACATTTGAGACTAAAGAGTCATTTTGTAATTATAGACTTTTGTAATGAAATAATCAAGCATCAAAATTATATTTTATAATCATAGGTTTCAACGATGAAATCCTACCATATGAGCTATAATTTAAACTAAAATAAAGTAATAAAAAAAATAAAACTAAAATAACACGCTTTCAGCGGGGAAAATTGACCTCCTTCCCTCTATTTTATTCAAAATAAAAAGATCTGAATCTGTAAATCAGTCCTATTGTGCAGCTAATTATATGTCAATCTAGTTTGTAAAACTTTCTTTTTAAATTACCGTTATGATTTAAAATGTTTTTAAACTGATAAGTTTTTGGTAAAATGCAATAGCAAATGATTTTTAATTGCGTACCCTATAAATTCTATGAATATAAAGTACTAAAAAATATAATATACAACATTACAACAACAAAAACGACATGTTAGAATTAAAAGACGTTATATTTTAAAAGTAACTTTTGATATCAACTTTAAGCAAAAGAGAGATTGCGACTTTTACTTATTTCAATATCTTAATAAAGATATGAGTTTTACTTCGTATGTACTTGGTGAATTAAGTAAAAGTTTAACGTATCGGGAAATATTTTAGGGGATTATGACTCCAATAACCCGTATTAAAGCAAGCAAGCTTTATCCTATATCACTTTAATTATATTAACTTAAGCAAAAACATATGCTTAATACAATAATAAGTAATAACAAGCACGGTAATTGATTGCCCTGTATAATTCTTGGAAAATAAAAAATGAAAATAATATATTTTTCTATAATTTTACTCTTCTTTAAAAACTTGTTTGTGTATTTTTTAATAAATAACGTTATGTTTGGTATGCAATGTGATAAAATAAATAAAAGAAAAATTATTTAATCGAATAAAATAACACTATGACAGAAAAAAAAGAAAACAAAAGAAAATTGTATTTAAATGTTTGGATGTTATATATTTTTGATTGCACAGAACAGTTTAATAGAAAATCACACGATACTCCAACAAAATTAAAAAAAAATCCAAATAATATGAAATTTAACGCGGAAGTATTAAAGGCTTATATTTAAAATAGATAACTAAAACTTCCGAGAATATTATTAAAATACGACCGAAGTAAGAACTTACTTTATCAAATTTAAGTACAACCGTTATACCGTTAGATGAGCTTTAATTAAAAGTGGTTCCAATGCTTTGTGGTTTCTCCAATCGCAATCGAGATTAAACTCAAAGAAACTAGGACGTATCACTATGGGCTCATGTTTTTATTATTCAAAGTGCTATCTCCACCTTAATTACTGTTAAGGCTGTAAGCTAAACATATTTGAATAGAATACCATACATTATTCGCTATGGAAACATTACAAAAAAAAACACCGTTAGCATTCTAAGTATGCAAAGATTTTACAGCAATGCAATCCTAATAGTAGAGGTAGTGTAATTGAGAATACTAGTAAAATAGTCGTTCGTTCGTTCTTTAATAAAAAATAAATAATAAGTTATTAATTTCAAAATATTTTACTTTGGATCAGGTCAATAAAAAGTAGTCAATAAATTCAAACCAATATATAGCTTCGTAGCAGTCCGTTTAGGGCATTGGACTCCCTATGGCTCTCTTCGTTATTGAATTTTTCTATGGTAAAAGTAATCTATGATAATGAAGGTAGATGTTCCTTTCTTACTGTGGAAGTTTTACAGTTTATTCGTAATAAACATACGCGTAAAAATACAAATCTTACCTTTTTATAATATAAGTATACATTGATAAAGCTAAATCTTATTATATCAAGTCATCAAGTTTTAGTCCACTCAATAGCCTTTAAATCAATAGAATGCAGAGTACTGAAATTTTGTTATTTGATATTTGTTGGACAATAATCCCAACGTCATTAAAAGTTTTGGAAAACTGGTACTAGCTGTCGACATAGTTGAGTTTTCATATTGTGTCAACAAATAAAATAAATTACAACAATATTTTTGGTTTATCTCTATTATAGTTCGTTCGATTAAAAATATACAACAGAGACTAGTGTGATTGGTATTTTCTGCATATGAGGGAATTAGGTCAAAATGCAAGGCATTTTTTTCTTTTCTATGTTTAGAAAGGTAATTTAGACGATGAGATGCATATTTTGTGCTTTATAACTCCATTCCCATAGGCCTCAAATGGAATGAACGTATTGAGTTGTTTTATTTGTGGAGTAATTATTTATTTCTTTTAAATTGGGACTGCTTAGATGTTTTGACTTAACGGATCATATTTTTTTCAAAAACTGCTAGACTTGTACTATGAACACTAGATAAGTGATAAATACATAGACTTACTTTTCTTTTGTTTACATATAAAAAAGAAACAAAAACAAGTTAATAAATCTTAAAGTTAGTCGTCATAAAAAACGGAATTGTTGGTTTGTTTTTTTAAAATTTTTTACAAAGTCATGTCTCGCTTAAAAGGGAAAGAGACTTTAGACTTTAACTACCACATTGTTTTAGAATATATCCTATTTATGATACCAAGACGTATTATTTGAGGACGGGATTGCTTGGAAACAAGTGTCAAGAGCCGGGATCAGTTGACACCGGTACCTTGGGTGGATAACGTGGCGCAAAAAGGCTAAGCAACCTTCCCACTGACACTGGCCAGGCCGAGGGCTTGAAGGGTAGCCGTGCTGTTTATGCCTGACTGGAACAAATGAAGGAAAAGAGGTTCAGAGTAACTTTAGAAGGCTTAGTCGCGCTGGCATAACCGGAGATTGCCAACACATTACCGCGATAAAAACGATGAGGGAAATGAGCATCCGTTGGTTTACCGTCAGTGTAGCGGCTGTACTAACGTGGTTGGGGAGTCTCGTAACCCTGCAGCTCCTTCTATTTGGCTTTGGGGTATTTGTAAAGTACATGTTTCTAATTAAAAAAAAAAACAAAATGTGTTCTATTTATTACCAAAAAATTAAGTGAGAATTTGGTAACTGATTTTTTTTTGTCAAACCAATGAAACCTTTTTGTTAAATAAAAATATATCTAGTAATGCTTCTACAGCAATAAACACTCAAAAAATAAAAAAAGATTATTTTGGGTACTTAATGTTAACCAAAATACATTAGCAACTCCCACAGAAACACATTATCCAAATATGATGTCTTATTTATTCTGAATTAATAGGATAAGTGGGTAAGGTGCCCATTCAGTTTTATTAAAGCAGTGTTCTGCAAAATCATTACTATATATATACATAAGAAATTAAACCAAATTGTTTATTTTGAAAAAACGGTTACCAAATTTTAATACTTTGTGCTATACAGATAATATATATAATAATTAAACTTTATTTTGTTTTAATTCGGTTTTTATTTTTGAATAGTCTGCTTTTATGTGTTTGCCTTTGTGTAGATAATAAAAATGGTTTTAAATGTTACAATATTTTTTCTTAACGAAGCAGTATTTGTCACAAGTTTTGCGAAATTGGACATAATTAATTTTTAGTTCTCTATGATTTTTATTTCATTAGTTCTATTATTTACAAACGTTTCACTAACTTTCAAAAAAGAAATATTTCTTTTGAAGTTTCTGCTAAGTTTTGCTTTACTTATAGGAAACGCAAAATTACTCTCTTTAAAGTGATTTATTAGTCGAGGCAGCACCACAAGGTCCTGCCTCGATTATGGGCGCTTCATAGGCCATTCTAGCACCACAAAAAGCTGAGATAGACTGAAAAAGTACAAAATTTCATTTATTTATAAAATTTGTTGAATCTGAGACCATTAGGAAATACATAAAAGAAAATAAAATTTGTAAAGAAATAGTGCTACGTGCGAATTATAATAATAATAACGCGAATAGCTTACCTGAGCCACTAAGGCTTGAATGAAGAAAATAAGAAGGAGCTTGGCAGTCACATTTGTGGAGTATATTTTAATGACATTGGAAAGAAAATTCTCGCTTTGTTTAATATATACGCGGGAAAATTTGTTACGAAACTTTTTCCTTTACTTAAAAAATTTATTAATACGTAGAGCTACGTGACAAAGCAATGAAGTTTATTATAATTGTTTTTCTTTCTATGTACGTAGCCCTGATCTGTTGCCAAATATTAAAACAAATATATAAATTTAAAACAAATATTTACGCGATGGAATGGAAGAAAAGAAGCCTGAAAATACTTATTTCATATAAATATAGGCTCACAACGCTTATATACATAACCTATAGGTTTACTGTAAAATCGTAATATAAATAATAATTATATTCTAATCAAAGTTGTATGAAGCGTTATATTCTGGAATTGTAAGAAAAAAAAAATTGTAAACGTCATCATTATCGGCTAAAAACTATAAGATTTATAACTTTTATCTAGCCAATTTGTAAAAATAAATTTAAAAATAAACTATTTATAACCAGCAATGGTTTATTAAATTAAAATTTGGAAGGTATTTATTTATTAAGTAAATATTTAGTTAGTTCAAATCATTGTTAATATATAAATCATAATAGTTAAATGAAAAAAGCGTGAAAATTATTAAGTTTTAATGCTTTTACATATTTTGTGTAATATTATGTTTTTAAAGTTTAAGAAAAACTATCAAATATCTATCAGGAGTTGTAAGGTAGTCTCGTATAACGTACAAGAGGGTTCAGAGTAGTGAAGGTATTAGAATATTAATGTACTTTGAGGGTATAACGCGATTTACATAGCGTGATAGCCTGCGAGTTAGGAAAATTGGCACTTATCGATTTATCTTAAATTTTTTATATGAATAGTGTCTATAGACGTCCTACTGTTAATAAAAAAAAAAACTTTTTTTGTCATAGCGTATTAATATATTTAACAACATTTTCAGTTTTAATAAAAATATAGTTGACTGTGGTAACTTCAATAGAGTTATTTTAAAAAGAAAAGGAAAACGAATATAAGAAATGAGGCAAGAAAGTTCGAGCTACGAGAGATACGTTCTGGCCCATGTATTCCGGGCATAACTCCGCTCTTTAATCTCGATGCACGACGATGTTATGTTAGGGAGCCGCTCAGAGAAGGGGCTCAAGAGGGAGCGCCGTGCTGTTTGTTCCGGCACGGCGCCTAAAGCTACGATCCGGGTGTCCCAACACCCCGGTGAGAAAAGGCCCGAAAGAGGTGAGGGCCACGTCGCGCCGGGTCGCCGAAGCTGTCATCAGCGCCCGCGGCCCGGCTACAGCGACACGAGAAAGGAACAACTGTTGGTTTTTTAGTGGGTATACGGGCCGTTCCATCTTGGTCCGGGGAGCCCCACATATCCCCGCTGCCCCCTCACTTTGGCGGCGGGGAATCCGTAAGCTGGAGTTTTCCAACGGCAAAAAAAATAAAATAAAGAGAGGATACCTGCGTTAATCGCCTCGGCATTCTTGGAGGTTCGGGCCGTGTCCATCTTATGGTGAGCAGATAGACAACCCCGCATCTATGCGTGCCTATATAGGTTTCATAGTTGTGATACAGAAACTGACTGATCCATGAACAATGTCTAAATGGGTACAGATTCTGTTCATGAGGTGCTATTTGCGGAATTCGTGGTTATAGGTGACCTTATCATCACAATGAGTGCCACACACCACCGGTGATCTGCTTATGACTTTGCCTTGACAAATTTGACACAGCTGGTAACTTGTACACCTGACGTGTTAGATCATATACCTTCAATGTTAGATCTTCTGCTGACCACTAATCCGAACGAGTATCAGGTATATGTCGTTGCTTGCCTTTGGGTTGCTTGATCCGAATCAAAATTCGAACAACTAGTAGTGAACCGGCAATTGCGTCCCTTTGGGTCGCAATTGCCGGTTTGGGTCGCAATTCCCACGGGTTTGGCCGTGTGTGGCACTACAGGTCAGCAGATTGGGATGGGATGAAGTTTTTCTTTACGACCCAGGTTGCCCTGAGACAGCGATCACCAGGAAAATTTTACGGAGTTCCATGCCTTTCGCTTCCGACTGCCATATCTCTTGCCAATCAACTCCCAATTGGAAGGTGACTGTCACTCAACCTAGATCTTTCCAGACCTAACTACCTCGAGGTCAGCCGGTAAAGTACCAGCCTACGCTGGAAGCGCTGAAGCGGTAGGCCTTTGTCTAGAGAACTAACGATCCTCGTTGTCCCCCGAGTAAGGCTGATCGCAGCTATAAAGATGAGTTCGTCGCCACTGGCAGGATGATGCTTAGGTTATGGTCACCACAAACGTTCCGACAGGTAGCAAACGCAAGGCTTTGTACGTACTCCCCAAGTTAGATTCGACACCCGAGCCATATTGCCGAGTATTTAGTCGAGTGGGGCAGACGGAATTCCTTCTCTTGTGCTTACGACATGCGTTCCTAAGTTGGAACCAGTTTTAACGCAACTTTTTCGTTTCACTAATAGTTAAGGCGCCGTATCGAAACTCTGGAAGACTGCTCTTGTGCATCCGATCCCAAAAAAAGACGACTGTCCAGATTCATCTAAATACAGGATTAACTATCAATAAACTGCCAAGTTTTCCGTTACCTCGAATATCACCAGTTGATCAACGATTGCTACTATGGTTTTCGAAAAGGTCGTTCAGCTGGTGATCTGCTAGGTTATTTGACCTACAGGTGGTAAGCAAAGGGGGAGGCCATGGCAGTTAATTTGGACGTTTGTTTCGAAACGTCCTTCGATCGGGTTTGGTGTGGGGCAATTCTAGAGAAATTACCATCTTACGGGTACCTGAGAAATTATGCAGATATCTAGCTTTTTCACGGATCAGAGTATTGAGGTCGTTGTTGACGGTGAATGCTCCGACACATTTCCTGTTAACGCTGGTGTCCCACAGGGCTGTGTGCTATCCCCGACACTATTATTTCTCGCATTGCGTCGAAGAGGAATGGAATAAACTTGTGTCTGAAGCAGAAATTATTCTAGATAAAACCTCGAAAAGGGGATGAATAAATATAGTTCAATTTAATCCCGGTAAGACACAAGTTTGCGCTTTCACCCCTAAAAAGACTCCCTTTATCATATCCCCTCGGTTTCGAGGCACTCACCTTTGTGGCACTGATTCGATCGATATTATTGGAGTCGACATTTCGAGTGACGTGCACGGCCATCTGGAGCAAAAAGCCAAATTGGCTTCCAAAAAACTGAGTGTCATCAGTAGTGTAAAGCAGTATTTTCTTTAAACTTCCTATAAAGTTGCAATACATGGATGTATTTCAACTTTATAAGGCGCAAGGTCAGCCGCATATGGAATACTGTTCTTATCGCTGGGCACCCAAGTAATAGCTTCTTCCATTTGACTGCATTCAGCGGCCAGCAGCTTCAATCGTCGACGACCAAGCTCTTACCGATCGCCACAATTCCGTAGCCTTGTGGAGAGATGTATGATGTGCAAATTGTACCAACTGTACAGTGGTAAGTGCTCCGAGGAGTTGTTCGAACAAATACCACCTACGACATTCTGTTACCGTACAACACGACTACATGCCAAGTATCATCCACATCAACGTAATGGCTTGCGCTCAACTACTGTGCGTTTCACATGCCTCTACCTGCCACGCACGTGTGCGCTCAGGAATGAATTGTCGCCAGCGGTATTTCCGGACCTTTATGAATAAGAGTCTATGTAAAAAAAATCACTGGCGTTGGCAATCGAACAATTAATATTAAATTTATAATAATAAATCATCTTTAAATAGTTGTAACGTAACTAATAGAATCCCTAAAATTATATTATGTACGACTCATTTTTTAATAATATTATTTACAAAATATCTCGATGCATGTTTCATCATAGTAGTAGTAGCAATTTTCGCCTTGTGTACTTTTAATTAATTTTGTTTACGCAAACAACTTTTCAGTGTTTCACTAACAGCGAAAATTTATGTTTGTTAAAATTTCTTTTAAATAAAGTTTTTAATTAACATCATATTCAATATCTGCAAAAATTTTAAAATCCTGTATTAACTCTCTACTAATAGCAAAGTATTAAAATAATCAAAGACAGAAACAATAACAGTTTTTTTGGTCGTACTCTATAAATAATTATTGTTTATTCGTTAGGACTGGTATTTAAGGTAAGGCTTTTAAAGTTAGAGAAAAACTGTAACTGGATCACTCCCTTATTCGTCTGTCTCTCTATGTGCCTCCACCAATTCTCCGAGGGAAGAGGAAAGGCCAACAAAGAAGACAGAATTTCTAATACGTCCTGAATTAACATAACCTTTGGGTGTTAGATTGAATTCACTTCAATTGATTAGTGTTAATGTTGTTTAGAATTATCGTCTCATTTGGGCTGTTAGACCTTTCTTTTAACCTTAATATTTCGTGTTTTGATATTGGAAATACAATGTATAAATTAATAATAAACTTCATCAAAGAAATGAAACAAATTCAGGTTAATATATAATATTTCTTTTATATTTCATGAAATTTGGCAAATGAATTGTATAGGAAAGATACATATTAAGATAATATTAGTTTACTACTTACTGTTATGTTCAAGTCATTATAACTACTTCAGGAGGGCCATTAATAAAGTTAGAAGGATATTAGCGTCAGGAAAATATGTAATAATATTAAATATAAAATTAAAGTCTAGTTAAAAGTTAATAACAAAAAATATAATTAGAATGTCGTAGTAGTAGTGTTTAGTTACCTAAGGCATCAATCATTAAAAATCGTAACTTTAATCTAACATAATATTTATTACTAGCAACCCCCAACTGCCCTTGTGGGTGGAATTTCGTAAAATCCTTAGCTGACCTCTACTCGGCCAAAGGAATATTCATACCAAATTTCAAGTCGCTAAGCCTTATGGTTCCAGAGATATCGTGATGAGTTGTGATTGGTGGGAATCTCTTCTATATATATATTATGATACAGTCAGAATGCAATTTCTAATGCGTGTACTTAGAGAAAAGATGTCTCAATATTGACGTTATGTCTGTCCGAAATCGTGTATAAAAGTCGGGTCTGAAATATAGCGGGACAGTTTCAGTATAATTTTTATTTTCTTCTACGAAACAAATAAGGCTTACTTTAAATGTGAATAATGCTCAATTATTTCAATAAAACGATCACATAAAAACTGACACACTGTAGTTCCCATGTCTTCTTAATAATTTTAAGGAGTTTCTTTTCAAAGACTTTTTGTTATAAAGTCATTAAAAAATAAGTCTAAACACTACTTCGTACACCACCACCACCATAAGATTATAATCGCTGGTAGGCAAGAGCAATTTATAACTAGTGAAATTACTGTTATCATACTTATGGGATTTAGCTTAATGCACGCCTTGTCGCAATTTACATAATTACAGTTGTTAAAAACTTTACACTGCTTTGTTTTTTGTTGTTGAAATGTAAAAGCGATTGAAGATAGAAGGATTAGAATCGGATTTTGATACTTTTTTTTGCTGATTGTAACATTATTTATTTTCACTTATACTTAAAATATGCTTCTTTAAAAAAATATATTGTATAGATAGAACGTTGACGACGTTTCATTAAAGTACGTCATGATTATGTTGTATATATCATATCATATTTCACATAATATGTAATGCATCTTAAGTACCTGTAGATTCTCACGGTTAATGATATTCAGTAAAATAGTACCAGTCTTTAAATCGGGTTGTACAGTTAATATTGAAATTTATAGAGCAATCTGTATGCTGCCAGTAAAATTTTCAAAAAAGTTTTGTTACAACAACTTTTAGTACACTTTTCCAAACATGATATTTTAAGTAATAACCAATTTGGCTTTACCAGAGGTAGATCAACAGTAAATGCTGGTATAAAGTTAGTCTCTCATGTTCTACGGGCGTGGGAGGATCGCTGTGATTTTATTGGAATCTTCTGTGATCTTTCCAAGACCTTTGACTATGTGGACCATGGCGTATTAATCAATAAGCTAAAGTATTACGGTGTACACAGGTCTTGATTTTCTATCTTCTTACTTACGCAATAGAAAATAATATGTAAGCGTAGATGACACTCTGCCATCTACTTCGCTTGTGCCGATGGGTGTTCCTCGAGGACCAATTTTGGGACATTTTCTGTTTCTGGTCTATGTAATTGACTTGTCTTTGGTAGTGGAGGCTGTCCGAAGTTGTCCTTTTTGCAGATGACACTTTTCTACTGCTAAGGGTAAAAAGAAAGGATCATAACGTTGAGATACCAATTAGGGCAATTGAAATGGTGTCAAACTGGTCTGCGTCTAATAATTTGGTACTTAACGCGAACAAAACCAAATGCTTTTGTTTTACTCTTTGTAAGTTGCCGGATTTTCGAAATATTAAAATTGACGATGCGGTCATTTCTAACGAAAGCTCTACTGCATTTCTTGGATTTTCTATTGATTCCAAGATGCAGTGGGGAGCACATACTGACAAACTTTCTAAGAAACTAAGTAAAGCAATCTTTGCCATACGCAAGATTAGGCAGACTTATGTCCTGTGGTAATCCATAAGACATAAGGCTGTGAAAATAATAATTTATTATGGGGATCTGCAGCCGGTTTGAACACAATATTTATATTACAAAAACAGGCTGTTAGGCAAACTTCTAATCTGGGTTCACGGAATCTTTACGTAAGGTCTTTGATAAACTAAAATTTCACCTTTACTCTCGCTATACATATTTGAAAATATTATGTTCGCGCGTCAAAATATTCATGTGCTCATAAGTGCTCAGTAGAGCTTAAATTGAAAAAATTATTTTGACTTTGACTTTAACAAGTAAAACATACGAAATCGCAAAGCGTTTTGTCTCAAATTATTTTGTCATCAAGCATCATATAAATAAATGCATATGATAGAAGAATGAAAGTTTTTAATCTACATTTAGTAAAGTTTAAAGTAATAAGCGTTGCATTAGTATAAGAAGTGTCAGCTTTTGAAGTTATACTTCTTTAGGCGCGTTATGAAAAAATGATGAGAGTGAAATTTTACGATTTGTCACACAAAATTAACAGTTTATAATGAAAACGGTGAAAATGTAATTAGGTCCATATTACATAGTATTAAGGTTGATTTTTGTGTAGGGATAATAGAGTTGTCGTTTTTTATTTGCGATAGTTGTTGCATAATGTGCTCTATGAGTTAGGATTAAGGGTCGTTTTTGGTATATATTTATATTTTAATATTAATAATATATTTTATATTATTTAAATTTATATTAAATATAATTAGTAAATATATTATTATATAAATATATTAATATTTGTAATGATGTTTATTCAACTTGATATAATGGTAATATTTTTATTCATTTTAATATATCAACATTGTGATTTATCTATGAATACGATTTAGATAAGCGCCATCTAGTGACACATAATCAAAGCTTCTGATTTATAGTACCGCTGTACAAGTGAGCCAACATCTCTTAGGAATTCTACATTTGTAAGCAACAGATGGCGCTGAACTACGTGTTATGATATATATTAAAATACGTCTTGAATCCATAAATTCTTAATCGAATTATTTATGATTAGTTATTGTAAATCTATCATCTTTAATTGTCTTAATTATTTTTGATTGATATTACTTACTATTTGTGAATATTAGTGAAAAAATTGTGCTTATATACTTTAAAAGTGATATAATTGAGGTTAACGTATGTATTATTTATTGATATAAATTAAAATACTTTTATTTAATATAATTAACACTAAATATTATTGAATTATTAATGTTAAATACTTATTATTGGTTATTTAATATTCACAAAATAAAGAAATAAATTTAATAAAACATTTAATAAAAGTTTGTGATAAAATTAAAATTGAACATCAAATTATAATATTAATTTTTAATATTTGCTATTAAATTGAATAAATAATAAATATTTATAAAAGAAACTAAATAAATTTAATGAAAACTTTTGCTAAAAAAAAAAGAAAACAGAAGTTCCGATTCAGATATTACGGGAAGATACTATGGAAGTGGACATCATTTAATTAAAAATACAATTCGAATAATAAGACAATTTAATAAATAATAAATATTTATTTATTTAATTTTTCAAATTTAAACTGAACTTTGTTGATTTTCCTTTTTCAATCCTTCTATTATTTTATTGTAATTAATTATTTGCATGCAAATAAAAACTATTTTTTAATGATGCCAAGAAGTATAACTTCTCACGCGCGTACATAAGTATTTAGAATAAGAATCTCTTGTCAAAAATTTTGGCTACGTAATTCTTTTGTTTCCTTTTTTAAATGTGGTGTTTATCTTCAATAAAGTGTTTACGAACTAGTATAAGTTAATTATTTAATTCAAATTGCTAGCACTTGGAATGAACTAGAGTACGCAATTGTTTATAAACCTATATAAATAAATAAAAAATCGAATGCGTACAAAGCACACATGTTAGAAAGAAACTCCTTTGGCAAACTAGTATAAAAATAATCAAAGAACGAAAATAAAATTTATAAAACACACTTATTTTATATTGATTAAAAAGTAATTCTGTAAAATGTCAGATAATAGAATGTTAAATAAAAAATCCACGTGATTTGTTGTAAACAGTAAAATACCTTTAGTCGGTAGAACAACATTATTAATGGTACAAAAACTTTCCAGGTAACGGGTGCCAGTGTGAAAGACGCATCCATCAATGTTTTTTGGGCAGAGGCGTCTTAAAGTGCTGTAGCGGAAGTCTTTTGTTGAGTATCCCTTACTGAAATAATGCTTTCTGAACTTTTAGTAGATATTATTTCTTACAATGTTGGTTGTTTATTTTATATAACAATAAAAGTAATAAATATGAATCGCAATCGTAGTACAAGGATACAAAATCATTATGGTATAAAAATACTATGGGATTCTCAGAGTATTATTAATGATTGTTTATGTTTTTGAACAAAAAACTGAATAAAACGCTGATTTAAGTTCAAATATAGGTTTCTAAAATCGAAGTATCATAGGAATACGCGTAAAATTATTTGTAACAAACAATGTGGAAAGTAGACTGGCCATTACTTCGCAGAGATAACTTTATGTGACCGATTTTTTGCGGAGTTTTAAAGAAATAATTCTACATAAAAGTGATCTTTCATCAAGATAACCTAGTGCAACCTTTAACTATTGGAATGGCATTAATTCACGAGGTGGGGTCTACTCGTATGTTAAGCTTCTAGTTCTTTATGATTACTACCTACAGATTTGAAGAGATTACTCAGGAAACAAAAATTTTAAGGATTGTCTGATTTGGAGTAGTTGTCAGTAATAACTATATCAGTTTCTGGCATATATTCCTAAATTTATTGGAGAAATGCAAATGAATAGTTAGATCAATATAATTGATGACTCTTTACAGAGTTTTATAGCAGAATAACATTTTTTTTCTAATAGACGTAACTTGGAGTAATCAGTTTATGAAAAGTTTGTATGAAGATCACCCTTTGATGGGAATTGAACCCTTACCCTCGTGTGTAAGAGTCAGTGTCACTGATAAGAACACTAAACAGATATTTCGATTTAATGATTAAAATACGTATAATTTACACTGAATTTTTAGTAAAAAATAAGATTCGTAAAATATTTGAAAACACGTTTTAAGTGGTTCTTGTTATTCGAATAATATTTATTTAAGCACGTTTTAAATATTTATGCTCTCAAATAAATGGTTTAAATATTTATCATTTGATTTTGATAAGTAAATTAAATATGTTACGTTTAATTTAATGTTTCATTTGTTTTTTTACGCATCTGGTCCAATATTGTGCATGCATTGAATAAGAAGATTTATCTAAGCTATCAAATATTATTACGTATGATCCTGCCTTGTGTAACAAGGGCTACAGAGTGACCAAATTTGAATGGAATTTCTGAATATTACCGAAATTCCCTTGACGTAGAAAGCCTTCGTTAGTCTCTTGGACCTGTGGAATGTACAAAATTGCTTTGAACCGGGTGAAATTTGTGGAAAAATATAAATTAAAGCTCTACAACAATAATTAGTTTAAGAGATCAAAAGTAAAGATCCATGCAGTTTTGTTTGTTTTTTTAAGTATTTATGTGAATTTTTTTTCTTGACTTATATTTAATAAAGTCTGCAAAAGCATATATCTGTTTTAAGAATAACCTACCATAACAATTTAATGCAAACATTTAAAAAAGCAAACGGGAATATTCAAACTCATTTAAGATTACATAAAAGTTAATGCATTAAAAAATTCTTTATTCTATGTACCTAATCGTGTCAAAGATGACATTCTGAGTAAATTAATACTTTAATAAATATGACAGATTTAAAATGCTATGGCAGTACTTGCGTGACAGTTATAAAAAGTAGTAAGTTGTGCAAAGACCACGTATTTATTTGCAGCATATAACCATTTTGTGGAATAAACCACAAAATGGTTATATGCTGCTTGAAGTTAGTCATATTTTTTCGTTAAAGTTTTCACGTTAATTTTCTGTCTAGCTAAATTTTGAAGAGTAACGCAAGAAAGACGCTAAAAGCGGTAAGCGGTAAATATTTTCTTAATTTAACTTTTCTTACCTAACGTGAACCTGAACATTAGCCTAAGGTGCCTTTCAAATATATTTAGTGAAGCAAATTTCTATCACAGCAATCAGAAATATTTGAAATTCAAATAGTATGAAATAGTAATATAGTTGCCTGAATCTATATACTATTACTAAAGATAATATAGGATTCTTTTTTTAACTTAAAAATTTATTTCAGTATTAACCTTTTAAGTATTATAGCAAAAAAAACATATAAAAAGACTTCGTTAATTCAAGAAAAAAACAATTTACTTTATTATTTAAAAAAATGCAATACTTTTTTAATTACATTACAAATAGTAATAGTTTAATTTTTATTTTACACGTACACTAGATATTTTTATACGTTAATTCCGTACATTGTTCACAGTTTGTTTTGTAACGTATAAGTGTATAAACAAGTAATTGTGCTAAACGGTGGTAGGTAACGATATCACCATTAACATCACAAAAGGTAATATGTATTCATTACCAGCATTATCAAGCGTATATTCTATTGTTATTTGTATAGTAATATTTTCGTGGTACGAGCATCGGGGCGCCATTTGGTAATTGTATCAGCGGTTTATTTATACAGCAAAGTTATTACACAATTTCTCAATTTTTATTTCATAATCATTTCACGCCTCAATGGTCACGTGGTTTTTGACCCTAGCTTTACAAATTGGAGGTAGTTCGCATCCTGCGGGGGACAACTGTTTTGTAACTTTTACCGAAATCAGTTATTAATTTTCTTTTAATAGACTTTTGCGATTGATTTTCAAAGTAAAGACAATCTTAGTTTATTAAAATCATTACGTAAATTACTTCTTAATTAAGAATAAAAAACTCGAATTGATATTGGACAACAGTAAAAAAAATAATAATTTGATTTTCATTGTATTGCTGTCGAAGATAGTCACGACAGCCTGGGTCGTGCCATATTGATTTACCGCCTCCGCGGTCAAGCGACAGTGGCCCTTGCTTTATAAACCGGAGATGGTGGGTTTGATTCCCGCGGGGAAACAATTTTGTGTTATCTTTGTTTTCTAGTTGGTTAGGACCATTCGGACTGATCATCAAATTGTCTGAAAAGTGAGATGATCCATGCGTCGGATAGACATGTAAAAAGTCGGTCCACCACAAACCCGCATTGGACCAGCATGGTGGTATACGGTCCAAAAACTCACAAATGGAGAAGGCGTGCATTAGGGGAGGCCTATGTCTAGCAGTGAATGATGATGATGATGAAATTAAAAAGAGTATTTCGATATCTAATGTTGTCTAGAGGCACCTAAAAAGGTAATTGAAAAACAATCCAACTACATCCTAGTTATATGTCTTGGATAAATAAGCGTTCTCTAATTAGAACAAATTTAATCATACTACTAATACTTTGCTCTGGATGAAGCTTAATAAATTGGTCATCTTATGAAAAAATAGCTCTCATTTTGTTGCGATGTGTATAACTTTGTTAATGTCTTTCTCTAAAACTGTTATTAACACATTCAAAATTGGGTTAATATATAACATTTGGTCTATTCAATTGTTCATGAGCAAGTTAAGTTTTTAGCGGAGTCATTATGCAAGTTAAAACAGGTGGCTTAAATATTTAAGTTATATTTCGAACATAATAAACATGATAGCAAAGTGTAGGTCACAATTGTGACCTCACCACAACTTGTGATTGCGCAGAGCTTAAAAGTCTAATAATAAGAGAAGAGAAGATTAGCGGTATTGTGGTATATTGTACATAGTATTTTAATTTTATATTTAAGCAAAGATTTAGAAGAATGGGGGGAATAGTAAAAGATTTTCCGGAGCTTTGGTTTAAAGAATTGAAAGCTTCTTTTTCTTTATCTTTATTAATGATACACTATATATACTTATAATTGCAAAGGTATTTAGTTTATTATATTTACTTTTTACATTCCTGGTTTCCGTTTATATCTAGAGGGAAACACGATATATGAATTCTTATAATTATAAATTCAACTAACGAAATACAATGTTATTGTTGTGGAATTGTGATAGATTTAAATTTTTTCTACCGGTGGTAGGTCCCCTTTTTACAGGAGACCGTCTGTGTGGGTACCACTGCGGTGTCTATTTCTGCCGCGAAGCGGTAGTAGTGAAAACACTGCTCTGTTCTGGTTTTAAGGGCATCGTAGCCAGTGAATTTACTGGGTAAACGAGACTTAACACCCTATGTCTCTCGGTAGCAGCGCATTGGCGATACCACTGGTATTGCCAATGTCTATGGGCGTCGGTGGCCACTTCCCATCAGGTGGCCCGACTGCTTATCTGCCTGCATATGCTATAAAAAAAAACTATAACTGCCCATATCAAAATATTTAGGTCTTTTAACAGTGGTGCTTCATATGATAATCTAGAATGCGAATTTTAAATAGAGTTATTATTTACAGAAATTAAGCTTTTGCCCAAACGTATTTAAAATTTTTATTTTAAACATGATGATGATATTTTTATCTGTTTATACTATAAGGAACTAACAAATCTTTTATTGGAAATATGAATAGTAAATAATACGAAACATAAAAACGCTCAAAACGCGTTTATAAAGGGAACTCATTGTAAGGGTGACGTAACTGTACATATCAGTTGTAAATAATTTATTTAAGATCACTTTTGATACTGAAAAGAAAGTAGTTTTCTATAAAATTTGAAAATAAAATGCAGAATTGGGACAAAAATATTTGTTCACCTTTCAGAAATATCAAATTATTCCGTGACGTGCTTTAAAGCATTCTAAGTCATCGGAATTATTAAAAAATTAAATAAAACCTTATTATAATTAAATGAAAACGAAATAACCTAAGCGAATTTTCTAATTGGCTACAACCGAAGATATTTATTTCAACATTTGTTTGATGTTACTATGTTAAAAGTTTATTATATAAGCATAGTTTTTGCTGAACATACTATAAGGAACTAACAAATCTTTATTAGTAACATGAATAGTAAACAATATGAAAACATAAAAACGCTCAAAACGCGTTTATAAGGAACTCATTGAAGGGTGACGTAACTGTACATATCAGTTGTAAATAATTTATTTAAGATCACTTTTAATACTGAAAAGAAAGTAGTTTTCTATAAAATTTGAAAATAAAATGCAGAATTGGGACAAAAATATTTGTTCACCTTTCAGAAATATCAAATTATTCCGTGGACTGCATATAAATACATTCTAAGTCATCGGAATTATTAGAAAAATAGAATAAAACCTTATTATAATTAAATGAAAACGAAATAACCTAAGCGAATTTTCTAATTGGCTACAACCGAAGATATTTATTTCAACATTTGTTTGACGTTACGTATTTAAAAGTTTATTCTTAGTCAATTGGACAATAGTAGTATTC
Source organism: Lamproptera curius (assembly GCA_029286875.1). NCBI lineage: Eukaryota > Metazoa > Arthropoda > Insecta > Lepidoptera > Papilionidae > Lamproptera > Lamproptera curius. The sequence continues at coordinate 215,015 of JAGSMT010000163.1, read as the reverse complement.
CTTAAACGCATTTACAAAAATACGGCGTCAAAAATCATAACTTTAAGAAATAGACCAAAACAAAATTTGCTCTATAATAGTCGACAAGCGAATATATTTATATGTACTCCTCCGTTGGCAATTTTAATTATAATTAACCCAAAAGAGTTCAAATTGTCTTCAATAAAAACTATATTCTTAAATAAAATACTATTTCCTTCTCTTAGATATTAAGAATATTACAATTACCGCAAGAAAGTTTGTTCGGTGTTACTTATCTATGGGAGATAAAATAGTCGTGTGTTAAAAGTTTCCATTATCATTTTTATTAGGAACGAGAAAATGAGCTCCGGTTCGGTTCCCAAGGCAATTTTCAGGGTGCTATTTTATTCCGCAAATTTTACGAGCGAGAGTGAAAAATGGAATTAGTGACTAACGTTTCCTTTATATTTATGTAGGTCGTGTATTATTGTTTTTTAAATTAATTAAATGGCATATTTTTATGAATAATCTATAGGGAAATAGTGGCTAATATTTTAAAAGATACTGCATATAAAAGTAATAAAATTTTAATTTTAGATAAATTAAATCTAATTTTAAAATATTTATAATTACTAATGCAATAAAAAAACAGCACAGATCTTTACTATCGATCTCTTAAATTAATTATTATTGTAGAGCTTTATATTTAATATGCCCTAAAATTGCGCTCGTTCCAAAGCAGTAAAATGCATGCAGGTAACCAAGACACTAACGAACGCTTTCTACGTCAAGGTAATTGCGGTTATCATAAATTCCATGGTCGCTCTGTAGCCACAGGGTCAAATATCATAATATAGCAAAGCAGATTTACCAAAAATCTTCTGCTTAGTATACTTTAGTTAGCATAACTAAAGTGAACAATTGTTTACACAGCTTTATTATAACAACTAGCAATTTTAATTAAATACTAAACTAAAAATATTGCAACAATAACTTAAAAAGAAACACGGTCCATGCTTAAAGAAATGTAAAAGGATGGCTAAAATCGTGTAAAACACATATTTTACAAAAACCTAATAAAAAGTAAAACATAAACTGAGGCCTACCGACTAATTACACATTATTAATATGTTATTTCTGTTTATCTTTTAAATTGCTTAAGATATTTTAAAATTTTATGATTGAGTCGTAATGTAAATAAAAATTTTCATAATAATATTATTAACTTTACCAAATTGGGGAACTGCCTAAAACTGTTCTTAATGGAGAGTGGTATGCTTGGTATACGAGGAAAATATACGCAATCGAAATTTTGTCTTAATAATTCTTGTGTATCAATTTTGTTTTTTAATAATTTCTTATTTATTTCTACATTTATTTCACTACAAATTAAATAATTAAAGTTGGTACCAAATAATTTGACAGGAGATTCTAATTATGAAAAATAATTGACACTTCTGTGCAACAAATAATACTTTTATTGAGAGAAGAGTAAATGTACATCAAAAACATTCATTTCTAGATCATAAGTCAATAAGACAAAAGGCTAAACTCATATGCTTTGAATAAAAAGTTACTATATATCAGGACCAATTATTTGCATAAATTGCTTACACTCTGCATTTTAACATATAGCAATAGAAATAAACAGTATGATAATAACGCACTTTATTATTACGCTGCTTTAACTTTTTATATTTATATATTTTTTTGAACGAAGCACCTTATTAACTTTAAATTTATAAAAACGTTTCAATGAGCAATTAACATTCAATTTATAAGTTTTAAAAATAGCGTAGCAAAAAATTACTTCGAAATCTTATTCACATCCTTCTTTTTAAAATCACTTTTACATTTTAACAAAAAAAAACCAAGCAGTTTACAGTTTTTAACAACTGTAATTATGTAAATTGTAACAAGGCGTGTATTAAGCTATATGCTCTAAACAACCCTCAAATGAATGATTACAGTAATTTCACTAGCTATAAATTGCACTTGCCTACTAGCGATTATAATCTAAAGTGGCACAAAGCAGTGCTTAGCCTCATTTTTTGATCACTTAATAACAAAAAGTTTAAGAAAGAACATACTTAAACTTGTTGTGAAGAAATTAAAGCTACAGTGTATAAATTTTAATTTATTTAATACAAATAATTGTAGATCATTTATTAAAAAATGTAAATTAATGAATCAGAGTGGCACAAATGAGTTGTAATAAGAGATTGATACTCAAGGATTTACATGCACATAATACAGTTTCACCGTTTATTTATTAGAATAGTACGGAGCGAAAATGTCGTAAATGACAGTGCTAATGACTCTGGAAAAACTTACATTACTCTTTTCGATGTCAATCTGAGAGGAACTGGTAGTAATGCTGTGGCCTTGTGTCCGGTTGAAAGCTGTTAATAACATTGTTTCAGATTTCGTATGGGATAACTAGTCTAGTTCTAGGCATTAAAATAAAATAATCAATAAAAGATTTTAGATTTTAATAAGATTCTACAATTACTTAATTTAACATTGAAGATTCATAAAAATGTAGTATGATTTAGTCAAAATAAAATAAAAAATGTCGAGAATGCACAAAATCTGCCATTTTCAGGCTATTCTAGCATGACCCCAAAATCCGCTAGGTCTAGATAAATTTAATAGATAATTATAATGATCACAAAATGCACTCACCACGCAGGGCAAAGCATTATTTAATATCACTATGGGTCAACCGGTCTTATTGTCAAGAATCAGAAAATAAATGTCGAACATAGAAAAAATCTTATCGAAAAGTTCACAAATATAGCCTAAAGCAAAAACACGGTCTAAACGTGGCCAAAAAAAAATTTGCACTCATTTGTTACTTATAAAAAATATAATTATAAAAATTTAAGAAGAAATGTTTAAAGAATATTAGGTTTTATACGTTAGCAGACTTAAATATATGATTTATTTACTTTATCACAAATGAAAGTTGTAATTTATAAAAACATTCCAATGTTTTACTATAAATCTGTTGATCTATACAATATGCTACGGTGCCCTTCAAACCGGAACACAGTAGTGTTTTCACACTATTGCTTTGCGGTAGAAATAGGCACCGCGAAGGACCTACCACCGGTAAATTATATAAATTTAATATTGACTTTTTAACTAAACGTAATCAACAACAGGTATTTTGCAATATAATTATATTTATTTATATCTATGTACTTGTCTTCGCGATAAAAGACAATGCAACAGTTTGCAATTTATATATACATTCAAAATTTTACCTTTACTGACTACTTATTTTGTGAAACAATAGCCTTAATCCAAAACAAGTGCAAAAACAATGAACTGATGGACAGATTCAATAAACTTTGGTATTGTGTATTGTACACCCGATAGCAAACCGAATTTCAAATTGTTAGCTGGCAAAACGAAATTGGCCGCTTGCAATACGTCAAGGCTAGGAAAACAAATCGAACATGTTAGATGAAATAATTATCATAAATTATGTAGAGAATTAAATAGTTATAAATTACACTGACCGCTTTAAATTTAAGCATTTTAAATATAAAAAGTATATAAAAGTAATAAGTATTTAACAAAAACTATCCAAAAAGAAGATTCTAGTTAACGTTGAGTTAACCAGTCAGTGTTATCCACTAAAGCTTCTCACGATTAGGCCAGATGATTATTGCGGACTTGTGTGTCGAACATGAAAATATCGATGGAAAAGCTGGCAATTCAAACATGTCATCATCATCATCATCAGCCTGTGATAGTCCACTGCTGGACATAGGCCTCCCCTAATACACCCCTATCCAGTAGAGGGTTTTTGGACCGTATCCCACCACGCTGGTCCAATGCGGGTTGGTGGGTGGACCGACTTTTTACATGCCCATCCGACGCATGGATCATCTTACTTTTCAGACAATTGGGTGATCGGCCCAAATTGCCCTAACCAGCTAGGAAACAACAATGAAAATTTTTTGAGTCCCCGCAGGATTCGAACCCACGACCTCCGGTTTCTAAGTCACACGCCTATACCACTAGGCTACGGAGGCAGTTCAAGCATGTAAAACTGTGTATTTCCATAGCTTACAATTGCATCAGTATAACTCTACACACTATACACAAAACAGGTGTCAGGTTAGAAATACTTTCTTTATCTCGTCTGAAAAGATTTCCACTTTTTGTGAACATGTCAAACTTTCTACAAAGTACTTCATTGTATTTTATTTAAAAAAACATTCTGTTGCCCATACCAACTATAAAACTCTATTCTGTAATATATTACAATTTGATTAAGTGTATACATTAAAATTTAGTAGACATTTAAAACATAGTGGCAAAAATCGCGGAGGTCAGTTTCTAGCAGAGGGTCACCGTTCTATATTGTGTAAAATGGTTATTATATATAGTATTTGAAGTCGTTATATTTTTTGGTAAAATTTCGCTTGTTTATTTACGCTTAAAATAAAGAAAAAGACTGAAATATCTCTTAGTAGTGGAATTATACTGATTTCCATCTAACGTATTTATACGTGCCGTTCGGTTACCACGTTTATTTTGCCTAATCTGAAACACATATTCCTGATATTATTGTTGGTTAAAAGCCTTTAGTTATAAACTCGGCAAAAGAATATTTGCATGCTGAATAAGAAACAGCGAAATAACGGTTACATTTCTGCTCTTACCTCGCCTCGTCCTATATAAACAACCGAGGCCACTCTTGTTTAAAACATCTTAATTATTCAGTAACCTCAATATAGAGTGGAACTTAATTTGGAATGAATTTGTAAACTTTTCATTGGCCAAGTCTTGTGGCACGCAATCAGTCGTCTTTTCAAATTACTCAACAAATTATGTTGCGAAACAGCAACAATTGTTTATTCGCGTTTGTTATTTTATTAACACAATTTGCACCCAATATGACGTGCAAAACTAAATTTACTCAGCCATTAATTTGAATTTCTTGCATTGTGATGTATTATTTAAAGTGGACGGGGAATGAAAGCTGCTTTTGTGGTCAAGTGTTAGAGGTGCTAAAGGTTTTATAGCCTGAAGCGTTGAAGCCCAAGCTTAGTTGTGGTTTCTTACTAGATAATTATAGTAGAGTATGCTGATCAAGTTTTCATCAGATATGTGTTATTTCTGGCCACAATCCATTAGAGTATAATCCGTACTGTTCTTCGATTTATTGAGCACTGTGTCCAGAATAACTACTGAGTGACCGGGACGTATGTAACATCTCTTGTCTTTGGGAGGTGAGGGATTTGCGGCGTCTTACTCTGCATTGTTCATGGGCAGGGCGTACACTTAACATCAGGTGATCATTTTAAGAGGCGGTGTTAAGGAGGCGTTTAAGGTGGTAACACCTGCGGAGCCTTTTTCTTCGATATGCAGAAGTGTAAAACACTACCGTGATCCGATTTAAATGACATCGGTAGCGTATTTAAACCTACTGGGTAAACAAGATGTATCATCTATGTCTCACGGTAGGCAACACGTTGGTGATACTTACCGAGCGATGTATTACTGGGCTTAATATTTATAGGTGACTGTGACCACTCTCCATCAGGTGGCCTGACTGTTATAGTATTTAAATTGTATTTTATTGTTTCATGAAAAGATATAGTATATGTATACATATTACCTTGCCAACCAAAAGTCACTTTTTACAAACCAGACGATAGAAGTTCGAACCTACTCTGCCTCATTTATCTTTATCTCTATTATTATTTTTCTATTTCATCCGGATTGTAAAACTTTGCTGCTCAGAAAAATTACTGGTTTAGGATACTACGGTATTATCTGACTAATATGTGTGATAAAACATTCCTGTACACTACGGAAACCGTTGACCAAGGTGTACTCCATTTGTCAATGATGTTGTTCGAAGCGGAGCAGTCACTAAACAACACTCAACATTTTAATTACTTAATGTATATGCAGATTAGATTTATACAGTATTTTACAAAATACTTTTTATATAACTCTTAATACCATTAATACCTTTGGTGCAACATTAAAAACTACTGTGGTAATATTATTAATGTACTTGTTTTCCGCTTTTAGGCATTTTCACTATCGAGAGATATTTATGCACCATTAAAAGTCGCTACGGATTGAATGATACAAGTAATTTGATTGTTTCAGTATATGCTCTTTTTTTGTTCAGGCTGTTACTATACCAAACAAATTTATTAATGTATTTAGATAAATTAAAAGTGTGATATCTATTATAATATTTTTGTTATTGTTCAAATAGTTCATTCGACACCCAGGATTTTAAACAAATTATAGTAAACCTAATCTTTAGTTGTTACGGTTGCTCCATTAGAATTGTTTTCGAGAAATAATGTTGGTTAAAGTACCTTAGAATTTATCAGGATCGGATTTTCATTATTTTCGTAATGTTAAATCAACTTTCAATGAAAAATGTTTTTTTGATGTTAAACATATAGGCGCATCGAAATGGCGACGCTTGCCGTGGCGACGCGTTGCCGCACCAGAAATCGGTTTTACGTGCGGCTATGGTGGTTTCTACATCAAAAATATGGTTAATTATATAAGTTTAGTAGAGAGCAACCGAAACTATATTTCCGGCCGGAAACCGATACCGAAACCGAAGCTTGGTGTCGCTTCAGTTTCGGCGAAACCGAAACCGAAACTCACGTGATCAAGTATAAAAAATTCTAAAATATTAAAAATATGGAGCTTTTATGCCTATTATTATGCTTTTATTATAGTCATGGAATGAAGACAGTATATTAAACGTGTGGTAATCGTTTATTTCAGTTGTAATAATATTTTTATGTAACAAAATATTAAAAATATATATATTTTTTATTCAAATTAATTTCTTTTTAGTATAAGTTATTAATAAATAAATTAAATTAGACTGTTGCATTAAAAGACTAAGCATTGGTATTTTGAAATCTTACTAATTAATACTTTGGTTTGTATTTTGAAGTTCGAGGGGAGATCAAAAGTTGTAAAATGAGATAGGATAGAAAAGCTAGGCGCCAGATCAGGGTAAATAGGGGATGCTCAACCACATTGTACGCTAGCATGCTGAACGGTGGCCATCGCTAATGTCAACCCATGCGCCGGTATGTTGTCAAGATGAAACAGTCTCGCCTGTTCATAGTTTGCTCTTTTTATCATAGACGGCATTTCTCAACCCTCGGTACTAAAGCTGCATAATTTGTAATGATGGTTCACCGCTCCAGATAATCAATCAACAATATCACTCCTGAATCCCAAAAATATTGAGGCAATATACCACGGCCACGGCATGAAGAACCTTCGAATAAACCCGTGTTTCGTCCACTGTCACAAAACTAAATTTAAGGTTTTAGAATCTTCTTAAAACTTCTCCAACGATATCTTCGAATTGTTGAGTCGATTTTGTTTTTGATTCTCGGCACCCATCTTGCGGAGACTTTCTCATATTCAAAATTTGTGTCAATATGCGTCGAGTACCTCTATATGTTATGCTCGTTTTGATTAGGTATCAGATGGTAATTCTTTAATCGAATTTGACGATGTAAATAATACCTCTCAAAAGTAAAATACTGGTTTAGTGCAATAGTTTATTGTTAAACAAAAATAAAACTAAATGTATAAGGTTTATGACTCCTAATGTTCCTCTGCTGGGTGTGATGTGGTCGTAGATGGAGAAGCACTAGACCACGTACATTGCACTGTATTTCTCGGCATCACAGTAGATGCTAAACTGCAATGGGGCCCTCATATTCAGAGACTGGCGAGAAAACTTAGCTCAGCGGCTTATGCAGTCAAAAACTTAGACAACTAACTGATGTTGAGACAGCCCGTTTAGTATATTTTAGTTATTTTCACAGTATAATGTCTTATGGCATTCTACTGTGGGAAACGCGGCTGATATTAATACTATTTTTATAATAAAAAAAAAAAGATTCGAGCAGTCTATAACCTGGGCCCTAAAGAATCGTGAGACAAATGTTTACTGAAATCAATGTAATGACTGTTTTTTCTCAATACATATTTGAATATATTATGTATGTTCATAAATATAAAAATGAATTTTTAAATCATTGTGACACATTTAATATAATTACTAGGAATTACAATAATTTTGTTCATCCAAAAACTAGGCTTCGAAGAACAATGAAATCTTTCATGGGACAATGTATACTCTTCTACAATAAAATACCAGAAAACGTTCAGCTTTTATCTGTAAATAAATTTAAAAGTTGTAAGTAACGTTTGTGTGTTAAAGGATATTATTGTTGTAATGACTACTTGATTAGATAACACCCTGGTAATGAACTGTTCGCTCCAGGCTATTTCAAAGTAGTAAAACAAGGTTTATGTAAAAGTTTTGTAAAATTTATTGAAGAAAAGGAAAAAGAAAAGTCCTGCTGAGTTTCTTACGCCTGGTTCTTCTCAGGTCAGAGGTTTCCATTTCCGAACCGGTGGTAGATAATTTGACAATCGATAACAAAGTGTAATGCTTCCAAATTGAATAAAGATATTTGACTTTGACTTTGACTTGTTAAACACAGTTTTTCCAATATGGCAATATTTTAATAATAATAATAATAATAATAATAATAATATCATTATTTTCTCACCACATAAATTACAAATAATATTAGAAAATGTACAATATTTTATATGAGCATTATGTGGGAGACTGATGCCTAAACTAAGCAATGCCTGTATTTTAGGCCATCAGGTCCCTCCTCCCGAAAAAACATTAGAGACGTAATTTAAATGATAAATGTTGATTTTGGTGGAGTGCTTGTGACTCTATAGAGTTGACATAAATTGTTTAATACGTAATAATTGTGCCTTCATGAGTGCGTGATGTGTAAATGGGTGCGTATGTGTGTGTGCTTGTGTGGTGAGTGCATGATGTGTAATGGTATGTGTGTGTATTTGTACGTATGGTATGTCTTTATGATATATTATTATGTGATTGTACAGAGAAGCTCTTCGGTAGTATTGTAATCTAGGGTTGCTAACCATTCCGTAACAGTTTTTTTGGCCTTAAAAGTAGTAAGTGGGTAGATATTAAGCTTTTTGTTAATTTTATTATACATAAATCCTCCAATATAACTATAAAATCTGCGAAAATGAGATGTGTTCTTTGTATGAAGTACAGACGCGAAGTTTCGTTTGTTTTGCTGACAAAATTTGGATCATACACTAACTGTTTGTGTTTTTCATGACTGTTATAAGATAAATAGCTGCCGTACTGTGAGAACATTTGCTTTATTGTAAAAATCAGTAGTAGAATATCTATAAGGAAGAGTTAATAACCTTTAACAACATACGTTGGGATCGTTCGACAGAAGCAACAATGACTTATTAGCGCCACCCCAGGTAGTGATACAATAAATTAGTAGGGACTGACAAAGTGAAAAATAAGCTAATTTCATAGTATTTGCATCTGCTACGCTGCGAAGTGTCCTAAAAATATATGTTAATTTACGCAACCTTGCAGCAAGAGTTTCTATATGAATATTAAAGGTTAGGTTTTTGTCTAGTATAATACCTAGATATTTGACCATTTTCACTTGTTGCAAGGGAAGGCATGAACACAAAGAGTTATTGTTAAGATAACAAGAGTGAGCCGTAATATGAGCCTGGAATGTTTTTGTTGCGTTATTTTTTTTAGAGAATAAGATATATTTGGTTTTATCTGTATTTAAAGTTAGTGAGTTTTCTTGAAGCCATATCGTAATTTTATTTAGTCCAATTTGGCTCAGGTCTCTTAGTTCATCCCAAGTATTGCTCTGTGAATATTATGAGGGCTGTATCGTCAGCAAAAGAAATAATTTTATGTTACTAAGTTCGAGAGTACACAGGTCGTTAATGTATATAAGAAATAGGGTTGGGCCTCAATATGCCACCCTGGGGAACTCCACAGCATATATTTGCCTCATCACTTATATATGGTCCTATTTTACAGACTGAGTCCTGTCAGTTAAATAGTCTTTGAACAGTTTTAGTTGAAGACCTCTATACCAACCGTTCTAACTTCTGCAACAATATAGGAATAGCAACTGTGCCAAAAGCCTTAGCCAAGTCTAGAAATATCCCTATAGTCTTCATCTTATTTTCGAGGCTAGAGACAACATAGTCAGTTAGTTCGTATACAGCATCGGCTGTTGATTTCTCAGGTCGGAACCCATATTGGTTTGGTGATATGATATCGTTTTTTACTTTAAGAGGTTGACAATGTTTTGTACATTATGTTCTAGAATTTTCGAGAGAGAAGGCAATACTGAAATAGGCCATAATTAGATATACGACTTTTATCACTGCCCTTGTAGATAGGATGAATAATGGACTTTTGAAAGTAGTGGAAATATTCCATTCTCAAGAGCGAGATTGCAGATGTGGGTAAACGGGGGATTAATATTTTCTTGTGTTGTTTAATGAAGTACGTAGAAATTCTATCACAGCCAACAGCGGTATCACTTTTAAGACTATCGATTATTGATTCAATTTCGCACTCGTCTGTAGGTAATAAGACAAACGAGTTAACTGCAAGAGACCCTATGTTGTCTAAAATTAACAGTCGTATCTATTGCTCTCTTGTCATGGAGTTGTTTGCCAATTTGTACAAAATATTTTGTTCACTTCTTAACAGCCTTCTCCGGGCTAGAAAATTGAGTTAAAATTTGGTTAGATATATTTTGATTGTTGATTCTGTTAGTGACTTTATTTATAACCTCCCAAAGTTTTTTATTGCTATTACCTGCTTTTTTTATTTCCTGACGTTCGTATTCTTTCTTAATTTTTTAATAAATTGTTACAGAAATTACTGATATCTCGTGAAAGATAATTTTAGGACGTCGTTTTGTGGGGATTTTTGACCTTTTATGTAAATTATCCCTATGTTTCATGCATCGTAAAAGTCCTGGAGTAATCCAATGTTTTAAAATTTTTACGTTTAGGTTGATTTATTTCTATTGTATTTAAATTAATTACTTTCCGTAGTGATTCAATAAAATAATCGCAAGCTATATTTGGGTCCTGTGTCGAATAGACAATATCGAAATTACTATTTTTAAAGCCGTAACTATTCCTGCGTGATTTGTTTTGAATATTTTAGAAGTAGTTACACGATTAAGATTTTGTGTTTCAAGAAAAAGGGCTAAGCGTCGTGATCAGTTATAGCAGAATCATTACCGCTACTTTTGCATGGTTGTTTTGTTTTATGTTAACATGATCTAGACAACTCATCTTTTCGTGTGCCAAAGCTATGTGCTGAAGTAGACCGTGTGAAGCGGCGACGTTTAAATAATTATTTTGTGTTGATCTCGATGTGATTCACTAATATTAATATTGATATCACCTACTATAATAATGTTTTGATTGTGTTTGAATATTTGTAAGAATTGAATCTAAAGTTCCTATAAATTCTGTAGTGTCTTTAACGGCTGGAGAGCGATTGATAGCTAATATTACAGTGTGAGACTTAATTCGCAGAAGAAGACCATTTGCATTATTAAAATATACCTCATCGTATGATACGTTTTAATTCATTTTAACGCTAAACTACGACGCCATCGTTTTGAGAATAATTATTCGTGGTAACAAAAGAGTTGTATCCGTCTAAAGCAGGCAGTGTATCGGTGTTTCGAAGCCAACATTCTGAAAGGACCAATACATCCCAATGTATATTTGTTCTGACAACCATAGAAATAAAGTCAAGAAAATTATGAGATATACTTCTGATGTTTTGATACATATAACATTAAGGGACGATTTTAAGTTAATACTTATTTTCTGAATCCTCAACATCACACAGAACTGATTCTGCTACAGAGATGGTATCTAGTTCGTTACTAATATCTTTGTATTATTGAATTTTATATATTAAAAATGTATCGTCCATAACAATAAAAGTGCAGACAATACAATTATTTAAAATAAAATTAGAACAAGTATTGCCACAGTGTAAGAAATGTGTTTGGACACTTATTCTAAAATAGTAGATAAGCCACTTAAGCAAAACAGAATAAATTGTACTTATAAAAGCTAGGTATCAGAATTAACGTAGTAAGTAAAAATATCATAAAAGTAGCATGAAATTCCAAGTATATGTATATGTGTACGTGTGTGTATGTGTACATGAAATTTATACTGTTGTGTTAATGAATTGTGTAAAAGTGCGTAAAGTTTGATGTATAGCACAGTTGTATGAAATAAAATAATTCAAGACAAAACAGAACAAAACATAATAAAGAAAAGTTATAAAAAAAAATAATATAGTAAGTATAAATAGTAAACGCCTTTTTCAAAAATCAGAGACATGTCGCATTCTAGTCATTTGTTGCGATGTAGCTTCATAAGGTCTTCTCATTATCTAAGCGTATGTATTTATTCCCATCAGATTTTCTTAAATAAATCTTTGCCTCTGGCGACCAACAATATGAGAAGTTGTTATTTCTAGCGAAGTCTCGGCTAGGTAGAATAGTTTTTGTTTTTGCGTTAAGCTTTCCGTTATCATAAATTGGGATCGAGTGCCTAAAACTGAAGATGAGTTGAGTTCAATTTATTGTCTTTCCTTTGTATATTAAACTTTTGACCGATTGCAAAACAGTTTCTTTTAGTATGACAGAGTTAAATTCAACAATAACAGTAGACTCCTTTGCTTTTATTGTTGTTGTATCGAAAATATCACGTATATGCGATGACTGCAAATCAGTTCCAAGTAGTTGACCAATCTTAAGCATATAATTTACAAGATCACTCTTAGATTCGTCATTTTTTTTTGGATAATTTTAATTTATAAGCAAACCATTCTTATGCGCTTATATATAATTTCTAGTTTAGTCTCCAAAGATTGTATATATTGAAGATTTTTTTTTTCTACTGCCAGATTTTGTATTTTTACAATAATTTCGTCATACTTTTCGGCTATAACTTCTTGGGATTTTCTAATATCGTCGTTTTGTCCTTTAATCTCATTTATAACCGTTTGTAATGTAGAAAATTTAGTATTAAATAAAGATAATATTTCTGATTTAAACGCTTTAAATTCTTCGTTGAATCAACTAGTTCACGTTTACGCTTATTCCTACTCGTAACATTTTCAGTCGATGTTTTGCGCTTGAGTCCGACTATAATTAGGAAGTATGGGTCTTTAGTGGGGTACGTTTGAGCGGCATTTTTAAATGTATCGACGGTAGAACAGCACGTGTACAACGCTTCTAAACAGGTTAGTTACCTTGTTTGTGGTAGAAGTTACTAGGAGCGAAGCAAATTATGAAACATTAAACAGACCAGAGTGCACAATGGGCCGCTTGAGGGGCTGGAGCTTGAAGCGATGATTCACGGCGAGTCGCGGGCCGGCAGTGGAACTTATGATTTGATGCCTGCCTGCGTTGCGCCTGGTACTCCTAGTAGTAGCTGTTATGCACTCCCTATTATTCGAGATCAATTAAATGAACTTTACCAACTTTCTAATTTATTTAATACACTGTAAACACGTGTGTTCTAGACAGAGGTCCGAGGGAAGGGTATATATGTAATATTCTTATTGTTTCTTGTTGATTACTGGCTTCGATGGACGTCTGCAACCATGTTCGTTTCCGTGTACGTTCTCCCTACTCGAAATTAAGAAGCCCACTTTAGGACAATTGATTATGACAGAGCAGTCTCTTCTCATGTTGCCTTTGAGCCGCAATAAATCTCTTGCAATGTTAACTTTTATAACAGTGGTTTTAATAACAAGGTCGCACTTGGGTTTTCTTTTTCGAAAACATTTCGCACACATAGCAAACAAAATTACTATTCAGAAAAAGTAAAGAGACGAGAAGATTTTTGTTATTAACACAACAAATATCTGAGCTACACTTTCCAGTATTATGTGTATTTATTTTGTTACCAAGGAGTATATATTTGTTCTCACTACTATTTGATCCTCCTCGTCTTTCTAGAAGAATCATCAATTTCTTTTGTCAAACTTGAAATGTTTGTCTGAACTAAAATCGACCGATCTGAGCTCAATTGTAGCAATGATACATTTAACTTTCACTACTATTTTGAAATTGAAACACTTCTGAAACCAGTTTCGGTTTTCAGCAAAAGTTTCGCCAAATTTGGCCGAAACCGAAACTCGGCTGAAACTTGATTTTAGCCGAAACTCGGCCGAAACTGAAACCGAAACCGAAAGTTCGGTCGGACACTAAAGTTTAGTAAGTTAATGATAATCAATAAGTCAAAGATATATATATATACAATAAAGAAAAAATCGTAATATTTTATCTTATCATTATGACATATTCTTTTCTATCACAATCTGTTCTTTTCTGCATATTACTTTTTAAAAATAATGTCGATGTTTCACATCTGTAAGGCGTCCCATGACGGCACCTCTCTGTTTGTTATACGAGACTATTAACTACTCCTGATAGATATTTCTATAAAGTTTTTATTAGACTTGAAAACATAATATCAAACGCAATATGTAAAAAGAATACAAAACTTTATTATTTTTATGTTTCATTCGTTTTATGATTTATATAATTATAATATTTTAAAATTAACTAAATGTGTACTAAATAGCTGTATATATTAAGAAGCAAATGGTGAATAAGTTATTCACCCATTCACACCACCACCAAATTATAATTTGCTAAACCTTTTAAGGTTTTAAGGTTAATTAATAACAAATTTTTTTCGTCGATTTTCATAATTTTATTGGCCTTTCTGTTTATAAAACTAAATAACTTTCTATACTTGTAAAATAACAGAAATAAATGTTTCGTACAATTTTGTATAAAACATAATTATAATTTCTGATACATTTTCGTAGTAAATAAACTTATAGGTTATATTTATAACCATTAAGAAGTTATTGTAAGCCAATATTTATATTGAAGTTTTTAGTTTTAAATATTTTTTACTTCCATTCCATTCCCTATATATTTGTTTTAAATAAAAGAAAGTAAAGTAGTTGAACATAATACTATCAATACCATTTGAGCAATTTTTAACTGAATTCGAGTCTTTCTGATATCATCATCAGCCTGTGTTAGTCGACTGCTGGACATAGGCCTCCCCTAATGCACGTCCTCTCCATTAGGAGGTTTTGGGAGCGTATCTATTCTCTACTAGTTTCCGTATTTTATTAACAAGAGAGTAGTTTTAGCATTTCTTACGAAGAAAGCAAAATGAAGCGGAAACTGAATGTAAATTATTACTGAACCTTATTAATAATTTTAAGAATTTAAATAAAATCCAAAGCACAGCTGACTATTCAAAAGAAATCCGTAAAAGTGTTTTAATTGATAAATAAATAAATTATGTAATAAACAGAAAATCGACATATTAGCAGCTTTACTTTAAAGTTTTTATTACAAAAATAAAAAGTAATTGTTATATTTCCATACTCAAAAAAGATTTTGCATTCTAAGATACAAAACTGACTGCCTCCGTAGCCCAGTGGTATAGGCGTTTGCTTTAGATACCGGAGGTCGTGGGTTCGAATCCTGCGGGGATTCAACAAATTTTTAGGGCAATTGGGCCGATCACCCAATTGTCTGAAAAGTAAGATGATCCATGCGTCGGATGGGCATGTAAAAAGTCGGTCCACCCGCTAACCCGCATTGGACCAGCGTGGTGGGATACGGTCCAAAACCCCCTAATGGATAAGGGTGTGCTAAGGGAGGCCTATGTCCAGCAGTGGACTATCAAAGGCTGATGATGAAGATACAAAAATCACGCAACCACTTTTTTTGAATTTTTGCTTTGAACGTGCAAAATATAATCCAAACTGCCAAATTGTTAGTTGCGCGTCATCAATCGAGTAGTAAGCACGTTTATAACATATTTTTATATTCAAAAGTAGCATCTGCAAATACACATAATTATAAATATTGACAAATATTGCATCCTTAAGAAAAAAAAACATTATAACATTTAAAACAGTTCTTTTTATCTACGCAAAGGCAAACACATTAAGCAGCCTATTAAAAAATGAAAACTGAATTTAAAAGAAAATAAAGTTCAATTCGTTTTATCTGTATAGCACAGAATATTAAAATAGGTAGCCAAAGACATTTTAAATATTTTCAATGTATGTACAAAATAGTAACGCCCTAATAGAAATTTCTTTTACTAGCCTAAAAAGTTAAATGTCTAATTAATATATAAAATTATATACTGGTAATTATAATGGTATCGTGATTTTTTTATTAGCGTTAATAATTGCGTAATAAAATTCTTATAACCAGAGTTCTTATAAACAAAAATAAACAATTCGCTTTAGTTTATCATGCATATACAAAATAATTATTTTTAAGAACACTGCTTTGATAAATTTGAATGGGCACTTAACCTATTAATTCAGCATAAATAAGACATTACACTTAGATAATGTGTTTTGGAGGGATTGCTAATGTATTTTGGTTGACATTCAGTATCCAAATTTTTTTTTGTATAATAAATGCCGTAAGAGCATTACTACATATATTTTTCATTGACAAAAGGTTTTTAAGTTTTAGTAAAAAAATCTTTTACTACTAAATTCTCACTTACACTGGTGTAATGAAAGACCACATCTTGGTTTTGTCCGTAGAAAGATTCACTTTACAAATACCCAACAGCCAAACGGAGGAGGGAAGGTTACGACACTCCCGGCTAAGTTGGTACAGCCGGCACTCTGACGATAAACCAACGAAGTTCAATTCTCTTTTGTTGCGGTAAAGTGTTGGCAATCTCCAGTGATTCCAGCGTCTAATCCTTCAAATGTGTCTCTGAACCTCTTTCTTTCTTCTTCATATGTTGGGCCATACAGTAGGTTCTTTTAGGTGTCATTGTGCAGTAAACAGCACAGCTACTCCTCTTAAGCCCTCAAGGACTAGCCTAGTGTCAGTGGGTAAGGTTGCGCGTAGGCCTCTCTTCTAAGCCACGTTATCCACCTGCAGAAGACCAGGGTGCCAGTAGCCTCCTAGGCCCTTCCGACTTTCTTCTTCTTTCGATTCATTTCGAACATTTTGTTATGTCGTTACGTTTTTTATTGTGCGTAATAATTTAAGCTGTTAGTAACACAAAATAAAAAAATATTACTAAACAAACGTCGAGTTTACAAAAGAAAAGTAAGTCTATGTATTCATCACTCATCTAGTTTTATAGTATAAGTTTCGCTTCATTTTTAACAAAATGAGCCGTTAGAAAAATAAATCATAATTTTGCAACTAAAACAACTCCATACGTTCATTCCATTTGCTCAGGCAAATGAGTTTGACTTAGAAATCACAATATATGCATCTCATCGTCTAAATTACCTTTCTAAAAATAAAAAAGAAACAAATGCCTTACATTTTGACCTGATTCCCCAAAATGCAGAAAATACCAATCACACTAGCTACTATTATATATTCTTTAATCAAACGAACATTAAAAGAAATAAACCCAAAATATTGTTGTAATTTATTTCCTTTTTATTTTTTTTAACAATATGATTTGAAGCAATATGAATACTCAACTATGTCGGCAGCTAGGACCAGTTTTCCAAAACTTTTCATGACGTTCAGATTATTCATCCAACAAATATTAGATATCAAAATTTCAGTATTCTGCATTCTATTGTTTAAAAAGCTATTAAGAGGACTAAAATATACAAAGAACAATATTTTGCATTTGATCATTTATTATTTATTTTATATGAAAGAAAGCAACGACCCACTATTTTACTAGAATTCTCAATTGCACTATCTCTACAATTAGGAATGCATTGCTGTAAAATATGAATACTTAGAGAAAGCAATAAATGTTTTTTTAATATTTCCATAGGGAATAATATTGTATAATATTCTATTTTAATAGTTTAGCTTACAGCCTTAAAAGTAGTGAGGAAGTAGATAACAATTTGAATAATAAAAAAAACTAGAGCCCATAGTGATTTCTTTTAGTTTCTTTGAGTTTAATCTCGCTGCGATTGGAGAAACCATAAAAGCATTGGAACAAGTTTTAATTGAAGCCCATCTAACGGTAGAACGGTTGTACTTAAATTGGACAAACTAAGTTCTTACTACGATCGTATTTCAATAATATTCTCATAAGTTTTTATATGTAATATAAATATCAGCGTTTAATATTTTCCGCGTTTATTTTAATTTTATTTCGATTTTACTTAAATTTTGATGGAGTATCGTGTGATTTTTTATGAAACTGTTCACTGCATTCACAAATACTTAACATCAAAAATTTATATATTTAACTTATTATAGTCTTAGTGTTTTTATGTATATTCGTTTAAATTATGTACGCGCGTCAGAAGTTATACTTTTTGGCATCATTAAAAATAGTTTTTAATTGCATGCAAATAATTAATTACAATAAAATAATAGAAGGATTGGAAAGGATAATCAACAAAGATCAGTTTAAATATGAAAAATTAAATAAATAAATATTTATTATTTATTAAATTGTCTTATTATTCGAATTGTATTTTTAATTAAATGATGTCCACTTCCATAGTATCTTCCCGTAATGTATGAATCGGAACTTCAGTTATCATTTTTATCAAAAGTTTTCATTAAATTTATTTAGTTATTTTTATAAATATTTATTATATATTCAATTTAATAGCAAATATTAAAAATTAATATTATAATTTGATGTTCAATTTTAATTATTATCACAAACTTTTTATTAAATGTTTTATTAAATTTATTTCTTTATTTTGTGAATATTAAATAACCAATAATAAGTATTTAACATTAATGATTTAATAATATTTAGTGTTAATTATATTAAATAAAAGTATTTTAATTTATATCAATAAATAATACATACGGATAGTTAACCTCAATTATATTGGAGCACTTGAAAAGTATAAAGGCACAATTTTTTCACTAATATTGACAAATAGTAATAAATAATCAATCAAAATAATTAAGACAATGAAAGATGATAGATTTACAAGAACTAATCATAAATAATTGATTAAGAATTTATGGATTCACAAGACGTACTTTGATATATCATATAACTGGTAGTTCAGCGCCATCTGTTGCTTACAAATGTAGAATTCCTAAGAGATGTTGGCTTACTTGTACAGCGGTACTATAAATCAGAAGCTTTGATTATGTGTGAGTAGATGGCGCTTATCTAAAACGTATTACATAGATAAATCACAATGTTGATATATTAAATGAATAAATATATTACCATTATATCAAGTTGAATAAACATCATTACAAATATTAATATATTTATATAATTATATATTTATTATAAATTTAAATAATATAAAATATATTATTAATAATTATATATATATATATATATATATATATACATATACCAAAACGAACCTTAATTCTAACTCATAGAGCACATTATGCAACAACTATCGCAAATAATTAACATTTAGTGTTAATTATATTAAATAAAAGTATTTTAATTTATATCAATAAGTGATACATACGGATAGTTAACCTCAATCATATTTGAGCACTTGAAAAGTATATAAGCACAATTTTTTTCACTAATATTCACAAATAGTAAGTAATATCAATCAAAATAATTAAGATAATTAAAGATGATAGATTTATAAGAACTAATCATAAATAACCAATATTAATTATTTAACATTAATTATTTAATAATATTTAGAGTTAATTACATTAAATAAAAGTATTTTAATTTACATCAATAAATAATACATACGGATAGTTAACCTCAATTATATCGGAGCACTTGAAAAAGTATATACGCACAATTTTTTTCACTAATATTCACAAATAGTAAGTAATATCAATCAAAAATAATTAAGACAATTAAAGATGATAGATTTACAAGAACTAATCATAAATAATCTGATTAAGAATTTATGGATTCACAAGACGTACTTTAATATATCATATAACTGGTAGTTCAGCGCCATCTGTTGCTTACAAATGTAGAATTCCTAAGAGATGTTGGCTTACTTGTACAGTGGTACTATAAATCAGAAGCATTTAAAATCAGAGAAATTAAAATCAAAAGCTTGTTTGTTTTGATACGGGTTATTTGAGCCGTAATTCCCTTAATTATTTCCTTTAACGTTAAACTTTCCTTAATTCACCAAGTACATACTAAAGAAAAACTCACATCAGTCTTCATTAAGCGATTGAAATAAGTGAAAGTTGTAATCTCTCTTTTGCTTAAGGTTGATACCAAAAGTTACTTTTAAAATATTACGTGTTTATTTCGAACATGTCGTTATTGTTGTTGCAACTTTGTACATTTTTTTTGGTACTTTATATTTATAGAATTAATAGGTTACGGTAATGCAACATGAATTAAAAATCCCATGTTATTGCATTTTACTAAAAAACTTATCTCTAAAATTTTTTCTTCATTTATCTCTGTGGATGACAATTACCACAATGGTAATTTGAATTAGAGTGACATCTATGAAAGTTTTTATGAACAATCTTTTAATTTTTTATTTATAAACAACTCACACGCAACAAACTAGATTGACATATTAGCTGCACAATTCGGTAGCTATACAGAATTAGATCTTCTTATTTTCAATATAAGAGAGGGAAGGAGCGTCCGTAAAAGCGTGTTATTTATTTACCCCAATAAAGAACATGTTTCTGGAATAATAACAGAAGACACCGTATATCAGTGTTGCTCTCTGGTTTGCAAAAGGTATACATTCATTGGACACCGTTATTTACCAATGACTTGCTTGTTGCAAAACCAAAGAAGAAACATCAGCTTAATATTCTAAAGATTTTCTAGAAATGTACGCATAGAAAGCCTATAATATAGGTGGGAGTTAAAACACCTTGGTATTTATATGAAAGGTTCATTAACCATACCCTTCTTAAGAAGTTAGGTGGGGCTTTGCAAGAAGTTATATATTTTGCATTTTGCATTCAATATTTACTACGCGAGAGGTTACTTAAACCAAAATATTTTGTGACTCTATTTAGTATGGCAAATGCCCCTTTTAAGTTAGATTTAATTATATTATAAGTTATAGCTCGCATGGTAGAATTTCACCGTTGAAACCTATGAAGCTAAAATGTAATGCTTGGTTATTTCATTACAATAGACTATAATTACAAAAAGATTCTTTCATCTCACAGTTGATATTGATTATAGAACACTTAATCGAAAAAGTTTTAATACAGGATCTATTTATATATGTCTTTTTTACTTTACTAAAGGATAATGGGGCTAGCTAAGACGCTGCGAGTTTACTTGACATCCTAAGACTTTGAATATTAGGACTTCTTTAACTACATACGCTGTCTACCGTGCTTTCAAAGCTGATTAACAGGTGTTTTTACTACTGCCTTGTTACAGAGAAAAGCCCTAAGTTGTTCTTGTCAAGATTGTATAATTTATATTAAGTGAAAGCAACATACGTTTAAAATTAATTCGCAATAATTTATTTGCGGTTCTTCTCTGAACAGGCCCAAGTTTTCAAACCGGTGGTTTTTTTACGATATGGGACTTAGAAACCCACGATAACCGCTTCTTACAGTGCTTATTCAAGATAAAATCATAAATTGCAGACTTCTTTAACTATCGGTCGGTTCACTTACAGGTACGGTCCAAAAACTCCCTAAAGGAGAAGGTGTGTAATCAGGGGAGGCCTATGTTCAGGAGTGGACTAACACAGGCTGATGATTATGATGCTGTAAAACAAAATTACATTTTCTTATTTTTTTTACACGGGTGCAAAAATAACACACAGAACTCGTTTAGAGGGAGGTAATAATATGAGTTTTACAAGCCTCTAGTTTTTGGTAAAGCCTTACTAGTGTTTATGTTTTAATATTTATACGTAAATTATAATAACACTTATAATTATTTCTTTTATTTACGTGATTATCATATACAATCCACTTTTTCGGATTTTTCACGTTATTTAAATATTTATTCTCGAGCTGATTCTTTCAGCATCCGCGATCTGTGCGTATGTCTGCCCGTGATCATGGATGCTGAAAGAACCGAAACGTCGGAATAAATATATTTAAATAACGTGAAAATCCGTAAATAAGTGGATTTAACACTATAACTTTTTTTGTTCATCTTTAGGTTTACTTTTAACTTGTTTGTTTACAAACAGTTGCCTTACCTTCAAATGTAAAATAAAAAGATCATGTGTACTTTTCATATTGAATTAATACCTATTTAAATTTACGGTTAGGCATAAAGATCTAGCAGTACTCTGCTTAAATTGACGAATGAAAATCCTGGGTTATAAGCTCCAAAGTTACGGTATTAGTTCTTAATGACTTTACAAATGCTTTTAATACCTCAGTCACGTCATCCTTATTGCAACCCTCTCCCATCTAATGATCTCTGACATAGTACTAAAATGGTTATCGTCATGTCTTCAAGGGCGCCAGAATTTGGCCAGCTAAATCTTAAATTTGGCGTATTTCAGGGCGTTATTAATTTCTCACTTTTATTTGCTATGTTTATCAATCTCATTACTTCCAATCTTCAATGTGTATTTATTTATTTATTATGTTTATGTTTTTATGTATTTTTATGTAGAAACAAAAATATATCCTCATCTGTTGCGTTAATATTTAATACATTTAGATAAATAAATCAGTAACCAGTAAAATAAATCGCTATTATTTTTTATTTGTAATAGGTATTTAATTACATTAAGGCTTATTTCATTTTTTACTACATTTTCTTTATTACTCTTGTTTGTGCACCTCCCAACTTCTATTTTTGCACCAACTTAAGGTTGACTTTATTAAATAAAATGACTTTACGGATTTTATCGCGTTTATTTTTACATTTTAAATTCCCGACGTTTCGAACACTTTCCAGCGGCCGTGGTCACGGGGTAGACTGAGATGTCATGCGTCTTGTTGCCAGTGCTGAAGCGGGGTTTCCAGCTCTTAATTGTAATTAATTATTTTTATTCTGTACTCTCCGACCTATGCAAAATGAACTGGTTTTATCGTTAGAGCCAGCAGTGGTATTATGCTTGGGTTTAATTTTTAATTTATTAATTATGGGGTCCCAAGCAGGTGGTAGAACCCAACCATCTTCTCTATTGAAATTTGGATGTTTTCTTATCTCAATAGCCTCACGGATCATCCTTGGTAGGAATCGGTGTTCTTTAGCGAGGATTTGTGGTCGATCAAATCTGATGTAATGGTTTGGGTGATTTAAGGTATGGTCACACACTGCCGACTTGTTGGGTCTTTTATGTTTAATGTCAGCTATATGTTCCTTCACGCGGGTTCTTATTGCTCGCTTTGTTTGTCCAATATAAGAGAGGCCGCAGTCACAATCTAGCTTGTACACTCCTGGATCTTGTAGAGAATATTGCACTTGACAGGTGGTAGGATTTGACCAATCTTCTTCAGGCTTGAAATAGTTTTGATTGAAGCTCGCCTCAAAATGTAAGTAATTTGTCGTTACGCCTCTCACAAAAGGTAGAACAGCAGGTACTCCTTGAATTTACATGCAAGATTACGTTTTTTCGAGTGTATTTTTTCGTTGTTTTTGTTTTCATTGTCTAGTAGTGTGTTAAATTGATATACCTTCGTGTCCCAAGCCCCAAAACTGTATGGGTTGCCTAAAATACACATATCAATGCTCCTTTGACCCTATGTTAGCAAATTGACTCACCTACTTATAAATTGGCTCAACATTTAGTGAAAAATTCTCATCACCAAAGAAAGCGCATTTACAAAGGGATTCTTACCATTTTGTTAGTGAGGTAAACATCTACATCTTGCTGACAATAAAACTATGGTTGTTTTGATGTTCAATCTTTGCTTTACATCTTTACCAATAGAAGATGGCATCGATATTGTAACAAGAAAGTTAGAGAAAAATAACATCCCAATAGAATATGCATTTTACTATAACATTGCTTAACATCTGGCAATTTATTGTGAAAAGATGAGTTCTACATGCAGATGGATGGTGTAGCGATGGGTAGCCAGTGTCTCCTATTGTTGCTGACATTTTATGAGAAGACTTTGAAGAAAAGGCCCATTTACCATCTTACCATATGATAAAATAAATGCATTTTTAAACCACCTTAACTCCATTAATTCAAAAATACAGTTTACTATGGAGTTAGAAAATAATAATTCTTTAGCTTTTCTTGTTGTTTTAATTATTCGTAATCCTGATAACACCTTGAGCTATACTGTGTATAGGAAACCAACCCATACAAATAAATATTTAAATGGCAATTCACACCACCATCCATCGCAGTTAGCTACCTGGGCAAATCTTTGTTTCAGAGAGCACGAGGATCTGTGATGATGAACACCTGGTGGCTGAGCTACAACATGTTAAGCAAGTACTGCGACACAACAAGCTCGCTGCGCCACGGCAGCGTCACAGTGACCGAGTGAAGGCAGCCACAGTGGAGCGAGTACCTGCTGTTCTACCTTTGTGAGAGGCGTAACTGACAAGATTGGTTACATTTTGAGGCGGGCTTCAATCAAAACTTATTTTAAGCCGCTGAAGAAGATTGGTCAATTCCTACCACCTGACAAGTGCAATTAATAAATTAAAAATTAAACCCAAGCATAATACCACTGCTGGCTCTAACGATAAAACCAGTTCATTTTGCATAGGTTGGAGAGTACAGAATAAAAATAATTAATTACAATTAAGAGCTGGAAACCCCGCATCAGCACTGGCAACAAGACGCATGACATCTCAGTCTACCCCGTGACCACGGTCTATGGAAATTGTTCGAAACGTCGGGAATTTAAAATGTGGAATTAAAATGAAAATGTGGAATTAAAAGTAAAATGGAATTTAAAAATAAACGCTATAAAATCCGTAAAGTCATTTTATTTAATAATGTATAACATCTGCGCAAACAATAGAAATAATTAAGGTTGACTGGTAAAAAAATGCCTGCGGTATTAAGTAAAAATATATATAAATAAATAAGCAATGTGTTTGACGTGAACGGTTTTTTTTTAAAATCTGTAAAGCTAAAAGGGACCGAAACCACAAGGGTAGTCTGGGCTTGGATTGATTAGGTTAACTACATAGTAACATACAGGCGTATTTTACTTCGATAATAGTTATAGTGGTTGTTTTAAATATTCACACAGTAAAATAATGAAATTAGTTTTTTTCACTACCAAAATTTATAAAATTGAACACGACCTACTTGGCGTAGTAGTTAAACCCTAATTCTTACACCAAATAGATTTATTTGGTTTGGGACTAGATGATTTTGTGTAATTTTTTCAGAAATTTTATTTATTTATTTTTTTACTTTTCTTAAACATTTATATCTATTTGTCCAGCACTAAGTATATATAATGAAAAAGTTTCTTCTAGATATTCTTATAACTTTATAACGATACGGCTTCTAATCTGTCTGGAATTATCTGAATACACAGCGACTCGCACTGACCTCTAGAATCCAATTGATTCCGAAGTACTAGTTATTAGCTTACTTAACCTTAAAATTGAATTTTAATAAAGAATATTTTATCTTCATATTTTTTTAAATTCTGTAAGGAACAGTTATTTGTTAAATAAATTTATGTATTAATTGTACGATAATTTGATAAATTACATTTAATGAATTCAATATTGTCTACAGCTCATAGTTAAGCACGTTGTCGTTATTTAGCCCAGGGTTGATAATTTTGAAAATGTCAAACAGTAAAAAAATATATAGTAGGAAGAAAACGGCCTTACATAAGGACGAGAATATAACAAAAAAGAAAGGAATGAAAATGAAAATTGAAAAAATTGATGGGTCAAATTATCACTAGATTAGTAGACATAAAAGTTATCTTAAAAAAGCATAAAAAAGGTATTTCATATAGAAATAAGGAAGAAGCTAGGTGGATCTACGTCTTTCTACTTGATATTTCGTAGCCTTTTTTTATTTGCTTCGAAGGGATACGAGCGGTCGAGGCACCTGATTGAAAGTCGTCACCGTCGTCCATAGACATTGGCAATACGAGTGGTATGATCATTGGCTGTTTTCCGAGAGAAACAGTAAATACGCTGGCTATCGTGGCCTTTAAACCGGAACACAGGAGTTTTTTCACACTACTGCTTTGCGGTAGAAACCAAACCTTCCATTTTCTAGGTAGTAGTAGTTACTACTTATTTACTTATTAACTCCTACTTCCCGACCTCAGATCGACCCTTAAATTATTTTTCCTTTCATTTTTATCATATTCTCGCCCCTTTATGACCGATTTCATCTTACTATTATTTTTCGACCGTGATCTACCGTATTGAGGTGCGTAGTAACGAACTTGATTTAAGATTATTAACTTAAAATGCCACGAAAAGTGTGATGTTCATATCTGATCGTTTTTATGAAAATGGTACTATAAGTTTGCTTGATGATGTCATTTAATAAAAGGGGAGATAGCTTTTAGTATTGTTTTAATATCACATGCTTTTGGAAAATCTCATTTCAATTTTGTGAGGAATCTAGGTTCAAGGAAAATTATGAATAAACACAATTATACATTTTATGTTTGCGTGTTATTTAAAATAAAATTTCTAATAAAATATTTGTTTTAAGGTAAAATCAGGTACGCCATATTTCTAATCCGTGTTTCCAGCATCCTTATTATATTTTGCTGTTAAATACATAAATGATACTTGTTAACAAACACCCCGAGTACTATATTATTCTGTTATAACAATACTTGCCTTAAAACATTCAAATATTCAAAAAGTTTGCTAATTGGTTTCAATTTAATGTAATATCCAAGCATTAAAAGTTTACGGCTTATCGTCCTTTAACCAATTATATTTTTAAACAATCTTATTTTCAGTTTATATGAAATAAATATTTCATTAAGAAACTTAAAGTAATGCTAAAGACGTCATTTACGATGTTTACATGTTTTAAATTAAAATATTTTAAATGTGTATACTATCAAAAATAACGTCTGTTTGCGAACATCTAACATTGTCAAAACCACTAATTTACGGATTTTCCGCGTTACTTAAATATATTTATCATGATCACGGGCAGACAAAGTTGGTATATAAAATAAATAATTATCTAACATTGTGTTCCATCTGGGCAAAATCAAAGTTTTATAAAGGATCTGTAATTTTCACTTATTATGTTATTAAGTTTTATCAAGACTACGGTCGTTCCCTTTTATTATAAACAAAATGTTGCAGTATTTTTAATTCTGACACTTTATTACATAATTAGAGTAGAATTAGCGTATGCATAAAACAAGTAAAATTTTCCGATAAAAAATTGCGTACTCTAAAATGAAACAATTTATTTCAGTTTCGACATGCTCTGCGCCCCCAAAACCTATCTCCTGCTTAAAAGTAAGTTACTCATAACTTGTTTATTCAGTCCACCAAGTTTCTTATAACAGTTTTTCTCTGATCAAGGGTCTCGTGAGCAATTAGAAGCGATTTTGACGATCATAAAGAAAGTGCAATATCTCTGTATTAAGTAAAGTTTTTTTTAAACATCTCCAAAGCTTATTTTACAAAATAGGGAAAATTTAATACCACATCACCAGAATCAAACAAATGCACATACAAATAAGTATTGTATTAACGGCATCGGTACTTCCAATCAGTTCTGAATAAGTTAGAGTAAAGGCCATTAATAATAATAACGGAAACGAAAGCTCGCGGTAAAGTTTGCGTCTTAGCTCTTCAGTTGCCAAGCGTCATCTCATCTCGATTTCTTTTAGAATTTGCTGCATTAGCTATTTCATACAAAATAATATAATTTAGTCAAGAGACTTACTTAAAAATATGAAAATCTATTAAAATATTATGTTGGTGCACAAGTGACGTACTTTTTTAACAATCTAACTATTTTGCTTGTTTAATTGTATCTCATTTCTGTATAGTATCAATAAGCAGGGTTTTTGCATATGGGTGCTTCATAATTTGGCAACCCATAGCTTACTGGAAATAAAACCATGGTGCCCTTATTATCGCAATGCAGTAACTGTCGTAGTAGTATGAAACATTTTTGGTTTGGTATAGGTAATTGTACTTATTGTAAGTTATGAAGTGGTATTGTGTAACTTATAGGTAATAGAGTTGTTGAAACTTTCTTAATTAAAAACAAATAATTACTTATATATAAAATTTACTGCTTTGTAATTTATTTATTTTGTTTTTGAGAGTACTACACATTATTAGATAAAAGCACTTTAAAGTCTTTAACTGATATTATCTCGTGCCCCGTGACCGCTGGAAAGTGTTCAAAACTATGGAAATTAAAAATGTAAATAAACGCGACAAAGTCTTGTGTCTTGTGTACCTTTATTAAAAAAACGTTGTTTAAAACTAGGTGGCACTGCATTTAAACTACGCTCTTGTTTACCATAACTTACCATCGTCTAACAATTCAACAGTAATGTATAAAATGTTCATTGTTCCAGTAAATAGTGACACGAAATCCGTGTGAAAAATGCCAAGAGTACTCAACGGCGTTCCCAATTAACGAGGTTCGGCTTAAAGCCCCTAAACGTCCAGTTACGGAACAAGATGCCACTGTCAATTTATTTTTAAATATTATCTGCCTCTCAAGATTATGTATGCTTATTCTGATTTCCAAGTTTGTTTTTCATTCTACATTATTTTAGCTTTACAATGTTACGATTAATAATAATTGTAATTTGAAACTGATAAATAAAAAACTTCTCTATACTTTCTACGTAAATTGTTTAGGTTTAATTTTTAAATGACATACTAATATTAGCCATTTAGTCTGGTTTTATATAATAATGCAACATGATTTTTGTAGTGCAATCAGCCTTTTATTTAAAAAGCTAAATTTAATGTATTTGAAAGAAAAATTTCCATCTATTGGTTTGAATACTTTCTCAATTAAAACCTAATATTCATGTAATTAATTTACATTTTATTTGTGAACTTAGATAACGTTGCTTATAACTTTTTAATTTTTAAATCTTGAAGACATGTAAAGACGGTAAATATTATTGAGAGGTTTTACAGATATTACAGCATAGAAATTTAGGCCAATCCTTCTCTCCAGTGGCCATAGAACCTGCAAAAGACCTGAAACGGTTCCTTGAAATATATTAAATAAAATTTTAAGTATATTAATTTTATAATACGTTGTTCTCCTTCGTTGACATTATTAAATAATAATTTATATTTAATAATTGTTCTGGTGCAATAATTATAAAATTTACCTTTCATGTTGTAAAGGCCTTAACAATGTAAAATGTTATTTTACATGTATAAGGATATATACTTTAAGACGTTCACTGCCCACCTATCTGATAACAATCATGACTGATTTTTGTATATGCATTCATAAAACAGCAAAATCGTACACTTCAGGCAATTGAGAGGTTTGGGTCATGTTACTGGATGGTAAAAATAGGATAATATAAATTTTTGGACCAACTTTTAAAATTCCATTTCCAGTTCGCATCGCAAACACCTCCAGGCTACTGAGGCAGTTACTTTAAACTTACTTAGTATTAGAAGTAATTTCCGAAAAATTACGATTGAATTGTTCTCAGTGGTTGTAAAACGTAATTTGCAGTCAAAATATTCGACATAATTAACAAAAAGTGCTTTGTACAACGTAAGATTCGTGTTTTACGCCAAGTATTTAAAATTGATATTTATGTACACATTTAACGTTCTATTAAAAATTAAAATCATTTTATTTATAAAATTACTATCTTTCTTTGCGCCAATGGTTGATCAAATGCTACAAGGGTACTTATGAATGATTCTTTGAATGAATAGCTGATTCGATAGTTAAATCTTTAAAGACTTTGTAGTAGGGCACCGAACTTAAGAGATTTTATCTATGTTTAACTTCGTTTAACGATCATAAAATCTTAAATAACTACACGAAACATTAGAAGCCTTGCAGGAGATGTTATACAGTTTGAATAAATCCTCCCGACTTTTTTACTTATACTTGTTGAACTAGAACAAGACGAAACTCATGATCAACGAACACGTTCTCCCGAGGCCAGTGAATGTCGATGGTGTTACTCTCGAGGTTTTCGATGAATATCTCTCTTCGTCTACTTTGGGCTCATATTCCAGTTGGGTGGACACGACTTCCAGCCGATAGGAGGATCCAGTTAGACTGGACAGCTTTTAAGAAGCTAAACTAAATTCCCACGTCGTCAATACCACAAGGTTTGACGACAACGGTTTTCAACCGATGCGTACTCCCGAAACGAAAGTTGAAGTGCCAAAGAGCCAGACAGATAGTCAGAAGGACGCATGGCCGATGGGCCAACAAGGATCTACAGTGAAGGCCGTTTTAGGAAGACGGAGCGTTGGGTGATCTCCAATCATGTTGGCGATCCAGGCCGTACGGGGCTACTGGACCATCTCCGGCGAGGTGGCGTGCCTGATGGCTGGCTTCTTGCCCTGGGATCTGGACGCAGAATCCTCGCGTCACTCTGGCACGAGGAGGCGAGGTCTCGGGACTGCAGGCTGGATTATATATTCCAACGGCAAAAAAAAAGCCTACGTCC
The DNA here is from genome assembly GCA_029286875.1 of Lamproptera curius. Lineage (NCBI taxonomy): Eukaryota > Metazoa > Arthropoda > Insecta > Lepidoptera > Papilionidae > Lamproptera > Lamproptera curius. The sequence goes on along the minus strand of JAGSMT010000163.1, from coordinate 184,602 downwards.
ATGGTTGAATAAAGGCTGCTAATGATGATGATGATGATGAAACGAAGTTAAGTCCAATACACAACAGAAAGCTTACCTAAATAAAGCTTACATTTCGAAAATGACTTTATATCCTCTGTAGATATATAATATTTAAAAGTATTAGAGCATTAACTTTTAATGAAGTAGTTAATATTTGACTTGAATATGATATATATAGTACTCCAAAATATCCCTCGCAGTTAAGTTCATTAATAATAAGATAAGCTTTATAAAATGACCATGACGTGGGATTAAATAATTTTCTTGACATAATGTTTAATTTCAATTCCTTTTTTTATGTTTTGTATTTAAACATGATGTGTGAAAAGAAAGTCTTTATTTTGTAGTGTTTTTGTTAACGTTTTCAATGGTCCATTTTATTACAATACGCTATGGTCGTTCTTTTAGTCCATTTTATTTTTTATAGAAACACAGTTGACATATTCCAATAACGGAAAACGAAATTGTGATGTACTCATAAAAATGTCAAAAACAAAATCTTATCAGAATATTTATCATTACCAATGCCGAATGTGGACAACAAACTGTCGATGAAAACTTTAATTATTTATAGCCTCACTGCATAAAGGGTTCAAACCAGAAACATTTTTAATCCTTTTCATCTAGGACTATAAGTATTAAAATAATTTTAAAAGTAATATTTATGTATAATATAGTAATACTAATGTAGAAGTCATTCACTTTTGAATAAATCAATAATGTCTAGTACTTTCAATCACAAGAAATGTGTGCTCTTGATAATAATACTTGACTGATGTTTTTGTTTGTCTGTGAGTTGTAAGTTATGATATTCTTAAAGAATATTTTTTGTAAATTATTTTTTGTAACAATATAATGCTTCACCGCATCATTGCAACATATTAGATAAATTATAAAGGCACAGAAATAAACATTTTTCGCCAATAGACAAATGCGTTAAAAAAAATTAAACTATGTCGTAAGAGTAAACAAATGCACAAATACCGTGCAGCCGCAGCTGTGAAAATTAAAATCAAATTTTGATTTTATTTTTAACCTGTATTCAGTATTGTGTAAACTTTTGCTTTTTTTGAAAACTAAAATAATAGAATATATATGACTGTAGGTTTTTAAAGATAAAAGTTTTATTGTATTGCCTTGGATGTACGATCTATACCTTTATAATGATACATTACGGTGTGTGAATTTGACAGATTTTATTTTTATTTTTTTTATTTACGTGATTATTATACATATCAAATCCACTAGTTTACGGCTAATTTATGGTATATACATATACCAACTTAGTCTACCCGTGATCATGGATGCTGGAAAGAATCCGACACGTCGGGAATAAATATATTTAAGTAACGCGAAAAATACGTAAATTAGTGGATTTGATAGATTTTATTTTTTCTAAATTTTGTTTACCATGCGTATCGTTTGCTTTATCGTCGCTTTGTTTTTAAAATAAGTTTTTCACGAAAAAAGTAAAAATAAGGACGAAAAAAAAGCACGTTTTAACATTTATGCTTAATCCGAACATTTATTTATATTTTACTATTTTTATTAAAGCTGTTTACCTCAACGTCTCATATCAAATAAAATTAATTATTAAATAACGTTTGATACGTAAAATTATAATAATATAATATATCTTTACTATTCTAGGTCTAAGGATTAAGCTACGAGAAAGAATGCAGGAATAATAAATTAATAGACTATTTAAATTAAAAGCGCCACTTCCAGTCGGCTTGAGTTAAAGTAAAAGCCATTAATATTAATAACGGAAATGTACGCTTGCGGAAAAGTCTCTTTTGCGGCTAAGTACCTTCTTACCTGGGTTCCGTTTTGGATTACATTAGTGGATTTGATGTGTATAATAATCGCGCAAATAAAAGGAATAATTAAATATTCTATAAGTTATATGACACAAGACTGAGTATACTATTTTCTTTTGAAGTTATACATCTTTAGGCGCGTTAGAAAAATGATGAGAGTGAAATTTTAAGATGCGCGCACCTGTTACACAAAATTAACAGTTTATAATGAAAACGGTGAAATGGACCTTATTACATAGTGATAAGGTTTATTTTTAGTGTAGTGTTAATGGTGTTCTCGTTTTTATTTGCGATAGTTGTTGCATAATGTGCTCTATGAGTTGGGATTAAGGTTCGTTTTTGGTTGCTTATTTTTGAAGTTATACTTCTTTAGGCGCGTTATGAAAAAATGATGAGAGTGAAATTTTAAGATGCGCGCGCACCTGTGACACAAAATGAACAGTATGAAGCCGTCTGCTTAATAATATATTATATATATATATATAAAATATATTAATATATTTATATATTATTATATAAATATATTAATTTTTTAATGATGCCAAAGAAGTATAACTTCTCACGCGCGTACATAAGTACACGCACCCATTTTATGATTATAAATGTTATAATTTTCTTTGAATCATAGTTTACCTGTCAATTTTCCAAATGTTTCTCATTGACTTATTAGTTCATATTACATGCATCATTAATTTAAAGCTGCCAGCATTCTTGTGAAACTATAAATTTAATATTGCGATAAATTTAATATGCGAAGTATGTATATAAAAGCTATATTATGATACTGTAGGCAAAAGTGATTGTGTAAACTAATAATACGTTAGATTAGGTTAGAATATTACCCCCGAACAGGTTCTCGCTTTGTCGTAGCGGTGGGGCTCAGTACCTGCGGCTTCCTGGGCTGGCCAGGGGAAGCTAAGAGGAACCTGGCCGGCCTGAGGTGTAAGGCCGGTTGTGGAGGAGGCTGCTCCAAGCGGCTGAACAAGCACGCTTTGGATGCGCCTTAAGAGGGTGCGAGGGACGGGTTTTTTTTTTTTTTAATTTATTAATTTTTTTTTCCTTGTTCACCTAGCGAGTTTGTGCCAGGGACCTTTTCGCCTTTTTATTTTTGTTCTTTTAATGTTTGTTGTACAATGTTACTGTATTACAAATTTTTGGATGCAGCCGAGTGTGCTGTTACAATTTTTCTACACGTTGTTTACAACTTGATGCTTTTTATACTGAGTTTTTCTAATAGTTTTACATATTTGTCAATTTCTTTGAAGTCCGAGTATATCGGCTATGTCTAATTATTGCCTTATTTATTTCTTTCATTTGTCTGTTGTACAATTTTGTTGTTTGTTACATATGTATTTTCTTATAAAGACATTTCTCTATTTTTAGGACTAATTACTTACGTATCTATTTTACAAAATTTTAATTACTTTATTATCGCGAATTGGGGTCTGCATCAAAATGCAGGACTCAATTTCTAATTTAGTGCTTATTATATTTTATGCTATGTACCTATACTATATACGCTTATTTTACGTTGAATTATGACTACTACCAAACACGATATTATGACTACTTTGTACCTCCCTACTTTGTTCTTTTTGCACTTGTGCATTTCAATACTCAGTATTGAATGCTGCTTAGTAAGCTGTTTGTGCTAAGGCTTCTGGGGTCACGCTCGTGTTTTTACGCGATTTAGTGCAGTCATTCTCCTGCCCAGTGTTCCGTTTCTTAGCTTTGAGTTTGCTGTGTTGGCGGTTGCGATTCGTTGCTACTGTGTGGCTGATTCGGTCGTCTAGCAGTATGCTACAGACGATCTCGCCAGTGCGTCCCACTTTCGTCTTATTGGACACGATTCGCTGAATGCGTTGTGCTCGATGTTACTGTTTTTCGCTTTAGAGCAGTTTTTACATGTCGGTTGCCCTCCTGCCAACCATTCTGCACAGCTTGCTCTCATATGCGGGCCTCCGCAGTGGCTACATACATCGGTGGCTTCACTACAAAGTCGCCTAGTATGGCCGTAAGCGAGGCAACGTGAGCACTGGACCAGAGGCGTTTGATCTACTACCCGCACCCTCTGCAGGTCGACGTACAGCATGCCTTGTGTGGTCATAAGACCCCACAGACGTGGAGACACTCTTAGTACTATATGCGAGGTGAGTGGGTTTCTTGTTTTCTTTCTAAATCTGACTTCAAGTCTAAGGTCTTCCTCACTCACCCCCTCCAGAAGTTGTTTGTTCTGGCTTTTTATGGCTTCTATGAGGTCCACATCTGCGTCGCAGCCCACGACGTCCCTTAACATGATTAGCGGGTCCTTGTTTTTGATGTCCTCCGCCAGTAATTGAGTTCCATCTTCATTGATCTTATTTTTTATTTTTCTAATTTCCTCCCTGTCGCTGCATCCAATAATTATTTTTCTATCTTTCGCTTTTCTAAGTGCGTCTATCTTCAGGCCCTGGTCTTTTGCCTTTATCACTTTTCTGATACGATCGATAACTTCATCACCAGTCTCCATGTCATCCACTGAGGTGATGGCAACTGAGTGGAGCGCCATTGACCTCGGTGGGGTGTTTGGTGTTGCACTCGCTACAACGGTGGCGTACGTCCTTTCCGTTTCTGCATATTCCTTGATGGTCTCCTTCAGCTTCTTCATTTCGGTGTTATTTTCTGCGAGTGCCTTCTCATGTTGTGTTAATTTTTCTATTAGTTTTTCCTCTATTATACTGATTGCTGGTGTTTCTGTCTGGATTTTTGAAGTTTCTTTATCTTCCTGTCTATTTTTACATGTTATGCAGTGTGTAGCTCTCTCCTTACCTTTCCGCTCTGCGTCAAGTTCTTTTACCACTTGGTAAAGTCTTTCAAGCATTTTTGTGATGTCCTGTTTTATTTCAGTTTTGAGATTTCTAGAGTTGTTTAGGGCCAGTTTCGCTTTGTTGAGGCAGGTTTTTGCCTCTGCCACATGTCCTCGTTCTACTGACTCTACACTGCAAGTCGGGTCCTCTCTCGTTTGGTTTGTCCCTCGCGATGTCAGAGCTGTAGATAAGTCAACTCTTGCTTTCTTAGGTACTTCAGAGCTCAGCTCTTTTTCCCACTCTCCTATGCTTTTGCGCACCTTATTTGTAGGGTTTTCTTGGCTAGATGGGCCTGCCATCTCCTTTCGCGCCGGAGGGCTGTGTCGTACCTCAGTCTTTTTAGGAGTGCGGTGACCGAACATCTCGCTTGGGGAACGCGTCGATTTAAAATATACCAAAAGAGATTTTTCCCGTATGTATATTGTACGGGATTTTTTAATTTAGAATTTGGGTCACGGTAAATATAAGCGTATATGTCAATCTATACAATATCAACTTAACGAATTAGTGTTTTAGTCTTATTTACTAATATAATCTTAATAGTTAAAATACCTAGCTTTAAATAGGTATGTCTTTTTAAGTCTTAATCTATATTTATACCTATATTATATGTAATTTATAAAGTAAAATAGTAATAAACAAAAGAAAACTTCAAATTTAATAATTTTTAACTATACAATTTTGTAGAGCATAGTTTTAAGAAAAATTTTTACAATGTTTGCTTTACCTTTTTATTTAATATTAAATGAAGCGGAGAATGGTGCACAGCACAACACTCCAAACCGCAGTCAAATCGGCCCTCAAACGGCAGAGTTATTAAAGTTTTAAAATTTGCCGACTTAAAACAAAATGGCGGGTAAATTCCTAATCTCTGTAACTTCTTTGTTTTTAGTCGCAAAGAGATGCGGTTTCCGGCTTAGTAGTAGATTTCATAAGCTCTTTGTTCCCGTGTAGAGTTTTGGACACTCTTTGTAATAGAGCGCCAAATCGGGTCGGATATTGTGACGCTGGCTGAGATCGTCCACCCTACCAAATTCCACCACCCTGCGACCTCTTGTTACTGAGATATCAGCGTTTGAAAAACTCTATGTAGAGTTGGAGGGGTGGGGGCTCTATTGCTACTTTATTTAGGTCTACAAAAAATAATAAAAATTTTTAGAAAACTCTACATAAAATTTCACTAACTCTACCTTGACTTGTAAAAATTTTTGAAGTTGGTTGATGAAAAATTTTACAAGTCCCTATATGTACTTATATTTTTAGAAATTTTTCTAAGTCCGTCGTGCGTCACGTTGACGTCACTATGACGAAAGCGTTGACGCTCGACTTGGTTAAAATTTTTTCAAGTGGAATTTTACTAAGTCCCGCTGACGCCACTATGACGTAGTTTGTTTATGCACTTTTAAGCAAAACTTTACAAGTCTTTTTGAATGACTTCCACAACTTTTTCAAAAATTTCTTTTGTCATCCTATTTTTATGTCCAAATTTTATTTTAAAATTTTAAAATTTAAGATTTGTCAACGCTTAATTAGTTAATTTCGTTTCAAATTACGTAAAATTACAAAAGATTTTTGGGTATGGTCGTGCTTAAATGCTAATAACTTAAAGGTTTCTTACTTAAAATTCAAAAATTTTGTCTAATTGTACCTGACTAAATGTCCTATGAATTTATACAATAAAATTAATACGTCGTCGCTTTAGATTTTGAGAAATTAATTTTGAAAAAGTTGTTTACACTTTTCTTGCTTAAAGAAATGATTAATTTGAATAACTTATAAACTACTTATCCGATTTTAATTCTAAAAATTTCTTCTGGTCCTCCAGTCGTCAGCTACGTCAATCCATAGTCAGATGAAGGCGGACGGCAGCGGACGGTCACCACGTGCCACGTGGTTTTGATGAAGTTGAGGTTTTGATGGAAGTCCTCATCCGATTTTCCCAAATTTTTGTAGCGGGTAGCTCAGGTGGAGGTGAGCTATTTGTCAACATAAAATTTATGGGTCGTTGCTCAAAATTTTGCGCTCGCACTGAAATACTTCCAGAGTTCTTCAAAATTTGCAATTTTGATGATGTCACGAAAAACAAATTACACCACTCTGTAGCTGTTCACATCGCGCATCCAAAGGCACTGGTATTTTTGATTCACTTGTACCACTTCGAACGATTTTAGTATGCGGAGCGTTATAAAACGTGGCTCGCGGCGAGTAGGTTCCCAATTCTAGTTGTGAGGCCTGGTTGCAGGAGGTAGGTGTGCCGCCCTTCCTGTCTCTCGCAACCAGGGTGGAGTCGGGGAAGAGGAGTGTCGGTATTCCGAGGCCGCTCTCCCACCTCCGCGACTCGAGGGCGCACCGCTGATGCGGTGTGGAGGGGCCGTAGGAGGAGGGACATTCGGCATGGTGTCGTCGATCTCCTCCTTCTGCGGCCGAAATGAAGCTAGCGGCGGAGCGTAACATCGGAGCCGCCGCTGGGGGCTAGGAGTTTGGTCCTGCTTGGTCGGGGAACTCCTGAGTTCTATGGTCTGAGTAACAGACTCGGGGAGTCTGTTACCAACTACAGGGGCTGAGACGAAGGGCGCGCTAGTTCCGACGCGCCCAGAGAGGCAGATGGCCGTAAGGCGAGATGGGCTGCTTCGGCGGCCAGCGCTGGTGGTTGCAGATGAGTACAAAACGTTACTGTGACTGTGGAAGGAACAACGTGGTGGTTTTAGCCGGTGCGAGTCTGACATAACCCGTCTTTGCCCCGCGAGGACGGGTATGCAAGGCATTTCCACGGTAAAAAAAGGTTAGAATATTAACCCCGAACAGCTTCTCGCCTTGTCGTAGCGGTGGGGCTCAGTATCTGTGGTCTGCCCAGCCACGGGAAGCTAAGGGAACCTGGCTGGCCTGTGGTTCAAGGCAGGCCGTGAAGGAGGCTGTTTTAAGCGGGCTTAACAGGCCCGCTTGGTTGCGCCTTGGAGGGTGCGAGGGGCGGGTTGCAGGAGGTGGTGCCGCGCCGCCGCCATCGCCGCAGTTGGTAACACAGAGGAGCACACGGCACCTTCTGATGGTCCTAAATGGCACGGATGAGGTCGACCCAGTTCCGGAAGCGCCAGAAGTCACCCGGGAGAGTTCGGTGCAGCCCTTCTAAAAAAAGGGGCAAACGCTCCGCCCTGGTCCCGATGGCGTTCTGAGACGCGGCTGGCGCTGGCCCTAGGGGACGCCCTGAGCCCAGAGTGAGGGCGATGTTTTCTGCCTGTCTGGCTCAAGGCTTATACCACAGAGGTGGAAGACAGGCAGACTCGTCCTCATTCAAAAGGGGCGCTTGCGGACTCGTTCTCCGGGTGCCTCCGTACTTGCAAAAGTGATCAGGACCTGTCGCATCGACGTGTTGAGTTCCCGTGCCGAGATGTGCTACGGACCATCGAGGTGTCGTGGAGTTACACAGGGTCGGTGTTGGACCCGCTTCTGTGGAACGTTGGTTTTGATTGGTGCTACGTGGCGGCGATATCGAGGGTGTTGACATCACTCGTTACGCGAACGACACCTCGTCACCGCCGTGGCACCACTTTTCGCAGGGCTGCGATTCACGCCACTGCCGGGTCGCTCAAGTAGTCGGGCGCATCCGGCGGCTAGGTCTAGAGGTGGCGCTTGAAAATCGAGGCCCTGTACTTTATGCTTGTTTTGTTTGTTGCGTCCGCGTCGACGTCAAGCCGACGATGAATTATATTGGCCTAGTCCTAGACCGCCGATGGAAGTTTTGCCATTTTGAGCGCTTGCGACAGAGTGGCGAGAGCAGTACAACTCTCGGCAGACTGCTCCACAACACCGAAAGACCCAGCAGCTCCTGTCGCCGCCCGTACGCAGGAGTCGTTTGGTCCATGGTCCTGCATGGGCACTCGTGTGGGCCGACACCTCCAAAAGGAGAGATGGCAGTATTGAGGAGAACCCAGAGGGTGTTGGTGATCCGAGCCGATGGGGCTACGGACCATCTCCGGCGAGGCGGCCTGCCTGATGGCTGGCTCCTTGCCCTAGGACCTGACGCGAAATCCTCGCGTCACTCTTTTCTGGCGCGAGGAGGCGAGGTCGTCCGTTCTTAAGTGGTGGCTTGAAGAGGACACGGCTCCTAACATTCCGCGCGACGCAGGTTCTCTCGGAACATGGCTGTTTCTGGAGGTTCCTGTGTCACGTGGCTGGCAGGAGCCTATGGACGAGTGCCACCACTGTGGCATGTGCAGAGGAGACGGCCCGACACGTGCTGGAAGAGTGCCCGCCTGGATCGAGCAACGCCGAGAGCTGCGTAGTGTCGTGGGGCACGACCTTCACTTCCTGCCGTAGTCGCAGGATGTTAGAGGGCGAAAAGTCGGAGGCGCCGTCCTTGCTTTCTGGAGGACGTGATGGCCGGAAGGAAGCGCGGAAAGAGACAGGGCGGCCTTTAGCGCCCTGGCTCTGGATCTGATCTCGTCTCCTGGCAGAAGAAGGCTAGGGTGCCGAAGAGTGGCGTACGAGCGCAACCTTCCCCTGACACTGAGCCACTGGGCGGCCGGCAAGACGGTGCCCGCCACCCAGAGAAGTGCTTAACTACACTACCCTACCTATATAACAACACCGAGATGAAGGGCACGTTAATTTTGACACGCCCAGAGGGAGGCAGATGGTCAAATGACGACATGGTCGCAGAACACTGCGAAAGAGCTCCTGCGACCCCATCTCTAAGGTGCCAAGAAGGAACAACGTGGTGGTTTTGGTCGGTGCGAGTCCGACATAATTCGTCTTTGCCCCCGCGAGGACGGGTATGCGTAGGCATTTCACGGTGAGAAAAAGGTCAGAATATTAAAAACGCCAATAACAGGCTCTGTTGCTTAGAAAAACATCTTTCGTTGTTTTTTTCTTTTTACGTCTTTTGAACGAAGACAAATCAGGTTCTTTATGTATGATTCTTTTATTGCTGTTAAGTTGTTGTAACGTGTGAAATAATTATACATTTTACGATCTGACTTATTTTAGATCGCCTACTAATAACTAGGCTATACTAATAATCCGTTTGTAGTCCTCACATTTTTATTCAGCATTTGAATGTCAACAACAGTCAACATAATAATAGAAATATTATTCTGATAGGTTCGGGTTAGCTCATCTAAATGCATCTCAGTGCCTCAGCGTCAACCCATCTAAGTGCCAAGGCATTCTGTTAGGGAGTCCGAGAATGTTGGCTAAAGTGGATACCGAACATTTGCCCCAAATTTAATTTGACAGCTTTAAGAACAGGAATGGGAGATTCCTGTCAGTCGAAGCGTCAAAAACTTAGGTCTGCATATTGATAGCACGTTAAGTTGGAAATCGCATATTGCCAGCTTAAGTTAAAAAGTCACTGGTTCCATGCGTTATCTTAAAAACTTTTTACCTGTGCCTACAAAAGCAATGCTAATGCAGGCTTTGATTTTTCCTCTTTTCGATTATGGTGACGCGTGTTACTGAATGCAGATCACCTCAATAAACTAGACCGGCCTCTAAATAACTGCATTCGATTCGTTTTTAATCTTCGAAAATATGACCACGTGTCTCCCTATCGTACACAATTGCATTGGCTACCTATTCGCCAACGACGCTCATTGCGAGCTCTCATGACCCTTTTTTCTTTTCAACATTCTCCATCCACTCCTACTTATATATCCTCGCATTTTCATTAACTCTGTGAAATCACCAACAAAAACCTTCGCTCGACATACAATCGCCTTCTTCAATATCCTGTTCACCGTTGTGTGCAAAAGATTAAATAAATAAACAAAACGGTAAATCATAGCAACTTTAAGGTGTTATACAACCCTACCTTAATAATAACTCAAAGGTTAAATATCAAAGGTAAATCTTGGAAAAATGTAGCGATTGTTTTAATACCAGCCAGCATACTTACTTTAAATATTCGCCATACTGAAGTATCTAAAAGAGAAGTGATTCAAAGCCAAAACGTAGACGAATAACCTCGCTACTCAGTACGTACTTAATACGTTTTAATTTACCGAAGGTTTTAATATTCATAGGCATAGAAAATCAGGCCATAGCGATTAAGAACGTAATTCAAAATCATAGTACTCGAAAGATTTAATAAATAACGTGTGAAATGATACTACTATAATTTTGCATATAATTTTACATAACTGTCTTTGAAGCCTAGTGGTATCTATTCGTGGGTTCGAATCCTGCGGGGACTCAACAAATCTTCATTGTTATTTCCTAGTTGGTAAGGGCAATGCGGATTTGAACATCCCGCGTAACCTCGACACAATGCTCCTCAGGTATCCACACCCTGAGCGCCTTTGCCGAGGTAAACGCCTACAAGGGTGTTTACCTTTCAATCTTTCAGTTCCGTCGCTGGAACCGTATGTCACATCATCGAGCAGTATCATCTATAAAGGTGACAAAATTCCTCGCGTGGTTCTTCGACTGCACACGTATCGGCCCGCACACATCCGAGTGTGTCAGCTCGCCTGGAGCCGACTTCCTCTCAGACACCTTGGAGAACGGTTGGCGTGTCATCTTGGCCTTGATACACACCGCACAATCCTCCATCGCATTGTCGCCGCTTAAACGAAGTCCACGCAGAACGGTGGTCTTAGGTGCCTCGCAAATGTCCTTCACGTTTAAGTGGCCCAAAGCCTTGTGCCAATCCATCAGCTCACGCCTACAGTATATTGAATTGGTTAATAGTAATACATGGATGTTATTATTTTTGATGACCCGCTTGGTGTATTTGTTATTGTACCTGACGGTGACGCCAAGGGGTGTGGGTTCGATTCCCACTACGAAAAAAGTATTGTGTCCTGTACATAGTGAATTTTTCATGTTTCTTCTGGGTGTTTGTCTCTAAAATAAGTATTTTTAAAGAAAGAAAAGTATGACTGTGTATTTATCAGTATTTTGTTGCTTAGTTCGGAAATAGACGGTGTTATGTTCTTTGTGCAGAAAAATTTATAGTATTATTGCTAAATTCAATGCATTATTTCATTTAAAGGTCTATATATAGTTTTACATAATAGATTTTACATAATATTTTTATGTATATATATAGCTTTTACATAATAGATAGTGTAAATATTATAATGACTTGTATGGCGTGTGCTTTAGAACTGAGGTCGTGGTTCGAATCTGCGGGACGCAACAAATTTTCATTGTTGTTTCTAGTTGGTTAGGCATGGCCGATCACCCAATGTCTGAAAAGTAGATGATCCATGCGTCGGATGGGCATGTAAAAGTCGAGTCCACCCACCAACCCGCATTGGACCAGCGTGTGGGAATCGGTCCAAACCCCTAATGGATAGGTGTATTAGGGGAGGCCTATGTCCAGCAGTGACTAACAAAGGCTGATGATGTATGTGTATGTATAATGACTTGTCCAAGATGACCTAACACCATAATCTCTATGGGCTTTTTTTATCTCATCTATAAACCTAAAAATAAGTTTAAATGAATTTACCACAGTTATGACTTGTTACAAGTCAACCGTATAGCTATACATGCGTGTATGAATACAAAATTTATATCTTGTTTTGTACAGAAGCCGAAAGCATGCATACTTTAAATGTTAAAAACCCTTTAATATAAGTATTTTATTGGTTTACCAACGTACGGTCACGTAAGTAATTTTAGATGTCTAATATGCTGAAAATACAAGCAATCAGTTCAAAAACATGATTAAATTATATATGATGGACAATTACAGGTGAACTCCACAAAGCAGATACTAAATATTACTAAAAATAAATTGTTAATTTGAATATGTGCTAGATGAACTACGTATAAAACCACTCTGACATCGTTTCTTTATTGTAAAATTTAAGTGCAAGTAGAATTATAGTCCTGAAACCGACCACCGTTGGATAGAGTTTTTTTAACGAGTACATCTTTTATTTACATGTCGTTAGTTTTATATGATATTTAGAGATTATTTATCTTAATTTCAAATACCTATTTATTTAATATTGTAAACTCCAATAGTTATATAATAATAAATAATAATATTATATAGCATAAACAAACAATTACATTTTAAAACAATATTTTTAAAGAAGATAGAGCTTAATAACGTAAATTTTACTTTAAATGATTACATAAAGGTGGTTATAATAACATTTGTCGTAAGAAACATTGAAACCATTTTCATCCTCAAATCCCTTTGATCCCCTTTAATAGCCTTTAACACCACTTTATTCCGCGAGAAATGACCTCATAAATTTACATCTTAATTTTCTATTTAAAATTCAATTATACGAATATACTTGAATGCTGGATGAAATTCTTTATTTATTCATATATGTGAGGTTAGTTATTTTAAGGTAGCTATTTTTCTTGCGATGTTAGGTAAGACCATAAGATAATTTTGTGATTACAGAGAACTTACTAACGACAGTGGTGGTAATTTCTCCCAACTACCAGTAGGGTATAAACACCTCTATGTTGGTATCAGTTTAAATCATTGTCTGCCTGTGATAGTCCACTGCTGGGCAAAGGCCTCCCCTAATACACCCCTATCCATTAGGGAGTTTTGGACCGTATCCCACCACGTTGGTCCAGTGCGGGTAGGTGGGTGGACCGACTTTTTATTTCAACTTTACGCATGGATCATCTTACTTTTCAGACGATTCGGTGATCGGCCCAATTTGCCCTAACCAACCAGGAAACAACAATGAAAATTTGTTGAGTCCCCGCAGGATTCGAACTCACGACCTCCGGTTTTAAAAATCATGCCCATACCACTAGGCTACGGAGGTAGTCTCAGTTTAAAGCGCTAGCTTAACTTGAATGTTAGCTTTTTATATATAACGCTGAAAAGAAGAACCAACCGCTTTCAATTTTAATGTCATGCTCGTCACAATTATTGTAATAGTTGTTACATAAATTAGTTAAAATAAAAGTTTTTTTTGTATCTTTGGATCATTATAATTTCAGTACCATACGCAATACTCAATTAATTAACCTTCGTTTTGATATTCCCACAAAATTTCCTAACATTTTAATTAAATTTTTATCGACGTCGTAATGAGATCGAGGCATTGTGTTTCAAAAACAAGAGATTATGTTAGTTTTTCGCTTTCGTTTATATTTCATTTTGTGTGTTTTAAAGAACCTTCTTTAGTGTTATATGGTTAACCTGCTAAGTTACTACCTTTGACACCTTTTCTTTTATCAGTACCCACAGTCTAACCTCTTATTTTGAGAAAATGTCTGTAATGTTAAAAAGTAAAAGATTCATTCAAGTTGTTTTTCTGGACAATAAAAAAATGCTTTTTATGAGCTATTGTTCATACATTTTAAGAACCTCATTGAAAATTATGCGTGAAAGTTTGAACTTACTTGAAACTTATTTCGCAAGATATATTTAACATTACTGTTATGATTATTTAAAAACACAAGTCAACCACACCCGATGAATATCGGAAAGTGAAACCTTCGGGAAAAGTGGCACTACTTCTACATATTCGTGCCCCTGGACCTGCGTGTACTTAGGACAGTGGTCAAAGGAGATACCTTAAGAGATGCCATACTCGAAGATAGCTAAAGCTTTAAAACCACAGAACATTCCCACCCTTTCGGTACAACTTATGTTCCTCCACACACTTAATATCCTTATGGCATGGTGCCGGTCACTTTGGTGCGCATCTAGAAGTAGATAACCCTGTGGGATCGGTCGTCTCTCTTCGAGTGGCCGCACTCTATGGATTCTCCGGCAGTATCTCAACTGCCAGTTCACGCTTCTTTTCACGCTTCTTTTCACGCTTCTTTTCACGCTTCTTGTAACTGTTTAACCCGCCCTTGTTGCATTAAATCCTCGGGATAACGGCACTACCTATTGCTTTAGACCCAAGGAAAAAGCAGTCCTTGCGAGTTTTGAGCCCCAAGCATGCGTTAACTGCTGTAATCTCGGCCACACGGCCAGCTCCTCGGCTGCCCTGAAGCGCCAAAACGCTGAGTTGTTGGAACCCTACGGAAGCCCCTTCTAGGCGACCACCACTCAACCCATTCTCTGGCAATGCATTCCCACCCCTCTGTCCTTTCAACAATTGGCAGTTTCAGCCCGCGAGGCTACAGCCAAATGCATACCGGCTCGCCGCCGCCAAACGTTCAGCATGCTAGTCATGGCTATGGCTACACTGAGCAAGACGCTTCACTATTTATGACGTAGCTGGGCCTTTTCATTTTGACGACTTCAATAATGCCACGACCGAATTCGCTGCCGCAGGTAACGCGATGGCCAGGCTTAGTATTCTTGTTAAAACAAGTTGTTTTAGTTAACGTCTTTACAGTAGAATTCGTTCGACACCCACGCAGTAGTCACACACACACCTACACTTAGTAGTGTAAGACAACGATGACTTCAAAGTCAAGCAGTGTTTTATTAGTACTTTTAATCTCCTAAGGAATCAGTCCCGCGCTTGCGCTCGCTAATGTTGTAACGTAATTCAATTATAGTTTGTAAGATATTCTTTGTATATAAATGTTATAAATTGTTGTTTTATCTTACATACAATAGTCAATATGCTATTTATTTAAAATCTTATTAGTATTTGTATTGTACTTGATAAGTAATATTTATAAGCAACTTATTACTTTTTTAAAACGTATTTTAAAATTACAATAGTTTCTGTGAGTTTTACTTAGTTTATAAACGTTTTTGTCGACCTTCTTAAATATATTTATTTATATAAAGACATTCCTACCTATATATTGACTCATCACGATATCTCAGGAATCATAAGACGTAGCGACTTGAAATTTGGTAGGAATATTTCTTTTGCGGTGTAGAGGTCAGCTAAGAACGGACTTTACGAAATTCCAACCACAAGGGGGGTTAAGAGGTTGATAGTTGTTCCATAAAACTTAAATTTATTGTACATTTTGAAGCGATACCAACAATACCGATAGATTCGGGTAACAAGTAGTTTTTTGCGCGAAACAGCCATATAATTTTTGCTGCCATAATTTGAATGTTTATTTTTATTTATTATTAAATGAAACTAATTACTATCTACTTCATAAAGAATCTTTACAAAAAACTTCAATATAAGACACTTGTAGTCCGATAAAAAACGAACAAATAAAATTTTAAATTTTCTTTTCCTGTCAAAGCAACTACAAAGGTAAAAGGTAAAAATTATTTTTCATTGTAAGAAGCCATTTAATGTAAGGCTTTGACTTTTTTAACACATTTTTAAATCGACAACTAAAAAACTAAAAAAATATTTTTCAGGAGTAGAACCTTGAGCTCAAATGCTGCAGACGGTCTAATACTATATTATATGTTTGTAAAATAAAATTTATTTCGTTTGTCTCAAATAATATTTTTTTTCCTAAAATCAGTCGGGTAATGATGTACATGACAATGTTCAAAGTATCTTACGAATGATTGAGTTTCTACGTTCGACAAATCAGCACGTACTAAATTTAAAAAAAAATGCTTTAAGGCATGCGCTTGTTAGATCTATAACTAGTTTTGTTATCGATAATTTATAAGATTAAGTTAGCCAAAAAATTACAAAAAATTCCATATAGTTTGTCATCACGGCAACCTACTTCTAAAGGAAAATTTATGAACAATTACATGTTGTAAAATTCTGCTACGTACGCTTAATGGTAATGCATCCCTAGCCAAAGTGAACACGGTACATAGCAAGGGCTAATTCGCACATACGCTCGATTAACTTTATATGAGCCAGTGCCGTCATTTCATTTTAAAACGTTAAGTATAACGCGATTAATATTAATTTGTAAGCTTCCAAGCATCATTAGGATAATATTGAAAATTTACACTGTCAGTTGATGTACTTTTACAAAATGTGTTTAGATATTTTTAAGGATAGATAGGTTTTACGATGTAAACCTTTACACATTTTCTGTTTTGTAGCACGATATTTTAATTTTAAACAAACGGATTTAAGCGATTAATTTTTAATTTTTGAATAAATCTCTTAAACCAAGTATTATTAAAACGATAGTAACCGAAACAAAATGAAACTACACGATAACCTTTTAAATGTATAAAACAATTCTTATTCTTTAGCTACAAAATGGAAAATTTTATATACAAATAATTCATAACATTAATGATTAAATAATAGGTAAATAATTAATGTCTTTTGAAGTATTTTTTACATATCGTCTTATATTTCAAGTACCGCTTGAACGTTATCCAATACGACATGATTGATAATTTAAAATAACAAACAAACAGAAAAGTTCGATTCCCATTAGTTACGGCTTCAACTTTGTCGTATGTCGGTGGCGCTCAGTACTTGCGGCGTGGTCAAGATGTTATTTGAATCGATGCGAGTCCGACATAACCTGTCCTTGCCCTCGCAACCGAAAACTTTTATTTTTGCTAGTAAGGAAAAAGCAAATTTGTAGCTGACTTTAAAAAAAATTGTAACCGAGGGGTATTTATCAAATTTTGTATGATGCAGTTAATTTAATAAATAAGACAGTGCAACATTTTCAGCAGAAACGTACAAGAATATTGGAGGAACGTACGTAGTAAAATCTTCACCTCCTCGCATAATATCTCCGCGGGGAAATAAAACAGATGCTATTTCAACTATTTAAGCGGTAGAGGAGAAAATTACTTCTGCCAGTATTACAGACGTCGCACGATTAAACTGAAAATTAAGCTCCCCTTAATCATAAGAGGTGAAGTTAAAGACTGAAGGTACTAAAAGTAACATGCAATTTTTATTTTGATAAAATATTAGAGTAAGTTTAATTCATAATAGTTCATATGTATTAAGTCACAAAGATTATTGTTTTTTAAAATTTCACCATAGAAAAGTTTCCATTTCATAGTCCTTACTCAAAAATCGTCGCAAATTATAAAAATAATAAATCTTGCCCCAATTTCGGTTACTTTATTGAAACGGAACACGAAAGTAATACAAATAATCACGGTAATAGCGAAATTTGTTGTCACATTTCCATTTTGCGGTAAATTTTATCTGTTGCAGATTAGCCTTGCTAACAGAACATAACATCAATAACCTATATCAAAGTTTTTAATATAAATTGAAAAACATCGATTTATATAACCCACTTCCAAGTTCTAACAATGATAGCAGTAACGGCGTTACGTAAATAGAAAATAATTTTATTTACTTATTACATTTTTACCGCTTGCTCATAAAATTTGCGAAATAAAATGTTGCCGCGTATATTACACCGTGAAGTGAATGATCTGCATTGCCCCGGCGTCAATAAAAAAAAGATAATGGAAGTGATTTCAGAGATCAGACAAATAAATTGTCCAGAATTCGTTATAAATTTAGACTATTTAATAAAACGAAGGAACTTATTTGGCTTAAGTAGAATATATAATACAAATATTATATAAAAGAATCTACCTGTGCACTAATCTACCAATGTCACATTTCATGGCTTCAGTCCTGAATCAAAAACGTTTGAAGTTTTTGGAAGGATTATGAACTTCGATTAGAAGCAACTTCTTTTTATAAAAGAACGATCAGCATGCAAAAATGCTTAAGAGTCCATTATAATTTTCTCAGCCACCTCACCGCGAACTTTCTTATATGCTGGGTGTCTCAAAGGAAAGTTCAAATTAGTTTTGGTTATTGAGTGAACGACACTATTCTGAGGGGCGTGACCAGTTCAACACTGGAAAAACCTAAATCCGGGCGTCCAAGATCTCCGAGAACGGTCAAAAACGAAGAAAGTGTCGCCCAGTCTATTCAGGAAGATCCGAACCTTTCAATTCGGAAGCGCTGTGGCTCTAAACGTGCACAGATCGTTATTATGCCGCATTTTGCATAAAACACCTACAATATGCAATTGTTGCAAACATTAAAGCCTCAAGACGCTGGTCACAGGCTTGGCTTCATAAACCAGATTATTGAGCTCATTCCAACGTTTACCAACATCTTGTTTTCGAATGAAGCCCGGATATGTCATCAATAAATTGCCGCTACTGGAATGCAACCAACCCAAAAACAAAACATAAGACACCTTTACATTCGCGCAAAGTCACCGAATGGGCCGCAATGTCGGCGCGAGGAATTATCGGCCCTTACTTTTTTTAAGATGGAAGCGGACGCACTGTTACAGTTAATTCAGAGCGTTATGTGAGGATGCTAGACGACTTCTTTGTGCCTGAGCTGCATAGCTATTCTGGTTATAACCGAAGAACATGGTTCCAGCAGGACGGAGCAACTTCGCACACGTCCAATAGGTCTCTGTCAAGAGTACGTGAAAATTTTCCTAGCAAATTGATCTCGAAGAGAGGTGACATGAGATAGGCTGACGCAGTCGCGATTTGACACCTATGAACTTTATCCTCAAATACAAAGTTTACGCCAACAAACCGACTTCCCTTGCACAATTAAAATAAAATAAATATCCGTCACGAAATCGCTACCGTCCCGGATTATACCTGTCGAGCCGTCATAGGCAATTTTAGTGCTTGATTAAAAGAATGCCGTGAACGCAACGGTTTACATTTGGACGATGTCATTTTAAAAAAATAATTTCCCATACAGTGTATTTTAAAATGTAATAAAGGTTTTTTCAATAACTCCTTACTTAAAAAAAATATACTTTTAAATATGACATTTCTTTTGAGACACCCTGTATATAATTTGATTCGAATGGTATACAGGATATCATTTGACACGTCCACGCCTCGAAAATATTTCCAATGACATTCAAGGTACCGATGTAACCGTTTTAAAAGTTCCGAATGTATATTGTGTTTCTTATAGTGCTTCGGTATATTATATACTAAATACTGGTAATTAGATATGCTTGTATTACAGGATGAAAAATTCCAATCAGTGTGGATTTACAGTAAAGATATATTAAAAATCCTGTGATTGCAGTTATGTCCGTAACATAAGTGTCGTTTAAATTATGCGGGTAATTGTCGCTAAAATGCGGCAAAGTATATTTCCAACCCCTTTTAGACCTGATTTTTTTTTTTTAAATTTTTGAAGGATTTTATTAAAGTTTTTCGTATTATTGAGCAGGTATTGAAAAATCTGTTGTTTTCATTATTTTCCGGAAAGAGTTTTTTTTATTCCTCAAAAACATCCGGCCCAAGGATTAAAACAAAAATGTTGAGCTGATGTTAAATAATATATAACATTTTATAACGTTTTTATTAGAAAAGTATTAAAAATATTACATAATTAAAATAAATTTCTTTAAAACAAAAAATTAATCTTTAAAATAATGAAAAATTTCTTCTAAAGAAAACAAATAATAAACTTTGGGAACTTTGGTATGAAACTTAAGAAACAATTTTGTCTTTGTTGACAAAGTACATTGCACTTTATATTTGATTCGTTTTCTTTTGATTTGGTTTTGGGGTTCCTGAACCGTCGTCATGAGCTGGAAAGTTCAACACCATCTCGAGCTATTTGTTGACGGACGCAATTTCTCCCGGCTTTAGAAAATTACCGGAAAAGGACTGTAACCTTGCGACCCTTTAAACCGGGAAATTTTATTTCGAGAACTAAACTTTGACAGATGTTGGAAAGTAAGAAGAGTAACCGTTTTGTTTGGATTTCCAGCAAATGTTATTCTGCATATTCACGATAGGAACGACTGCCAGATCTAAGGTGAAAAATCATTCGCAAAAGGCACTTTGCTTTAAAACGCCTATAATAGCTCATCAGTTGATCTAGAGATCAAACCCATCCGGGATTGTACTTTGACTATTTCGGCCTCCCTCAACTTTAAATCTTTTATCTGTTTTTTACCATCTTTTACCATCCTTTTCTCCTATGCCAAAAGTTAGATGCTGTTCCCTTTTTGTTATTCAGCCATTTGACCATGGTAACATCCCCATCAGTACTAAATCTTTCACAAAACCCTAGGGCTTTTTTATTCATAGAGCAATGGTGGTCTTGCAAATTTTGAACGAGCTGTGCAAGTGGCCATTTTTATGTTTTAAAATTTGGAGCATGTAATGGGACGAGAAGTTATTATCACAGATAACTATGGCCCTATTCCCACCGACTTTTTTATTAGATGCAATACTCCGATGCCCAAAAACCATCATTCTCTTGTCTAATTCTAAGAGTTTGAATATTAAAATCATAGGCTGGCCATTCTGTCCACAAGAAAAAAACTTTTTTTCCCCATGGAAGGTTTCCTTTACATATTGTTTCAGAATCTTCCTGTAAAAGGTTTTTTGTTATCGCACACATTCTTCTCAATGGTATTCAAGCAAAAGGTTTCGAATTCATGTGATCGTCGGCTTGTAAAAATTGGAAATTTGGGGGTTTTCAAATTATCCTAGTTTTAGGGTTCAAAAATTTATCTCGACTTGTTTATAAAAAAGAAATTTATGTTATTTTCCCAATACATTTTAAAACTGGATAAAATATTCCGGTAAATAAATTTAAATAATATTTTTTTATTGTGGATGAGGTATCCTTTGGCTTTTCCTGACGTACAGAATAAATTTTGGCTTCAGCCATCTGAAAAAAGCGTTTGGGGACATATTTATAAGTAATCGAGGGTCTTAAATGGACAAGTCATAGGTAAGGAAATACTCTAATTTATTTGCTTGCCCACTTTTTTTGGTTTGGTGTAAGAAAATCAAAATTAATTAGACGTAGCTGGCTCTAACCCCCTCTTCAATAGCCAGCCCTCTGGCTTTCTTTAACCAAAATTGCGTCTACCTTCTCTTCTTTCGTCTTGATGTTCGGGTTTTCCGGGGGGTCTTTTTTGTAATATTACATCACACCCAAACGAACATGACTCGTAAATGGAATTATTTTTCCTCATCGTCCGAAGACAACTCCAAGTCCGACAGGGGTGTCCATTTTCCAAAACTTTAAAGGTCCCTCGAGAACATGGATCCAAATAAGCCTGTAAAAAGTTTACTATTAAAATTTACATTATACATTTACCAAATGTACCTTTTGAAAAATATAATTTTAGGTTTCTAACTGTCTATGAATATTTGGAAAAAAAATCGCAAAACCATTGTCCACGTTTTAAATAACTAGTTATTTATTATACAAAAAACGGAAAATGTTAATAAAATACAAAAGTTCTTTGCCTTTGTAAATCCTTTGAAATATATTTTTAAACATATTAAAAATGAAAATAAAGGAAAAAATCCTTACCCACACTTAAACTTTCCCAGTGACTGTGAAACAGACTTTTTTTACCTAAAAGATAACGTTAGAGGTATTGTTTTAGGGATTTACAATGTTTCCCAAGCGGTAACAAAGTTTTAGTTAGAGAATTTTTATTTTTTAAAGAAATTTAAAAATTATATGTTCATTTGCCGATCTGAAAGGGTTATTGATACAAAAACTTGACTTAAGTTTTTGATTTGAAGGTTTGGATGATTTTTTGTCAAATGTCTTCGTCACTCTTTTCCTTTTCGCGATATTCCTTACCAAAAAGTTTACCCTATTTAATTTTGGCCAAATTTTTAAAAGCGAAAACGTTAAATAGCTACGAATATGCACAAACGTGACATGAATTAAAATCACTTTAAGAAATATGTGAAACAAAGGATCTTTTCCAAAACTCCAACTAGGAAAGAGTATGTCAACTTTTAGAAGTCGATTAAATTGCACAACATAGTAATATTGAGGTACACCTATGAAGACCATTAAACTTTCTAGCCACATTGCTGACAAAAACTCGAGACAAAAACAAAAGTTTTTAAACGGTATAGAAGCAAAATTAACACGCATAGTTTCTTGTATTTCTAAAGATGTTACAAGGGATAGGCAAACATCAGAGACTTAACCACAGTCAGCCCACAACTGAAAGTAATTAAACCACACAGGCACAACAGTCCTGCTTACGTTTGGCGGGTAAATTGCTAGCCCTATTAAAACCGTGCATACTACAATTTTACGCCACACAACGCAAAAACTGGAGTTAGGTGCAAAAATTAACGGAAAAATGAATCTAATGAATAAAGAATTTCTACGTAACTGATAATCCGTACATAGTACTATCTGTCCTAGACATTTAACGAAATGATAAACTGCATCCTCAGCGGGCAATTCAAGGCAAGGTTTTCTTTTAACTTCCTTCGTGCTCCCATGGGATACCATTTCTGAAATCTCTCACCAACGTTTTATAATCTAAGCGATTCCTTCATCTTCAGCTCGATCTAAACCTTTAACATGCATTTTGCACTCATATAATGTCTGAGCATGTTTTATTTTTTCTTTGACACGTTGTAATATAATTTTACGGTCCTCGGGAAATTTTTGTAGTGATTTGAGAACATCAACACGAGAAATATAAAAAACTTCACAATAAGTTAAACAACAAACATTTACTTTTCGCCTTTGGTGACGCAAAAAAGCAAATATCTCCAAGTTCCACTAGTAACAGATATTAATGGTGTTACACCGTCATCGTAACTGAATAATACCAGCTTTTATGTAATATAAATGACTATTACTTTGTATCGTTTATAGTCACACAACCATCTCTGATAAGAGTCTGAAGTTTTTCTGAAAGTAGGGCTATGATAGAATACTGACCATATACAATCTTGTTTAATTTCAACTCTTAAATATCTTGGCAATTTAAAAATTATATTAGGAATTCCTGTCACGCCTTCATGCTCCCTCCATATAATCGTTGGTTGCGATAAATTTAGACGTGATAATTCCCAACTTCTATTGATCACCCTCATTACTTTCCTTAAATTGCCTTTCTTTCTACTTCGTTAACATGTTATGATCTTGTTTCTAATTATTCCAACTTAAACTAGTTTCTTTTTTCGACCGGAATACAATACCACCACTGCTCTCCATGAAAAAACTTAAACTTTGGTAACATATGTAACACTTTTAATGGAGATAATTAATATTTCATTTTATCTTTCATGTTTGCCTAATCTGATATCGATTCACTGCCACACGAAAATGAATAGATGAATAAGTAATTCGTGTTATTAGATACCACTGGACATAGATTTCTAATAGCACGCTACTGAAAACAGTCCTTTGCCCTACTCAACCATTATTTGCCATGCGCCTTGCTTAAAACATATGCTTGCTTATATGATTAAAACAATTAAAATTGTGTGAATTCGCTTTACGTCCAAACAAAAATGATACATAATGTAAAGATGACAAAATCTTGACCTTATATTGAACAAAACTCTTAGTTAGAGAGTCTCTGAGATTATGCAAGAAGGTAACGAATACTACCGTAGTCTCTTAAACCAAAATATAGCTTATGCATCCATTTACTTTTAATGAACTATTGTAACGTTGTTAAAATAATTAATCTGAATACATATATTCTCGTTTAACTCGAACAGTTTCTGAATATGTGAGTGGATTTATTTTCAATGCCTTTAAATACAACTTGATCACTCGCATGTGTAAATAGGTATTCTATCAAGCTTGAACATTATATTTTAAATGATCGCTCGTAATTGCAAATTTTAATATCTTTGGTCAATCAACAAAAAACATATTGTGGCTCAACATTTGCTGTTTCCAATGTTCTAATAAGGGCGTTTGCTTTAGAAACCTGAGGTCCTGGGTTCGAATCCTGCGGGGACTCAACAAATTTTCACTGGTGTTTCCTAGTTTGTTAGGGCAATTTGGTTCGATCACCCAATTGTCTGAAATGTAAGATGATCCATGCGTCGGATGGGCATGTAACCACCAACCCGCATTGGACCAGCGTGGTGGGATATGGTCCAAAACCCCCTAGTGGATAGGGGATATAGGCCTCCCCTGATACAGGGGAGGCCTATATCCAGCAGTGGACTATCACAGGCTGATGATGATGATGATGATGATGAATGTCTTAATAATGGCTCTAACTTTTTACATTCTTCAGGTTTTTAATTAATTCAATTTCTTACCTCAGTTACAAGCATAAAGTTGTATTACTTTTGTAACGAAATTTTAGGATTGTATGCTTGAAACATTATCCATGGGATATCATCAAACAGTAATTTAACACATTTGCTCTAAGTAGACTCTTCCTGTGTACCCACCTGATTATGTAAAATTATTCAAAAGCTAAGGTGTTAAGTCATTTTGGATGATAAGTATATATACACTATGTATACTCTTTTTACACTTATCATCCATCCATTTAATGACGTTTAATATTTATTTTTATTTTAATACAATAAATAACGTTCTATAACTGAGACTTCTGCTACATGTATAGATAATATATTTACAAACTGTAAACCTTTAAACAAGACAATAATTACAAAATTAAGTTCTGACCACTGTGGCTAGCTTGCTTCTTTTAGATTAAATAAAATATCGGACAAAAATACAAATAAAAAATTATGTTTGTTCCCATGTATAAAAAACGTATTGAGAAGTTTAGAAGTAATATATTACAAAAATTGACTATTTACTAGTATGATGATAACCACATGTGCTGTATAATACATTATTCTCTTTTATAAGGAAAGAATTTAAATCCATATTTACTTCTAAAACGTTAAATCAAAGGGTTCTGTAGCTTTTAGTGAATGGGCAAGAGTTGGAATTCACAAAAGCAGGCAAAGGTTATAGGAGCTTTACAGTGAAAAACATATAATCATAATAAGACCGTTGTTGCACATGTCAGTGCTTATTCAAAAATATTTTAAAAAGTTTGTACTGTCGCGAAATCTCTATATATCAAAAAAAAAATTAAAAATTCATCAGACAAAATAAAAATGACTTGGAATATTATCAACAGTGAAACTGGAAGGGGTAAGAGCAACTCTAATATAACTCTAAATATTGATGACCGTTATATAGAAGCTGACGAAGATGTTGCTACTTATTTCGAAAAATTCTTCTCGGACATTCCAGTTTCTACTACCAAGTCACTTTTATCTTCTCCAACAGTTGCCGAGTCACTATTAAAAGATAATACCAATGAATGTACAGAGAATTTTAATTTTACGGACGTAAATACCGGAGATATTGTGAAGTACATTTAAAACTTTAGATATAAAAGAAACTACAGACCTATGGGGATCTCGTTCTATTATCGATGTAATATCACCTCACCTAGCAGCAATATTCAATGTAAGTATCAGAAGGGCGAGTTTCCTGACCTAATGAAGCATAGCAAATTATTCCGATATTTAAATCAGGATGTAATACGGACCCTAATAACTTCAGACCAATATCTATACTGCCTACTCTTAGTAAATTATTTGAAAACTCTTACTAAATCAATTAGTTAAATATTTCAATCGTAATTGCCTTTTAAATAACAAGCAGTTTGGATTCACTAGGGTCGCTAAACAACCGACGCAGGCATCAGGCTAGTCAAAAGCATTTTTGAGGCTTGGGAAGCATCACAGGATGCTTTAGGCATTTCTCTGATCTCAAAAGGCTTTTGATTGTGTCACCATGAGACCCTGGTCAGGAAATTAAGTCACTATGGTATAAGAAATACCGCACTCAACCTTCTGTCTTGTACTTGAGCTATCGAATTCAGAGGGTTGACGTGAATGGTAAAGATCTCCGGGGCCCCGGTAAATATGGGGGTCCCACAAGGATCTATTCTTGGGCCTTTCTCTTCCTCATTTATATAAACGACTTACCATGTGTGATAAATAGCGAAGAGATAGTATTATTTGCAGATGATACCTGATTTTAAATAACGACATCGTCAATAAATGACATGTAAATAATACTTCTAGATGCGTGGTTTAGTGTTAATAACTTGTATTAAACCAAAGGAAAACAAAATGTATTAGATTCATGACTCTAATGTGAAGCATGGTAAATTTGAAGTGGTTATAAATGGGAGGCGTTAGACGTAGTTGAATCAACTGTATTTCTAGGAATAACTGTAGATACAGAAACTACAATAGGGCCCCCATATTAATAGGCTAGCAAGAAAACTAAGCTCTGCAGCTTACGCTGTGAAAAGAATTAGATTATTGACCGATGTGGAGACAGCTCGTTTAGTATATTTCAGCTATTTTCATAGTATTATGTCTTATGGCATTCTACTGTGGGGAAATGCGGCGGATACTAATACGATCTTTGTCCTCCAAAAACGTGCAATTCGTGCAGTCTATAACCTGGGCCCCAAAGAATCATTAAGAAAGTTGTTCACTGAAATAAAAATAATGACCGTTAGTTCTCAATACATATTTGAAAATTTAATGTATGTGCAAAAAATAGAGATGATTTCCTAAGACATTGTGATGCACATGACATAGATACAAGGAACAAACATAATTTAATTCTTCACAACTAGACTGGAAGAATAAGTAAGTCTTATGGGACAATGTTTTTACAACAAAATCCCAGTAAACGTTCAGAATTTAACTATTAATAAATTTAAAAGGTAGTCAAAGAACGTTTATGTGTTAAAGGTTATTACGATATTAATGAATTTTTAAATGATAACACAGCCTGGTAATGGAATGCTCGCTCTAGGTCCTCTTTCAAAATTGCATACTATGTAATGTCGAATTATCAAATTGTTTGTTATTTTAAAAGATGACATAAAAATAGCCGCTGAGTTTCTTTCGCCGGTTCTTCTCAGGTCTGTGGCGTCCTTTTCCGAACCGGTGGTAGTGTGTTTGACAATCAATAAGCAAGTGTAAACTTCTATATTGAATAAAGATATTTGAATTTGAATTTGAATTTGAATTGAATTATGACTTATGTAAACAAATGTAAATGATGATTGTTAAATGAATTAAACTAGGTAGAGAAAACTGGTACTTACTTATTTAAGTTACACTAAGTTAAATTGAAAACAATGTTAATATTAATTAATAATTTTTATTCGAACTGCAAAGAATTTAAATTCTATTCAAATTAAAAGTGAGGTTTATTAACGCTTCGTGCGGTTGACACTTGGAGTTCTACAAACTTTTGCAATTAAGCGGTTCATAAATATTAACACAAATTCATTAACGTAATCAAAGACTGGAAGTTTTGATATCTGTACGCCCATTTAGCAACTTAACTTTAAAGGTGGTGTGTAAAGAAAATTATCATGGTTAAAACTTTAAATACTAAACATTTCCATAAACAAAAGTAAACTTACCATTACTTTCGTGAGTTAGCTACTAAAGCAGTGTGTTTTTTAGTTTATTTCCTTTGAATAGTAAGTGAATAATGTAATAATGACTGCCTCCGTATCCTAGTGGTATGGGCGTGTGCTTTAGAAACCGGAGGTCGTAGGTTCGAATCCTGCGGAGACTCAACAAATTTTTATTGTTGTACCCTAGTTGGTTAGGGCAATTTGGGCCGATCACCCAATTGTCTGAACAACAAGATGATTTATGCGTCGCATGGGCATGTAAAAAGTCGATCCAGCGTGGTGAGATATCGTTCGGAACCCCCTAATGTATAGGAGTGTAGAAGGGGAGGCCTATGTCCAGCAGTGGACGATCAAAGGCTGATTATATGATGTAATAACTCTTTGGTTAGGCATTTGTTGACTAACTCTAGTAGTTTGTTCGTCAGGACCTTTGTCTTGTTCCATGTCTCGCAAATGAAAGGCAAAATAGGCTATACTATGGAGTCGAAGAGGAAAATTTTGAAGTCCTAGATAGTTTTCAACTGTGCAAAGGCGCTTTTCGCTTTTCTTTTCCTAAAATCTACGTCTTTTGGTAAAGATGATGGCAAGGTACGTACATTTGTTTACAGATTCTATAGATATATCATTGAGTTTGATGGGTCGGTTGTCATTGAAGTACATATAATGACACACGTGCAGGGGACCGTACCTAGTGTAATTACTAATTAAACATAAGATCTCATACCTCACGTCTAGTGGATTTTGACGTTTTACTCTGCGATTATTTTGAGTAGGGCGTATTATAATACGCCCTACTCAAAATAATCATAAAAAAATGGTATATAACCATCATGTCAACTTCTAGCTCGTCTCGCCATTTTATTATAAAAGAAAACTTTGCAGAATTACAACTATTAACCATAGAGATTACAAAACTAATGTTTTTTAGCTGACAACAAAACCAAAAAGGGTTACACCAATCGCGTGTAACTTATTGAACCTTTAAATTTCATTATTTGATTTTGTTGCTAAATACTCAGACATTTCAATAACTAATAATTTTTTGTATTTACAATGATTGCACGGAACCGTTGCTATAGCAATTTTTATTGGCTCTATTAATTAACTTAACAGTAAAGACTTTTTATTTTAACAACATATATTTTATTATCAGATAAAAAAATGATGAAAATTTTGAACTCGCGACATAATAACAGATCAGTACACATAACATTAATGTACATTGTATATTATTCTACCTTGTTTTATACATTCCATGAAATAAAAAAGGGCTATCCTGCTAAATTGGGGCATATTATGGCCATGTTAAATCGTCACAATATTATTTAAATACTGATAAATTTTGAAAATTGCAATGTTTTTTACAACCATAAACTATGCATAAAACCTATCTTAATTAACAAAGAGACTTTCCAACGAATCACGTGATATTACGATCTTCCATTCCAGTGCATTGCCTTAAGCATCCCATTATGCTGTTGTGAATAGACAACACCCTTGGAGTTTTCTATTTCATAAAGCTATTTATATTCAACTACTTTTTTTGCAATATGCTCTTTACGTGTAAAAACTAATTTATGCTCAATTTATTTGGATGTAAAATTCGCAAGTCATGACTTCTGTTACATTATTAACCGCAGTTCTAAAAGCTTAAAACAAAACGTATGTTTACGTTAATAGTTTTTCATTTGAAAGGTAGCACTCGTGTATATTTCTATTTATCATCATCATCATCAGCCTGTGTCAGTCCACTGCTGGACATAGGCCTCCCCTAATGCACGCCACTGCTCCCGATCTTCGGCTATTCTCATCCAGCCCACACTCTCTCCATCTTGCCGCAGGGCGTCCTATACTACGTTTACTAAGCCCTGGTCTCCACTCCAGAACATTCCTACTCCAGCGGTCGTCAGTTCTTCGGCTTATATGACCGGCCCACTGCCACTTCAGCTTACTAATCCGGTGGGCTATGTCGGTGACTCTGGTTCTCTGACGGATCACATAATTTCTGATGCGGTCTTTCAGAGATACTCCGAGCATAGCCCTCTCCATAGCTCGCTGAGCGATTTTAAATTTGTGGACCAGTCGAACCGTAAGTGTCCAAGTCTCGGCACCGTAGGTCATAACGGGTAGGACACACTGATCAAAGACTTTCGATTTGAGGCACTGTGGGATGGGTGACGAGAAAACTCGGTGAAGCTTATGAAAAGCTGCCCAGCCCAGCCGAATCCTTCTGATGGCCTTCCCCTCAAAGTTGTTTCTACCTAGCTGAAACGTTTGCCCTAGGTAAACGTACTCCGAAACTACTTCGAGGTGGGTGCCATCAATTGTGATCGGTCCTGGATCAACGTGTTCGTTAAACTTGACCTTGACTTTTACCCAAGTTCATCCGGAGACCGATGCGTGCAGCAGACTCAGCCTGGCTTTACACTATTTTCTGCAAGTCTTTTTCGGTCTCAGCCATGATGACGATATCGTCTGCAAATCGCAGATGTGAGATGTACTCGCCGTTCACATTTATGCCGTGTCCTTACCAGTTGAGCTTTCTGAACATGTCCTCAAGCACAGCGGTGAATAATTTCGGAGACATGACGTCTCCTTGTCTCACACCGCGGTGCAGGGGGATAGGCGCAGTCTGCCCACTTTGGACTACGATAGACATAGTGGCGGCGTTATACAGACATCTCAGCATCTCGATATATCGCTAATCAATTTGGCACCGCTGTAAGGACTCAAGGAAAGACCAGGTCTCGATGGAGTCAAAAGCCTTCTCATAGTCCGCAAAAGCCATGCACAGGGGCTGGTTATACTCATGTGTCTTCTGTATAACTTGCCTCATCCTCTATCCTGCCTGCATGATGTAGTCTATGGTGCTGTCACCCATCCAAAACCCGGCCTGTTCTCGAGGTTGCGCTTCGTCGAGTTTTCGTGCCAGAAATTGTCTTGAGATCTCTCTCGAGATGACCCTCGAAAACAACTTATAGACATGACTCAGGAGCGATATTAGCCGAGAGTTCTTCATTGATACCTTTTTTGAAGAGCAATACAACCAAACAAAGCCTCAAAAGTGCTTTTAACTAGCTTGATGCCTGCGTCAGTTGTTGGGTTTTTAAGGGTTAAAAAGGGTTTTAACACCTTTTTTTGAAGAACAATACGACCAGAACCCTTTGCCATGCCTCAGGAGTTCTCCCGGAGAGAAGGGCAGAGTTAGATAGACGACGGACCCTCTTCAGCATCGTTTTACCGACGGCCTTCAGAAGCTCCGTCGTGACTCCGTCCTCTCCCGGGGCTTTTGCATTTTTAAGTTGCTCAAGAGCCCCCTCCATTTCCTCTAGGCCGATATCTGGAAGATCCTCCGACACTTGGCGGGTAAGAGTGGCTCCTTGTCATCCGGCTCCGGGTGTGCTGAGAGCGACGTCAATAACTGGCTGTAAAAGTTTTCAACCGCCGAGAGAACCTCTGGTCTCGAAGCGACGACTTCTCCGTTCCCTTTGGTCAACTTCGTTAGTTGGCTTCTTGCAAGCTGTTGTACGAATACCTCTCTGTATTGAGAGCGTACTCAAGCGACGGAGGTCATGCCTTACGGTCTTGTTAAGAACCCGCTATCCTAACGAAGTGATAGTTAGATCATTTCATCGTTTCTCCATGAGATCCAGTGTTTCTCCCAAAAGTTTAGACTTTTTGCCAGCACGTCGCAGACAGCAGAGTTTTTCACCCTCGTCCCGAAGAACCTACCACTCGATCGAGTTTCTCGTCAACGTCCACGTCGATTGTATTATCCAAGGCAGCAAATCGATCTTCCAGGTTGATCTGAAATATGCCAGGATCAATGATAGGCTGGAGCAGATTAGGCCTGAGCGTAGACTTCATCAATCGGGACCGTTCAAGCTTCAAATCTATATTCAGGGTGCCTCTCAGAAGTCGGTGATCACTTCCGGATCACTGAGACATCCTTGAATATGCGCTTTTTGTCCGATGTAATGAAGCCATTCTCGTTTTTGGTCATAGTAACGGGGCTCTGCCACTCCTTTAGGGGCTGTTTCTTAAAGAACGAGTTTATTACGAACAGCCCCTCTCACTCGAGGAAATTGACGAGCATTTGCCCCCTATGATTTGAATGGGTTTGAATTCTGCGGGGACTCAACAAAATTCAATGTTGTTTCCTAGTTGGTTAGGGAAACTTGGGCCGATCACCATACACACTATTTTTTGTTCTTCCTTTTTTGTCACACAATTTTATGTTCAATTTTATGTTTCAACCTTGGCTATAACCCTGTTCTATTTTCATTATTACTTTTTATTTTCCCATTTTTTTTTGTAAATTTAGATCAATGTTGTTTACATGTATTATGTCTGTATCTGTTTTTTTTTGTCTTGTGTGCTGGATTCATTAAATGAGCTATTATTATTATAATATTTATTATTATAAATACCATAAAACATATATAAAATAGTAAACTAATTTAAAAACTTTAAAATTTTTACTGCTTCATGGGTAAGGTTTCCAACAAAGGTGTTAGAGCTGAAAATTTCTTTTAAATCTTCAACATTTTCCAGCGCCTATGGTTACGGGCAGTCTGCCCGTGAAAAAGTTAAATTAATATTCATCTTTACAATTAATTTTATCGTATTATACAAAAAAAAATATTTTATGACAACAAAAATTATTATAAATGCTTACAGGGAAAAATATTTAATAGTATAAAATACTTGGTCTGATTTATTTTTAATTAATATTTTTATGTGTATATTTTAATTATGACATAAACATCAATAACATTAAATATTTCAGCACAAACTAACCGTTAAACTGCTTAATCGGGACACAATAAATCAAACATTATCATCAGCCTGTGACATTCCACTGCTGGAAATAGGCCGCCCCTAATACACCCCTATCCATTAGGGGATTTTGGACCGTATCCCACCACGCTGGGCCAATGCGGGTTGGTGGGTGGACCGACTTTTTACATGCCCATCCGACGCATGGATCATCTTACTTTTCAAACAATTGGGTGGTCGGCCCAAATTGATATATATAATAAATCAAACATTATAACGTAATGCGGAAAAAAATATTACTTAAACGCATACCTATACTACTAGGTCATAAATGAGGCCTGCTCTATGTATTATATTAAATGGTAGTTTATAACACCAAACTGAAATAAAAAGGTATTTAATAGAAAATACTAAACTAGAATCTTTATCCGTATCTATAATACATCCTCAGGGAAATGAGGCGCATGCCATTTCAACGGATAAAGCGGAAAGTACAATAATATTCTCTTAAGTAGCAATATTGGTGCACGATTTGGTGGAAAGTCTCCTCCCTTGATATTTGAACATATTATCGTCAGACATTATATTAGTAGTTTGAAACTTTGGGAAGAAAAAAAAAAGCTGTAGATTAGAAAAAAAATTACAATATTTTATAGTGTTCTATATTTTATCCATTCTAATATTATGAACCTGAAACTAACTCTGTCTGTCTGTCTGTCTTTACCGTCTAAACTATTTAACCGATTTTGGTAAATACTGTGAATAGATTTTAAGGAAGGACATAGGCTATTGAATTTTGTAATAAAAGTGGCTAAGGCGGTTAAAATAGGGGATGAAAGTTTATATGAAAATTGTCTCTGTTAAACAAAAACCATGAAATTTTGTGTCTTGATACTCGAAACGAGCCATAAATGTTTTTTTAGCAATTTTTTAGTTTCATACTCTCAGGAATGAACCAGGGTTTGAAGTGGAATTGAAATTCAATATAGAACTTTGAACAATATGACGACTTTGTGTATAATAATGGGCGTACAATAAAAACACCTTCTTTATATTTCATTATACAGTATATTGCAATACACCTCGCAGATATTTTTCGTATTCCACGCGGATGAAGTCACGGGTAACAGCAGGCATGCAAATACATTAGGTTGCTTTAATATTATATATAATTATTTATAATTGACGAAGCCAAGTCTATTTTTTAAAAATAAATCTTAGACAAATCAACTCCTGCCGACGTCTGAAAGTTCCTTGGAACTTTAGGTATCGGTAAGTCGCGAATATCAAATATTCCTAGTACAATTACTTCAGATGATTTAAATCACCATTTTACCTCCACTTCTCTTTTAGATCATCTTACGGTGCATAAAACTATTTCCTATTTAAATGGTTTGACGCGACCTTCCTTGGATCTTTTTAAATTTTCGCCAGTTACTTCTAAAGAGATCAAAAATGCCATCCTTTCTTCTCTTCTTCTCATCACATCTCTTCTTTAAATCAAATGCGGATGGTTTTGACAAAATTAACCGACGTATAATTGTTCCTATCCTAGGTTTTATTGTCCCTGCCATATTGTTAACTTTTCCCTAGATTCTGGATTCTTTCCACCCTTCGTAATGCTCTTGTCCGGCCGCTACCTAAGTGTTCTAATGCCTCAATTTACTCTCATTTTCGACCTATCTCTATTTTGCCCTTCCTTTCTAAGGTGCTCGAGTTTTGCGTTAATAAACAACTTTCTTCCTTCATATTCAGTAACAAGCTGATAAGTCCACTGCAATCAGGTTTCAGACCCGGTCACAGCACCACTACAGCCCTATTAAAAGTGACTGGCGACATAAAGGCGCGCATGGAATCAACCATGGTTACTGTTTTGGTTCTCATAGATTTCACGAACGCTTTTAATGCCGTCAGTCATGACATCCTTCTCGCCATCCTCTTCCATTTAATGGTCTCGAATGAAGTGCTAGAATGGTTTTCCTAGTATCTTCAAGAACGCCAGCAATCGGTTAATGTTGATGATTCTTCGTCACTTTGGCTGAAACTTGTATCTGGTGTACCCCAAGGTCCTTTATGACCTTCAATGTGCGTATCATCTTTACGCCGATGACTTACGATTATATGCTCAACAACCTGATAAACTTTCAGAAGCAATCCTTATGTTAAACCAAGACTTAACCTCGGTTAAAAGGTGGTGTGATAAATTCAGTTTGGCTGTAAATCCTTTCAAATGTCAAGCTATCTTGGTTGGAAATCCACGCACTTTGAGGATACTGGATATTACCACGCTTCCTCCAATAACCTTCAATAATTGACATATTCCACTCAGTCACGATGTGAAAAATCTAGGCCTGAATTTTGACTCAACGCTGAATTGGAATACACAAATCGCTAATCCAATCGCAATCGGTATAAAAACACTGGTGTCCTACGTGCTTGTACTCGTTTAAAACTTTTTGTCTCCTCGAGACAAAACCATGCTTCATACAGACCTTGGTCTTCCTAATTGACTATGGTGAGTGTGCTATTAAGACCTGATGCAGATCAACTCAACAAACTTGACTCGACTTCTAAACAACTGCATTCGATTCGTTTCAATTTGCTAATTTGACCATATTTCTATATACTGTTCCTAACTATGTGGTTACCTATTGCCAACGTCGGTCGTCGAGAGCACTAACACTTTTACTCTTACCTTAATTCATCACCACACCGTCTTATGTAACTCACTATTTTCAGTATTTATGTGAAGTCAGCAACAAAGAACTGCTCGACGCACAATCGTCTCTTCAATGCCCCATTCACCTGTTCTGATCTTTCATGCATTCCTGTTTCTTTATTCAGTCCATTCTTCTTGGAATTCCACCTCTTGAAATCAGGATGGCCAAAGTTTCATTACTTTCAAAGAAAAGTCAAAGAGTTTCTTCAACGTCGTCAGAATAAAATTCTTCAATATTTATGTATTTTCGTATTTAACTAATTGTATACATACATGTATGTATTACTTTGTATATATATATACTTTGCACATGGGATTAAGTCCGCCTTTGTACTATTGGTGCAAGAACAAAAAATAAATAAATAGAACGCCAGCTACTACCCATAATTTAAAAATAAAATACAAAATTGGGCCACTACGAGCGGAGCAACAAAGCAAAATAAAATTAAAAAAACATACGCTCCGAATTAGGTACCTCATTCTTTTGGGAAGTTGGTCAAAAAGGGAAATTGTAGGCATGTTGCCGAACGTGGCGACTTGCGATTGTTTTTCAGTAAATTAGAACCTTATGGCAACAAACTCTTTAAACAGCATCAGATTCATTCTTCGTTTTAAAAACGTAAAAGGTAAAAGAAAATATTTACTTCATAGCCAATATTTACTGTACATAGCTAGTAGAAAGACAGTTAGCGGAAAGTTAACAGTTTTCTTATTAATGGCTTGTCAACGTGAGCTAAAGAACTTTACTTGACAGAGATTTACTTTATTATTAAACGGACGGCCGGCATTAGACGAAATATTCGCGGTTACTTTGAAACTGATTTATACTGGCGTATTGTATTAAATTACATGTTCAATCATTTTATTCACATTTCTTGTGCTTTGCTTTCCAAGAATTAACATAAACATAACTTAATGAAAGAGCCAATAATATTTCTTTTGTTCACGCGAATACTATACATTATTAAATAAAATGACTTTACGGATTTTATCCCGTTTATTTTACATTTTTAAATTCCCGACGTTTTGAACACTTTCCAGCGAAAGTCTACCCCAAGACCACGGCCGCTGGAAATTTCCGTAAAGTCATTGAAAGAGCCAATATTAAGTACAAAATATTTTATTTTTATAGCCTTCATTGTCTCCATGCTCATATAGATTTACAATTGTAAAAATAAATCATCAGCAGAATTTAATGGTCCTTCAAATCGTAGATCGGAACCGTTTTCGAGTAACCATTAAAATTATTATTATTACAGTATGTTTTGGATTAACTATTTATCATGAGATGGAAAAGCTTGAGATATTAGAAATAAAGCATATTTTTAACATCCTAGTATTAGAATCCATAGGCGTAAGTAGTCTTGTCATTACCTAAATCCAAGGCAATTTTCAATAATATTAAAAAAGGAAATGAAGCCACAAAATGCAATTCTACTCGTTAAGTTGCTATTTTTTTTCTTCATTGCATGAAACGTATATATGACATAAGGATGCATAAATAGCACAATACTTTTCTGAAAATTAGTATACAAAAACAAAGTCTTTTTAGTTCTGTATAAATATTAATGTTATTTCTTATTTCATTCAAACGCTGAGCTTGTATCATTGACCACACCATGAAATTTCTTTATCTGCCACTTAATATTTAAGCTTAATTAAACTCTGAGATGATTTGGTTTAAGAGGGTATGCTTTTAATATTAAAAACATGAGGATTGAGACATTGAACATTTAACGGTCATAAAATGCATATTGGTAGAAATTACCTTTACGTATTACCTAAATTAATTTTATTTTTCGTAATCGGAAAAAGAAAACAGTGTTGAGAGTATATCGAGAAAAATTTCAAACAATAGAACAAGAATGTAGGCTGCATATTCTTACTTTGTAAGGATGCCACTAAACTATATATCATCTGTATAGCTTCCTGAATTAATGTCCGGAACAAGTGTACGCTATATCCGTGTGTATTGTTTCAGTAATATTGTGCTACTAATTTATGTTACCCAGCAAAATATGGCTATAGGTGTATATACCTAAAGCCTTAAGTGGCTGAGATATTAATATAAATAGAATGGTGTTGTTGTTTACATACAAATGAACAATATAATATGTAGAAGAAAAAACAATATTTTATATTATTGTCAAGTATATGAAACTTCCGAAGGGAAGAATAGAATAATAATAAAATGTAATAGCCGAACATAGGAAGCGGTGGCTTGCATTAGGAAAGGCCTACGTACGTAAGGGAGCGCAAAGACGAATTGCGCTCCCTTGCTATACAGGAGTGGGAGCTGCGGCTGGAGCACCCCAGCGCCGGCCGTCAAACGGTGGAGGCCATACGCCCCATTCTAAAGTGGTGGCTAGAAAGAGGACACGGCTCCCTAACATTCCGCGCGACGCAGGTTCTCTCGGGACACGACTGTTTCGGGAGGTACGTCTGCCGCGTAGCCGATAGGGAGCCTACAGAGGAGTGCAACTACTGTGGCGTATATGCCGAAGAGACGGCCCAACACGCGCTGAAAGAGTGCCCAGCCTGGGTCGAGCAACGCCAAGAGCTGCATAGTGTCTGGGGCACGACCTTCGCTCCGCTCGAGCTGCGCAGGATGTTAGAGAACAGCTGGCAGATGGCCGTCCTGCCTGCAGGACTTGGCGAAGAAGCCGGAAAGACGGCCTCACGCCGGCTCCCAGAGAAGGCCAGGCGCCAAGAGTGCGTCAGCGCGACCTCCTGACACTGGCCTGGCTGCAAGAAATGCCACCGCCCAGAGAGAGCTCAAGATGGAGCGCTGGCTGTTTGTTCCGGCACGGCGTTCTAATGCGACTGGTCCGCGTCCCGGAGAGAAGAGGCCTGAGAGAGGCAAGGGCCACGTCGCGCCAGGATCGTCGAAGACTGTGTTCAGCGCCCGCGGCCCCGGCAAGGAACAACCGTTGGTTTTTTAGTGGGTATACCAGTCGCTCCATCTTGGTCCGTGGAGCCCCACATATCCCTGCTGCCCCCTCACTCTGGCGGCGAGGAATCCGTAAGCTGGATTTTTCCAACAACAAAAAAAAGGAAAGGCCTACGTCCAGCAGTGGTTTGGTCAATCTAAGGACCTAAATTTTATGCTAATGGGTCCGTAATCAAAGAAATTCTTGCTACCATTAGTAGGCCATTCAGTTTATAGTTGGGTAAATAACGAGCCAAGCGATTTAGTTGGCTATTATAATTTATTCGACTTATTCATGGTAATTTGCTTTCACGGGCCTTGGAACTGACCTGCAAATGCCAATGTAACGATTTGTAACTTATATGGTAACACTTTGCCTACTATGTACGCTTTCTCGCTTATTAAGAGGAAATAATAATGTAAATACATGTTTAATATGTTTAATATACTTATTCCGGTGGTAGGTCCCATCTTTACAGGGGGCCGTCTTCCTATTTCTACCGCAAAGCAGTAGTGTAAAACAGAACTGTGTTCCCGTTTGAAGGGCACCGTAAACGAGACGTAACATCCTATGTCTCACGGTAGGCAGCGCGATGGTGATACCAGTATTGCCATTGTCCATGGAAGTCGGTGACCACTTTCCACAGGTGGCCTGACTGCTAGACTAAAAGAAAACTTAAAATTATTATCTGCTGTGGTTTATTGCAGAGGGCACTTTTTCACCGGCTTGTATTGCGCAAAATTTTTTTTGTTGTTAAATTTCACTCGTTTATATTTGTATCCATGTCGGTAACGATACAATTTATATTTATTACATTTATTGCTATACGTAATAAATGAATTGCTAAGAGGTCTAAAACTACTAAGCTTAGACCTAGATCGGTCTTTAATTTATCTCACAAGGAGTACTAAATCTTAATATGGCACACCTAAAACTTCACCCATATTACGTATGCCATTCGTATCTTACGTTTGTCATCTAATACGATAAAGCTACGTCTTCGCAATCTATTATTATCTTCTATCAGATACTAAGAAACTTTAGGGTTTTTTATAACTGTGGTTATAATATATTAAAAGATTTAACGGTAATTTTCATAAAATAAATAAAAGGACAAATAAATAAAACAACAATAAGGCGGGGAAAGAAAAACCTTAAATCATCACCAGATATCTAAAAATTACACGAAGAAAATAATCATACATAAAATGTTGATATTTGCAAACAATCAATGATAAGAGCATATGAGCATATATATGACCATAAACATATTATATGAGCGTGATTTGCAAAATACATTCACGTGAGAGCGTGTTTAGCACTGATGACGTCTCTTATTTAATTAAAATAATGTCTACCATGTCCCTCAGGTTCTGTGAGAGTTATTACGCATAATTATTTCACATGTCTGAATAAAGCAACATGATATTAATAATGAAAGATTTATTTAATACTTTACCATAAATAAAAAAAAATGCAATTTATTTAAATAATGAAACCAAATAATAATAAGAACTGTAACAAAATAATTATAAGTTTAGCGTTCTTATTGGTTATTTTATTTTTATCAGAATATATTGCAAATAGTGACCTTATAAGGAAGACATAAATAATGTTTCAACAAATATTACGTATTTGGTAGACATACCAATATTATTATCTATCATAAGAAAAATTACAGTTACTGCAATTTTCTGAAATAAAAATATGTCTTACAAGTGAAATTTGAAAAAAAAAGACCGACTTCTATCAGCGTATAACTATTATAAGCAATATAAGCAGGTAACAGAACCCCGGTTTGATACTTGATTCAACACTGAGTTGGAAATAACAACTAACTAGCATTTCACAAAAAGTTACAGGAGTACTAAGATCCCTT
Source organism: Lamproptera curius (assembly GCA_029286875.1). NCBI lineage: Eukaryota > Metazoa > Arthropoda > Insecta > Lepidoptera > Papilionidae > Lamproptera > Lamproptera curius. The sequence continues at coordinate 144,607 of JAGSMT010000163.1, read as the reverse complement.
TACCGATTAAAAAACCTGTTTCCAATAAAAACTAAAATAACGCTCGTGCAGTCCTTGGTTTCCCTTTGATTGATTATGGTGACGTGTGCTACTTTGACATGAATGAAGATCAACTCCATAAACTTGACCGGCTTCAAAATAACTGCATTCGATTCGTATTCAAAATATGACCACATGTCATCATATCGAACACAAATTAAATGGCTACCTATCCCACAAGGACGAGCGCTAAGGGCTCTCACCACTTTCTTTTCTTTCCTTGATTCTCCTTCTTCGCCGTCGTACATGTCGCCCCATTTCCAATACCTCTGTGATAGTAGTCTCAAAGTCTTCGTTCGAAAACTAACCGTCTTCTTCTTTGTCCCATTCATCGTACTGATTTCGTTCACAAGTCCTTTCATATACAATCCATTCTTCTATGGAATGCGTTACCTCTGGAAGTCAGAATGGCTAGTAATTATTTTTAAATTTAAAACAAAAGTGCGCAAACATCTTTTGAGTGATGCGTTGGCAGAGTAATTTTCACTTGAATATATGAATATTTATGTTCTTCATATATGGGTATATATATGTATACATATGTTTATGCATGTATGTATTTGTGTATAGGTGTGTTTACTTATAGCTGTACGTAGTTATATAGTGTATTAAATTGAAGAAAGTTTTACTATGTAAATTTAATATTTTCTAGTGCACATACTCTGAATTTTCGTAACCTCCCTAAGGTTGGCTGATAGAAAATGTCTAAGGCATTAAGCCCGCCTGTGTACACTTTATTTGTGCAAAAAGTTTAAAAAATAAAATAAATAAATAAACAACGTGCTCTCCGTACGAAATCGCGTCGCGTTTTCTGCCACTGCATTTTAAATCTCTGATAACTTTTAAGTTATTCATTTAATCGAAATATCGTCCAAAACGCTTTTTATGTACATTGACTGAACAGTTTTTTTTATGTAATAAATTTTACATAAACTTATACTGCATTATGTTAAATAAGCTTTGAATGTGCCTGATTACAATTTTTAAAAAATGTTTACAATGAATCGTTTGTTGTGAGTTATTTTTTAAACATAGATATATGCCATCACGGACTTTATTATAGACCAAATCTTTTACAGTTTTGGCAGCGTTGTGATTTCTGGCGCTTTCATTTATTTTATTTATCAATTATGTATTATCATAAAAATATGAAGACAATGTGACCTTATTGGTCACTGAAGCTAATATCTATCATTAAAAAAAAATAATAAACAAAATCTAAGCGCTAGAAGCGGAGCAACGAGGTATAAAATAAAAAAAAACATACGCTCCGAATCGAGTACCTCCGTCTCTTGGATGTCGGTCAAAAAATGTAATGTGTTGCTTACGAAACTACTTAGTTAAATAAGTAACGATTTACAATTTACAGCACATCATAAATATGTATATCTAAGAAGTATTAAACAATTAATGATATATTGATATGTACATTGATACAGCTTCATAATTATTATTGTTTATAGACGAATCTACCTTAACACTACATTGTCGCGAGCGAGTAATAACTTAAGATTTATGTCCCCAACTAACTTAGCGCCTTGTTACTTGATTGCGGAAGCCACGGCTTTTGTTGTTAGGGAACGTGTCAGAATTAAGCAATAACAAGGCCCGGTAGAGCGTAGAGTTGATGTTAGATATTTGTCTAACCTATTTTTATCTGCTTGTTTCTAGCCTAGTTCTCATTGTTTAAGGAAACGATTTTTTTCCTGTACTTTCCTATTTACTCTGCGCACATATATTGCAATATGCGCATATATATTGAATTATTGTATGTAAACAGGAAAAATAATGAATAATAAATAATAAAATATACCATGTCATGTAAAACATGTTTTTTTAAATTTGAATCACATTCAAAATCGTTTGTAAAGTAAAGCAAATTTTTTATTTAGCTATATTAACACTATAAATAAAAACACTGGTTTTTATATAATCAATTTTTAATCCAAATGAGATTTTTAAATAGTTTCAAGACCATCCTAGAAACGCTGATAAGAATATCACGTTTCAACTTTAAGCAGTCATATCTGCTTAAAGTTGAAAAGTGTGATAGGCTTGGGACAAATATTTTGACTTAACACAGTAGAGAAATTAATAGTTTTAAGAGTTAAATGGGGTTTAAAATCAAATTCTATAGTCAGCGAAGGTAGGTCAAAGGATATGATATTGTGTGGTAAACAATATTATAATAATAAATAATCAATAATAATCACGTGCATGTATAGGCTTACTATGGGTTTGACTACAGCAATAAAATGGTTCGATAATCATTCATTAATCTTTCCGACCGAACTAAAAGAATGAATTGGTAAATTACTATGCAAGTTTGTAACATTTCAAAAATAGTAATCTCTTGGTTGGCCTTTTAGCAAAAAAAAGGTTAAATTTACGATTCTCGTTATTTTTCAATCTCAGAGTGGGTGCTCGCTAAATTGCATTGTAAGCAGAATTTTACGCTACATTGAGCTTTAATCAAAACTTACTTGACTTATTGGCTGAGGTGTAGTGAATGATGACACCTTAGCAAATATATATGCATATAACCGGGACTCTGTCCGTGTTATTATGTTAAAAAATATTCCAATATAATATATATTAATATAACTAACTTATTTATATTAATAAGGTGTATGATTTGGATATATTTATAATTAGATACATGTTTCATGGTTCTATCTTCAATGATGACGATGTTTTATCCCCCATTTCAACCTTATCCACCACATTATTCTATAACTTAATACGGTACGGTACCTACGTACCTGCAAAAGTGAGTTGTTTCCCGGGGTTTGTTGAAAATAAAAATTACGTTTTATTTTCAACAACCCTCAAGAATCGCCAGAAATTAATAGTTAACGTAAGGGTAAGTGTATTTTTTGGCGGCCGAGAAAAAAATATAATTAAACTAATCTATCAGATACAGTTTACTCATTGGTATTGTGGAAAAGTCAAGACGTTTTCCTGTAGACGTTGATTTAACTAAAAGTATTATAATAGGAAAACGTTACCATATATATTAAGATTTTCAATTTCATGTCCCCAATCTAATGTTTATTAGGTATTTTTTTAGCTATTATTATTAACACTTAATCGGAGCAGCTAATCATTTATATTTTATGCATTTCAGAACGATTATCTTGGTGTTTGCGGGGGATAGTATTTGAAACCGCAAGAAATTATAGTGCAAAGGGTGAGTTTATCTACAATCCGATGACTAGTGTAAAGTACTTTGGAACATGTAAAGGAACCAAGCATCTTAAAAGATCTATCTTAACCCACAAATATTTTTGAAATGTCTTTATAAACGTTTTAAACGATTTCTATCTTAACCCGCCGCAACAATTACGTACATTGTTTTGTTATTAAAAGACGCCATTCGTTTTAAACAAACAAAAAGATACATTTTAATGTTTAATTTAGTTTTATCGCTTTTTGCGCTGGTTTTAAACTATCGAAAAACCATAAAACTGTCTTTTTTGTTATTTGGTCTTAATTTTATGAATTATATGTTACTAGTGTTTTCTATTTATATTTAGATAGTGAAAATGTATGTACTTAGAAGTCATAATGTAGTGTGATTCATTTAACATTTTTTTTTAATTTAGCACGGAATTGGTTTCTAATTTACAGAGTGACTGGTATCTAAATTTTGTGATGTAGGTGCATTTAATTTGAAATTAAGGCCTCTGACATTAAATTAATAAAAGCATAGATAAACCTTCATAAAATCGGATTGGCATCTAATGCATTAATGACCTTATATTTCAGTCAATTGGCTTCCTTTTCCCCAAGCAATAAGGTAAATAATACTATAAAGTTGAACTCGAAAGATCTCCAACCTACAACCTATAGGCTTTAAATCAATGATTAATAATACCTATATTCAGGCTACAGGGGCTGTCTCGGATATTATTTACATCATTAGTCTAATATTTCATGCAAGCATAACCTTATAAATGATTATAATTGTGTAACCCTTACTGGATTCAATGACGTGTCGGCAAAGGCTCATATATAGTTAATCGAGCGTATGTGTGAATTAACCCTTATTACAAAGCATGTTTATTTAGGTTATGGGTATATTATGTAATGCACGCATACGGATTTTGTGTTATAACGGATCATCATTAAATTTCTAAACTTTGTTTCTAACGTGGTCATAGGAACCGTATATGTGGCTTTAAACAAATAATGAGGTTATAAGAGTACACAAAATGAGCAGTTAAACACCTTTGCTATAATATTAGCTATAATAATAAGCTAATTTTAATGCTTAGAACATTTTCGGTAACCTTTAGCGGGTATTTAATGACGTATATTATTGGACTTTTTAACTCTCTATCAAACTGATATGGATGTATACATGGATGGATTTAGAAATGAAACTCATTATAAAAACGGTATTTACTCCCAAGAGACCTAAATGACAAATAGTTTAACTGAAGAACAGTATAAAAAAGTTTTCTTGCTAACTACATAACGTAATAAGTTTTATTTTTTATTACTTAAACAAATGTTCTTTATTATAAAATAGAATAATTGTTAAAGGTAAACTCAGCTAAGAAATAAAATTAACGAAAACATCGTCTAATGTCGACAATCTCAACAGCCGCTAAAAAGTCGAATATTATTATAGATCAAACATCGAGTACGTTCAAACTGGCCGCGGTCAGACAATAAGAACGCGTTCGCTCGTGGCGTCATTATATTTTGCTTGACTTATTAATATGATAGCTATTTTTGTCACTGAACGGAAGTGTTAAAATTTTGATATGTTCTGGGTTGAAAAGCAACGGAGCTAATAAAATAACTATTTTAAACCTATTCTAATAATAATTAATAAATAAAAATGTTATATTAAAAATTGGTTGGCTGTAAAATCGGTATACGGGCGAAAGTTATACGTGATAAGGTCCCACTATTCTAACTTCACATTTTCACTATACAATCAGTACAATTAACTTGACGTGTAAATATGACACAGACACTACTTGTTTTCTCCGACGGCAAGAACGAGTGTAATAGAGAGGCAAGGTATGAACCTTCTGATCTATCTATTCTATCTTTCTCTCTGTCTCTCTTTCACTTAAGCAGCCCAACTGTGCACAAGTAAGAGAGACGCGGGCCTCTCACTTTCTCTTATTGTTTGCTTATGCAGAGCGTTACGTGAGCGGCGCTCTGGTCCACTTTTCGAGAGCGCCTCCCTATTTCAAACTAATTTATAAGACGTTGTCACGTCATGAACCTCTGTAATGCTTAAAACTATTTTCGCATTCATTATTTTGATGAACTGCTTAGAATTGTACATACTCTTAACCGTCTAAATATTTAAATTCTCGACAAAACAATGGTACTCAACAATTAAATTAAGTTAAATGTAAATTATAGAACTATTTCAGAATAATAAATAAAAAAACCTGAACAAACAATAATACCAGGCTTGCAAATTCTGCCTGTTACATATTGCAGTATGATTTTCACCGTGTAATAATATTTACGACGTACATTACTGGACAAGGCAATTTCAGTTCTGGCAGTAGGCAATCAATTTCGTAAGTGACCTTATGAAGCACAGTAAAGTTATTCCGATATTAAAATCAGGCAGTACTACAGACCCCGATAACTTTAGACCTATTAGTATACTGCCTGCGCTTAGTAAAATTTTCGAGAAAATAATTCTTAACTAATTACAAATACATTTTAATTCTCATAATATGCTTAATAACAAACAGTATGGTTTTACACGGGGTCGTTCTACAACCGATGCAGGTGCCCATCTTATTAAAACTATATTTGAGGCATGGGAAGGGTCACAAGATGCTTTAGGTGTCTTTTGTGACCTAACCAAAGCATTTGACTGTGTACAGCATGACACTTTGGTCAGGAAATTAAGCCACTATGGTATTAAAAAGGCGCACTTGACCTTCTGACTTCGTACTTGAGCCATCGAACTCTGAGAGTTGACATGAACGACAAGAGATCTCCCGGGGCGCAGGTAGGTATGGGAGTCCCATAGGGATCTATTTTGGGGCTTTTTTTCTTCCTGGTCTATATTAATGACCTACCACACAAGGTTGAGAACAATAAAGAGATTGTATTATTTGCTGATGACTTACGTCGTTTTATTCTAAATATTTTAATATTTAGAATAAAACGACATAACTTGCAAAATGAGGATGTAAATAATACCCTCTCAAAACTAAAATACTGGTTTAGTGCAAATAATTTATTGTTTAACAAAATAAAACTACATGTATAAGGTTTATGACTCCTAATGTTCCTCAAGCTGGTGTGATGTGGTCGTAGATAGAGAAGCGCTAGACTACTACATTGCCCTGTATTTCTCGGCATCACAATAGATTCTAAACTGCATGGGGCCCTCATATTCATAGACTGCGAGTAAAGCGTAGCTCAGCGCTTATGTAGTCAAAAAATTAGACAACTAACCGATGTTAAGACAGCCCGTTTAGTATATTTTAGTTATTTTCACAGTATAATGTCTTATGGCATTCTACTGTGGGGAAACGTGGCTGATATTAATAGTATTTTTATAATTCAAAAAACAGGCGATTCGAGCAGTCTATAACCCTGGGCCCCAAAAATCACACGAAAATGTTTACAGAAATCAATGTAATGATTGTTTTTTCTCAATACATATTTTAAAATATTATGTATGTTCATAATCATAAAAATGATTTTGTAAAACATTATGACACAAATAATATAAATACTAGGAATAATCATAATTATGTTCTTCCAAAAACTAGGCTCCGAAGAACAATGAAATCTTTCATAGGACAATGTACACTCTTCTACAATAAAATACCAGAAAACGTTCAGCTTTTAGCTGTAAATGAATTTTAAAAAGTTGTAAAGGAACGTTTGTGTGTTAAAGGATATTATTGTTGTAATGACTACTTGATAGATAACACACCCTGGTAATGAACTATTCGCTCCAGGCTATTTCAAAGTAGTAAAATGTAAGGTTTTATGTAAAAATTTTGTAAAATTTATTGAAGAAAAAGGAAAAAAAAAGTCCCGCTAAGTTTCATACGCCAGTTCTTCTCAGGTCAAAGGCTTCCATTTCCGAACCGGTGTTAGATTATTTGACAATCAATAAGAAAGTGTGATGACTTGTCTCGACTTAAGAAACAACTTGCGTAGCGGATACATTTTTGTCTTTAATGAGCAAAATCTTAGCCAAAGACTTGCCTGGTCGTACGCTGACACACTTAGCTTAAAAATAAATTAAATATCTACGTATAATATAAATCTGCGTTGTAATAAATACATCCGAATATTAAAGGTCAGCCACCTCAGTCACCATTTCTTCCATTTGAGCATTTTGTCTACCGGCGCCGAGAACACCATTGGTCCGCTTTTATTTAACGCCTGAACAAATTGTTACGTATAGAAAATCTTATAAACGTCGTTTTCAGGACGAAAATAAACGCTTTCGTAAAAAAAGAAACGTTTTTTCGTCCGTTACCATTGATATCGTTTCGACAGTGAATTAATAATAAAAACCCTTTGTGGGAATGACTACAGCTCATTTCTTTCGCTAAAGATTTTGTTTGTCTTTACATTTTAAAATAAAAAAAATTAAACTAAAATTGTACATCAATCTAGATTTTATTGAAATTTTACAAAAACGTATTTTATGCATCAAAATGTTTAGTTAGTCTGATAATGGGATCTATGAAAAAGCGACGGAACTCTTCAAATCTTAGGAGCAAAATAACGATACTTTAAGGAATCTTTCATCGGCTAAGGGCCGTCCGTAAATCACGTGAGGATCGAAAGGGGAGGAAAGGATGAAGAGGAATTTTGGATTAGGAACAAATTAGTCATAAACCTCCGCTACCCAAATATTTGAAATTTTAAGTATTTTTACTTTTTAGTGCATTTTAATTTGTTTTGAATTAATATTTTTGTTAAAATTTTATCGATTTATGTTACGATCGATGTTTATACTAAACAAATACAATGTCTAAAAATTAATAATTAGAATTATAGTAGTGCAGTATTTATTTACTGCTTATTTCGTGAAACAAATGCGATAGCTTAAAACTAGTGCAATAATAATGTACTGATAGACAGATTCAATAAACCTTAGTATTGTGTATTGTACACCCGACATCAAACCGATTTGCTAATTGTTAGCTGGCAAAACAAAATTGATTGCTGTCAATAAGTCAAGGCTAGAAAAAATCATTTTTGGAAAACGAATCGCGCAGACTCTATCTAAGCATTTTAAAAACAATAGTATTTAAATCCTATTATTTATTAAGCAAAAACTGTTTAAAAAGAGGATTCTAGTAGCATTTAGTTGACCAGTATTTACACCCCTTATCAACATAAACCTTGGCTTAACTGATTACCACTTTTTTTGAAAAGCTCGGTTAGTTGAGAGATATATAGTTGATGAGAGATAGTATCTTCGTCTTGCTAAAAGATTCATTTATTTCATATATTTTTTTTAATTTTTTGAAATTTTTTTTATAAAAAAAAAATAGTATCAACAAAACTATTTTAGCAAGCCAAGCAGCGTTTGACCTTCGTTACTCGAAAGGGTAAAATGTATTACATAGATGGATTGGACATCAGCATATTGAAGGAAAACCGACGTAAGAATGACAAATAACTTCCTGATGGTTTAGACCACAAGGTTTGACTTTAGTATGCATCAATACCTTACGTAGCCATTTGCAAGAACACTTTGATCTTATTACTTTTTACGCAATCTTTAATCATATATCAATAGAGTAATGAACAACTACTTGTCTCTTTGTAAGAGCTGATGTGAATTACTATGCTACAGAAATATTAAAAAAGTTACTTGAATTAAACGGTAAGTAGTAAATGTAATATGTAACTTACCTATACAATGCTTATTTTTATATAAAAGAAATATATTTTAACTTAAATTTGTTTTTATTTTGTGATGAAGTTCATCAAACAAGGTTTTGCATGTACAATATAAAAATACGAAATGGTAATGATTGACGTAACAAATAAAACTTATGGATTATTGGTCACGGTGAACTAGAACTGTCAATTTGGTTAAATCAGGGTCGGCACAAGTGAAGATATTTCAGAAAAACATAAAATGTAGAAAAATTAAGTAAATTGGTAAGTATAGGTTTTCCCATCACAATTTATTGCGTTAATTCAGGACGTATTAGAAATTTTAGTAAATGCTGTTGATCTACTTGTTACTTACCACCTTTACAATAACACTAATCGAGTGTTAGATTCATACGCATACGCATTAGATTTATATGTATGTTTCCTTATAATGATCATCATAGTCAGCTCCTATCAGTCCACACCTTGACATAGGCCTTTTTTAGTAAATGCCAAGACGGCCGATTCCTTGCCACTTACTGCCGTCTTGAACAAGCTACTGCAAAGAGATCGCTTTCCCTTTAATATCATTCCTCAAATTGCGTGTATTATTTTAAAGTTCAGATGTGCTTTAAATTAACAGTGTATTTGCTTTGAGACGTGAATTTGAAAAAGTTGAGTCATAAGGTACATGAATAAAGTCATAAATACTATAACCTACATATTATAGGTATTGTTATTGTTATTGTATTATAAATTTAAAATAAAAATAAGGCTGACTTTTTTAGTTTATTGGGATAATTTTAAAATTCAAAAGTTGAGGGCATTATAACGACCGGTAGTAAAATTGACGTCTATTTATTATTACTATTGTCTCTTACATCACTAATTAAATGACATTTGACTCTCAACAAAATAGCTGATGAATTACAACAAACAGATCTGATGACGATCTGTCCTTTTAGATTACTATTTTTCCACCGGAAAATTTAAATACTGCAGTAACAGTTCATCTGTTTGTGATTTTGTCGAAAAATTATTTGTTTTAGGTGGTCTTAAATTGATCACAGAGATATCTCTAATTATAAGTTCCCGGCTCGCAACAATGCAATTTATCTCGTTGCTTGTCACATTATCGCAACTTTGCCATGCCTTTGAGACCCGTTATCAAAATATAAGTTCACTAAGAAGACCCCTTTCTTTTCGAGTAAATTTACCAGCATCTGTCTCCTGTGATTTGAACAACCGACACTTTAGCATTGAAATCACCCCATATCAACATTATAGTGGGCCTTGTGGGCTTTATGCAAGGCTATGCCGAGAGCCCTCCGAACAGGTTCTCGCTTTGTCGTAGCGGTGGGGCTCAGTACCTGAGGCTTTGGCCCGCCGCGGGGAAGCTAAGAGGAACCTGGCCGGCCTGAGGAGTAAGGCCGGCCGTGGAACCCAGCCCGCTTTAGTTGCGCCTTTGGAGGGTGCGAGGGACGGGTTGCAGGAGGTAGGTCTGCGGCCCTTCCTGTCCCTCGCAACCAAGATGGAGTCGCGGGGGAAGAGGATGTCGGTATTCCGTAGGCCGCTCTCCTTCTCCGCGACTCGGTGGGGCCGCACCGCTGATGCGGTGACATTCAAGCTAGCGGCGGAGCGTAACATCGGTCCTTGCGTGGTCAGGGAACTCCTGGCTCCCATGGCCCCTGAGTAACAGACTGGGGGGAGTCTGTTACCTGACTCCAAGGGTCGAGACGAAGAGCGCGTTAGTTCCGACGCGCCCAGAGGAAGGCAGATGGCCGTAGGGCCGAGATAAGGCTGCTTCGGCGGTTAGCGCTGGTGGGGTTGCAGATGAGTGGAAGCACGTTTCTGTGACCCCACCCTAAAGGCGTCAGGAAGGAACAACGTGGTGGTTTTCGTCGGTGCGAGCCCGACATAACCCGTCTTTGCCCTCGCGAGGACGGGTATGCGTAAACATTTCCCCACGGTAAAAAAAAAGGCTATGCCTAGTGACCTCATCATAAGTCGCTAAGTGTCAACGTTCGTCCACGTGGCCAGGATAAATTTTTGGTGTTAGCGATCTGTAGCGTGGGTATTATTAACACCCCTTGTCCTATCGTTACCTATGCCACTATCGTGGTTAGCAATAATGAGACTACGAGGAACTAAGGGCCGTTTTCCTAAAATTCCATCTGCTGCGCTAAGCAAGCGGAAAAAATGCACTTATACTGTGGATCTACCTTAGCCCCAATATCAGGTAGTTAATATAGGCAGTCGTCAAGTGAGTGGTGGGACCGTCTTATTCTACAAATATCTGTAATCATAATTTTGGTTTTAGTAGCCGATCGTGGGCGTTATAACGCCACTCGTTTGCGGACCTTTTATTTCAGATCTTTGATTTTTTTTTAAATATTACCCAATAACGCCACACTATTATTCTACAGCATATTCATAAATTATTGCAACTCAAAAAAAAAAAAGTTTCAATAATTTTTGCGTTTGCTATTTGGGCCACCAGTTCTATTTCTTTTATTAATTTTACCGATTTGGAATTATTTATAAACATAAATTAATAGGAAGTAAATACAAAATTACTTATATTTTATTGATATTAAATATCAAATTAATTACAAACTTTATTGAAAAGAACTTTTTACGGCTCTAAAGGATAATTTGATTGTACCTCGGAGGATTTCCCACAAATTAAATATTGATAAATAGCTATCCAATAGAAATTAAAGTTTAAATTATAATTAATCTTTACAGAATATTCCTGCAAATCTTTGAAAACACTATTAGACCTTATTAATTGATAAGAAAAGTCATAGTCGCTACACTAGTAATATATCATTTATTTTCTTTTAATTTCATATAGTTTTCCATTCTTTTAATGTAACTTGCTTAATAAAATACGTTTTTTTTGTTTTTATGCAAATTTTTAATAAAATGTAGTTTTCCTAAACATATAATAAAAAGTAAAAGGGAATTACAATAATAAATATATTTTAAAGTTCGCTTGTTGCAATTCAATTATAACTTTGTTCGGAATACTCACTAACAAGTTATGAACAGTTTTAGGAAAAATATAATGAGAATTATTTCTATTTTCAAGAGACCGACGAAATAAAACCACCGCGGTGCTTAGTTCTACCGCAAAACAGTAATGTACATAGCATTATTGTCTTGCGGTTTGAAAATCGCCGTCGCGAGCGTAATTACTAAGAAAAAGAGACGTAGCATCTCATGTCTCAGGGCGTTAAGCGATTTTGTGGCATCTACCATCACGTGAACGTCCTGCTTGAAAGCTTCTGTCAAAGCTTTTTCTCAAGGCTTTAATCAGTAACAAAAAAAATTAAAAAGTTACCATAACAAAATTTATGTATCTTAGTGTTTTTGCCCAATATATAAGAAGTGAATGTTACCATCGTTATAGACCCCTCCACGCCACATCAGTAGTCATGTCACACTTATTCTCGGTTAATAGGAAAGGAGGCTTAAGCTCTGTGAATCTAAAACTGGTTTCTGTTGGTATATTATTGTATAATAGTGAGTTTTCAAAAAGAAATGCGTATTTTGATTATAAGTACAATGGAACTTGAGGGACGAGCTTTCGAGAGAGATGTTGGAGTAAGACCGACTGCCCGACTGGTGATATGGTGACCGACGATCTCTACATAGCTTGAGGTAGCCTTAACGGACAACTTTATTTCTTAGGCCAGCTGGGCTTTAAGTGGATGTGACCACAGGTACTACGACAAAGTGACAACCTATTCGAGGGGATCTTGTTTGAATATTCTATTAATATAACAGAATTGTTTAGGTCAGATAATCATTCATCTTCAAAACATGTCACTAATCACTATGTGAAGACGATTGTCAATATAATTTCAAAAGAAACCAAAAAATCATCAGAAATCTTTCAGAAATAGCGAAAATAAGCCTTCTTAAACAAACATTGACTTTTTTCTTTACGACCCATAAAATGGTTTATTTAGATGCAGAGTCACGAACTTGATTTAAGATAATTGACTAGAAATTACTTTAAAAATTGATTTTGTTATCGTGTTATTTCATGGGATTGATTTTATAAATTCGTAGTTTTTATAAACGGGATGCTTTTTTTATTATTAATATTTGACATATTAACGGAGGCTTAATTACGTACAATCAGCTTTTACTTTTACAATGTTGCCATGTTGAATTATAATAATAATTACCTAATTACTTTGACCGTGTTTTGGCCTTTGAGTTGTAAACATTATTGTTCCATTTATTTAATATAAAGTTAGTATTTAATTTCCTCTTTAGTTTTCTTTTTTATACTTTGCTGTGATAAAAATTGCCGTAGTCCACTCAGGAAGTACCCAGATTACTTAACGGCGTTTTCTAATAAAGGACTTTTACTTTAGCTAATGAGTTCCTACAAAAAAATCATTAAACTTGTCAATGCTTTTATTACTAGGTACATAAGTAACGTTGAAATAACTATTACTTATGGTTATGGACACCTTTATTCATTGAATTAATATTATTTTTTAGCGTTCAGCTTTTTCTTTTATGATCACCCATTGTCTAAAAAGTAAGATGATCCATGCGTCGGATGGGCTTGGAAATAGTCGGTACACCCACCAACCAGCATTGGACCAGCGTGATGGGATACGGTCCAAAGCCCCCCAATGGATAGTGTGTATTACGGGGCCTATGTCCAGCAGTGGACTATCACAGGCTGATGGTGATGATGATGATAATTGAAACAATAAATTATTATTTTTTCTATTTTCACTGACTTGTATTGTTAGGAGATCCATGAAATAGAAGTAATATGTGCAATTAAAATCGTTTAAGACTTTGTTAACAAAGATATCTAAATATCAATTTATTTGTATTTACGGATCACTATATTGGCTTTGAGAGATCTATATATGCTCTCGTCGGTTTTTTAACTTACCTAATTTACAGTTTCTTCCAGTATTACATATGTTGACTCATAAAAAAAAAGTATTAAAATAAGCTATGAAGTTAAAAAATCAGTTATATGTATTATTTCATATATTAAAAAATAAATGATATTATTGATTAACCGTATTCTAGAAACTAACAAGTTGTTTAAATAATAAATAGGATGAACCCTATTAAAAAAATTTTATTTTATAATCAGCTTGATTTGAGTAAATTAATTTTTGTACTCGCTTTTAACATAACCTGAAAACAATATTAATGAAAACAATAAACAATTATTAAAGTGGTAAATTCACATTTATTTAGCAAATAATAATGTTGCACTGTCATTAGGCAGGCGTTTCAAAGCTTACCGGTTAATGAAGCGTCAAGTGATAATATATTACTCGTTAAGCAATTAATATCTTTTGACAGTAATCCATTGCGTAAATAAACAACTACTCTTCAGTATAAATACATACACAAAAGGACAATTAGCAATTGCAGATTGCACGTGCACGCGTGCAAATAATTGTGGAGTATATAAATTTATATATCTGAGAAGGCTTATTTCTGAAACTATATTTTATATCTATTTAAGGGTTTCCCCACAGAAGCCTGGCCAACAAAATCATTATCTAAAAGGTTTATCATTAAGACAGAGGGTAAGTAGGCTGATCTAAGCTCGTGATAACTAAAAAACATGCTACAATGATTCGATCAGAACCATAGAAGTCTTTTCGCGTTTCTACTTAGCTTTACAAGCGTTTTATTCACAAATAAAATTAAGCTTACTGTGAAATATTTATTATATCCAACATATTGCAGAGAAAGTAAGGTACAGAGTACTATTTTTGTTCTTGTGCAAATTATTTGATTTCGTTAACTTCAGGCAGAGGACCCAAGAGAAAGTCGGAAATAATTGAAAACGAATTAATTTCCTACAATTTAACTTTTAAGCTTATTACATAGTGCAAACCCTAATCTAAATCGCTATCACTTATAACCTTATATTTACTAGGTCATAGCGAACATTTAACGCAAAGCGTGACTCAGATTAATGCTAGACTACGAATTTAGAATGCCTTTTAATACTGTTGAGTTTTCGAAAAACACAGAATAATATTTGCCTGCTTTTACTTCATACACGACTCGCGTTCAGATAAATTGCGCCTCGTGCAGTACAATCAATGACAACACTGCGTAGGCTCTTTTCGTATGACCTGATGTTTCCATTGGTGTCAATGTGTTGTGCTGAGCTGATTTTACAAAGTATTGAATGCCAAGTTACTATTAGAATTCAAAAATATGTTTAAATTTTTTTAAAAGTTATAACATTTAACCATTATAAATTACTACGTCTATAACTTATGTGAAATAAAACAAAAAATAATAGCAAAAATTATAATATTTTTTTTAGCATTAAACTTCACGGCCCCGTCTACGCTTAGAAGAATGTTAACTGAATAGACAGTTTATTTTCAAAGATTTTATTTTTCGATTAAATTTTAATTACATTATTAGCCAACTCTTTTCTAAAGAAGTTTTGCATCTTCCTTGCTTTTCCTCCTATCATTGTCATTAGAAAAAAATGTCCTACTATTGAAGAGTCGTTCAAAATATTTTTCTTTTTGTGAAATAAATATAACGTTAAACCAATTAGGCTTAACTGTGTGTTTAATTAATGTGGGCTTATGAATATCACCGATGATTACGATAAAGGAAAAGTGTTTCCTTTTATACGACTTTTTTATGCTTGGATACTAACTTCAACCTTTTTGGTTCACGTACCTTAAAACTACTGTAATAGACAAAAATAAAAGTTTACAAGAAGTTAAAAAGAAAAATGTCCTCGTAAACCACAAGGCTAAAACATTATTTGCTTACTATTTTAAATCAATTGTTAACTATCATTTTTACATACTTAACTCAAAAGAAAGATACAAACGGAATTTATTTTACAGATAAGGATATTTACAGATTATACAAGGAAATAAGATTAATTTACGTGATTTGCAAAATTTCCAAGACTGTATAATATACTTTTTGCATTGATATATTAACTACGTTAAATGCCAATAATTTGTTCAATGGTTTTCATTATAATGTTGCTGTGTCAAGGTCTTTTGTGATATGTTGTATTAAGTTTCTGTGATGGTCATTAACGTCAGAATGAAGTCATGAAACAAACTCAATACTCAAGCGCTTGTGAAGTTAAGAACCCACTTATTCGAGATCCGCATTGAATTATTTTCTCTCGGAGTTATAGCATCAAAGAATAGAGAGTAACGTTTACATAAATCTTAACGTCAATAATTTAAGAGTCATTGTTTTAAGAATGCTGCGGTTTTTAAAGGTCGATTAATAATTTGCGAAACTATTCTGTACTTACGTAAAAAAAAAGCCGAAGATTGTTGTTAAATGAAGTACTTCAATTTAACTTTTTAATTTTAGTATTTTTTGTTGTTTTTAAGAATACCTAAATAAGTTCGATACTTAAATATGACGATTTTTCTTTATTTCATATTTTAAATATGAAACCTATAACAGCTATGATAGCAGACACTGTTAATAACATTTTAAAAAAGGACAACTATATTGTAACGCAAAATATGATAGTAATATAATAAATGTACATAAAAATAACAACTTTTCATTTAAATATTATAATTATGAAAATAATCAGCATCGTCAGCCTTGTTAGTTGTCCTTGTTAATTAAAAATTAAGGGGTTCCTACTTTTATAAAAATGCTTATTAAATTGTTCTTCGGTATTCTTTCTTTTAAAAAATTTCAGTGCCAAATGCATATAAACATATTTTTGTTAAAAGAATAACATATTAAACCTTTGCGGAACTTTCCGTTTGTGAATTGTTCGTGTATCCGTTTTGACGTTTCATCTGCTTCACTTTGATCGCTATTTCAGAATCAATTTCTGTGTGCAATCTACGAGAATAGCAATAAAAAATTAGATACGACGTATGGATAACTTAATTATAATATTATTATAGTGGGTTATATGTTGTAGCTATGCACCCTTATGTATAGATAATATATATTTTTACTGAATAAATCCTCTCTTCCGATTCCATCTATTACGTAGGATTTAGTTATAATATAAGTTATAAAGCGAATAAAATAATGATTTTAATTACATTCTTTTCTGTAGTTGCTTTGTTAGCTGATGGCAGGCGATATTTGATCATACAAAATAATCTCTATATATTTTTATTTTACATTTTAAAGGATTAAAATACTATTTTCCAATTGATAATGGTAATCTCTTCTATAAAAGCTACAGCCTTAAAGAAATTTAGAAAAGAAAAGTATATCTGCGGTATTTGGCTATTTAATCAAGCAAATGAAATTTATAAAATGCACAGAAATCGTTTGATATGTTATTAATGTAATACTTATATTTTAATGAACGTAAATTATTTTTACGTTACATTAAAGTTACATAAAGGTTACAGTCTAGACCATGAATAATAAGCATGTAATTATATCTAATGAACTGTTAATACCAACAAGAGATTAGTAAACCTTTTAATTAAAAAAAATCAATCTTTTGTTGAAACCGTAACGTATCTGAGTGTCAGAATATCATGATAATGTTTATTTACATAATACAAACACAAGCATTAAGTATTTTTCGGTTGGTTTAAGATTTTAACGAGATAGATTAAAATAAATGCTTGTTTTTTATCAAGTAAAAAATGTCATCCTTAATTTGTGAGTAACGTGCCATTTTTAAACACACGCATGCGATTCATGAACCAATTTGACATAATTGAATGAAATTACCCTTAGGTGTGTAAATTACGTTACAAGGTGACATCTTGACGACGTGATACCATAATGTTTATTTTATAATAACCATTTTTCATCAATTCTGTAAAATGAATATAATATAGTTCGAGCAGAAATTTTTATAATTGAAATGCTTCCACATACCCAGGAACAAGGAGTTTAAGGTATATTCGAGTAGTATTAGGTATGTAAGTACATTTACTTTGATTATATTATGTTTATCATACAAGTAAAAATAAAAGATTATTTGTCTTGTAATATTTTTTATTAAATAAAAAAAAAAATTGAATTATTTTAAAACTCTGGTGAACAATTTCATCATTTCGAGTTCAGAAGCTTTCTATTTTCTTCTATCAATAATCACCTAGTAAAAAATAACGTAGTGGTTCTAAGATTAGAGATAGATGTAACATGCGAATAAAAATAAAATGGATAAGCTCACGTGATTTTTAACTATGCAGTTATTCAGAATTGTTATAATACTTGAACTTTTGAGGCAGTCTTTAATTTGCATAAGTATCAATCTCCGTAGTTACAGTGCATTTTGCGAATCGTAAGTGGAGGAAAAATTCAGTATATATAATTTTTGTATTCCTACCTAGCGAACGAGCAGTCAGGCACCTGATGAAAGTGGTTACGACGCTGCATACTTTGCAAATACTGGAATCACCAACGTGCTGCCTACCATGAAACATAGGATGTTGTCTTGTTTCCTGGTCTCCCAGTAAATACATAACACGGTTGCCCTTCAAATCAAAACACAGTACTTTTTCACACTACTGCTTTACACGGTAGAAATACGGCATTCCTGACAGATCCCTTGTAAAAGGGGACCTCGAGATAAAATCGGTTCATTAGAATACAGCTCTAGTTGAACCGCAACGTCAAATGCTGATAAAGGTGAGTTGGACATTGCAGTCAAAGAGAGTCGTATTTTAGTACAAACTATTTTGGACAGAAGTCTGTTACTCTACAAATAATACTATGTTGTTTCCACGCCCTACATGCACTATAAATAGTAACACAACTCCTGAAATACTTTTGTCTTCATTACTGCTCTGGATATGTTCGAATACTTGTATATGGCCGATGATTTCTTTCGGGCTACTACTGATTATAAGATTGCAATCAATGCGTGCCTTCAAATCCTACATCAACCCACGACCTCCGGTTTCTAAGCACCCGCTTCATACCGAATAGACTACGAGGAAGTTGAAAATATACTTGAGTTAAGAAAACACAATTTGAGGACCTTCAGAAATATGTCAGTAGTAAAATCTATTTTCTTAGAATATCTTGTAGTGATCATTTCAATTCAATTTCTTTTGACCTTTACTCAATATATTTATGTGTTATATTCAATCAAAGTGTTCGGAAACACATCCACACGACTCCAATGAAAACAATGTGAAACGTTGGTATGTATCACATTGTACAAGATACATTTAGGGATAAATATCTTTAGTCACCCACAAAAATAACAGTATTCATTATACGTCGATGAAAACTGCATATTACAGCATTTTATAAAAAGAATATCTTAGAAGTTATAAAAGGAAGATTATTGTAATGCGTCGAACGAGCATTTTAACAAAGTTGGTCCGTGTTGTCAAAATTTGGTGTATTTACCGTTGCCTGGCAGCTGTCTGGCAATTGATTCAGTCCTTCGCCGATGAAGTTTACTCTTCAGGTTAGTGATGAGCAGATTCATGCCGCTATAAAACTGTTATTCAGGTAAATATAGTGGGAACTGAACCTAATCCTAAATGACTTGTCAAAATGGATGGCGAAGAAAGTTAGACGATTCTGACATTGGTTATAATGTTTTGGTATTTCTAAATACTTGTTCCTAGTAGATTTATATTTATTAAATTTTAACCATCTTAAGAGACTTTAATACACACAGAATTTTGATATCCGCGTTTAATTACTTTAATATTGCTTAATATGATAACCTTTGAATTTACATCTATAGATCAAGACATAATATATTAAACTATATTTATTTATGATGTCATTAGACGATTTTTATCTCTAAATAATATTCCCAATCCAATATTATTTTCAAGAAAAATGCGAAACTTAACAATAACTATTTGTTTAAAAATTTGCTCCTAGAAACTTCTTATTAATAGAAACGTTGCATAAAGAAAACTTAAAATCAGTTTACTTGTCCCCCTACTCCATTATATATTAGTTTGGCTTTGCAGTTATGTTAAGATTTTGTGGTTGAAGAAACAATAGATAGAATAGAACAATATAGCAATTAAAGGTCATCAATTGACCCTGTTTCGCAATGCTGTGATAACATCTTAACGTAGCCTGCTGCAAGTCTAGTGCTTTCGGATGAGTTAGGTCATTCGGAATGTTATAACATGTGCTTTTCTGTAGCATATACCTCAGATATATGCTTCAGAAAAGCACATCTGTCGGTGGAGGTATAGTTATATCTGACAGGCCAACAAGGGGATTTATTACAGGGCGTATGGTAAAGAATAAAATGAGATGAGCAAGACGTTCACCTGATGGTAAGTGATACGCCCTGCCCATAACAAATGCAGACGTTAGATGCCACAAATCCACTCATCGTACTACAATATGATATGTTATGTCTGAATTTGCCCATAAATTAAGCTGGCCACGATGCTCTTTAAATTGAAATACAGCAGTGTTTATACACTATTGTCCGAATTATTTCACGGCTTTTATCATACATTGTTATATAATATTATACATATTATTAAAATTATTAGTATATAAATTATTCTCTACGTAATATTTTTTTTAATTACAGTGTATTAGTTGTTAGGTAATTAATCATATCATAATAAATAATGTTGTTTACACACAAATTACTTATTAGGAACATAGTCACAAAACAAGAGTATATTTTTTTACTATGAATTATTATAAAAAGTTTCAAGATTTTATCATTTCAATTGGAAACTTACTACGGTGGTATAGTTTATAGTAGAATTTTCATAACGCTAAAAAGTTACAGTCATCATGACGTCATTTAATTTCTTTTCCGCTGGGTTTATGTTATCACAACTTCGCTATGAGTTAATCTTCAGAGCTTATATAAGCTTTCTTTTCATAATAAATTTAAGATATTGTTGGAGACGGAAAGTTCTGAAGTGGAGACCGAGGCTTGGGAGCGACGACATTCTTAAAGTGCCCGGTAGAGGCTGGGTGAGAATAGCCGTGGATCGAAAGCGGTGGCGTGCATTAAAGAAGTCCTATATCCAGCAGTGGACTCACACAGGCTGATGATTATAATGATTGTTACCCAAAATTTTTGTTTATGCAAATACTAAAAAATTAGAGATTTTAAGTTAGTTGTATAAAATTAAATATTTAGGTCACTTTTTAAATAGATGCAGAAAAACGTTAAAATTTAATAATATTTTAACAATGCTAACAAATCACAAAATATTTAAAGTCCAATTATGCACTTGTGTAATGTCAATAAATTTGAAAAGTCTTTAACAACTCACGACAGGCATGATGTCCGATGACTAATGATATAAAGTTTTGTTTCGAAAACCAATTTCGTTTGCATTAAAGAATTATTAAAAAAAGGAGAACTAAGTGCCAACATATAATAAACATAAAATAACATAAATATAAAATAAAAGTGTAATATGTTGGGTTCTTAAATTGTATCATAAAATTTGTGAAATACAAACAATATGATAATAATTTTCAATATGAAATTTTATCATGCACTGAATAAAGAAGGTAAACTAGGCCCATATAATATAGGCGCAAAAATTCAATACTGTTCAAAAAGTTTACGTAAACTTGTGATAAATATGGTAAATATATATATAAGACAACAAAAAATTATATTGAATATTTTTTTGTTGTCATTAAGAAATAATTAAAAAAAAGTCAATGGAACGATACAAAAAAAATCATTCACTTTATTAAAAAAATGTGAATTCGTATCAGAATTTAATAAAACAGATATAGTACTTAGTATTTCAATCCTTCAATAACCAAAGATAAAGATTGGACCACAGCTTTAATATGAAACACAAAACTTATGCATAACAGTTTCTTCAACTTCATTTTATTAAGTTAAATATCCTTAGTATTCAAGAATATCTACTTAAACGGAAACTCAGAAGGTAAAATATCAAAGAAAGAACCTTGCAAAACGTAGCGATTGTTTCAATGCGTACAAGTGTACTTCGAAAATTCGCCGTTTTATACCTTGCAAACTTATACGATATTAACCGTACAAGGGTTTTTCAAAGCCCGTAGCCATACAATTCTCGGACCTACGAAGTCTTTTGATTTTTACGGTTTCAATAAATGCGTTAAATAATTTATATGTGCAAATATATTTCAGAGTATGAACATAAAACCCTTTCGAAGATACTGTGAACTTATCACAACTTGAGCATCTATACAACTTCTACACAGGCTTACAAAAATTGTAATTATGATTAAACCTAAAATTAAAACTATGTACAATTTTTTTAATTAACATTGCAAATCCATACTTCCATACTAATATTATAAATACGAAAGTAACTCTGTCCGTATGTCTGTCCGTCTGTACTGATTAAACAATGAACTGATTTAGATAAAATTTGGTAGATACTTAGAATAAATTCCTAGAAATACCATAGGCTATTAATTATTGCGATAAAAGTGATTAAAAGGGTTGAAAAAATAATACGATAAAATTTTGTGGCTTGATACTGGAAACGAGCCATAATTGAATTTTTCAAGAATTCTGAAAAAAAATTCTGTATTTCCAAACTGTACGGGGAAGAACGAGGGATTGAAATGGGAATATTAGTCAATAAGGACATTCGTCATCGTCGAAGCTTTGTGTCCAAGAACGAAAACGTTTTTGTTGCATTAGTTTTTTTCACACTATTCTCATTTAATTGTATATTAATTACAAATTTAAAGAATTACAAAAACCCTGAGAGATTATATGATACAATCTCTCAGGTTTCTTGTTCAATTACCTTTACACTAAAAAAAGAAGTTTAAATGTTATTCATTTTATACCTTGTTAACGTTATAATAAAATGAATAATGATATGCAGACAGAAAAAGTTGTACATAACATTTAGATAGTTTTATATATTGGTATATATCGCGCATTTCATTAGTACAATTAACTTACTAGTTGATAACGTAGCGCAGGAATTTTACAAATAAAGCATTTTTAGGAGCTATTGCTATTAAATTAATTAAATTTATACTTAAAGAAAATTAATATGGCCCCCAGTGACCTGCATTTAAGATCGCATTGTGTTCTGCAGTAAAATCTTAATTGGCGGTATCATTAACTATTCCATAATGAGGTTTGTCGGTTTTCAAACAATGGTCACAACTATTCGCATACAAAAGAAATGGTTGAAATGAGAGACTTATTTGTCTCAATTCTGAAAGTCACTATGATTTTTTTTCATGCACTATTATAAGAAAATAAGTTAAAAGTCTACCTTTATTTATAGTACATCAAGAGATACCATTCTCACACTAAATAGTTAAACTATTAATTTTACCCGGCTTATTTATCTAACTAAAATAAATCTTTCGCCCCAAATAGTCTTTGGAAAGGAAATCTACAACATTTTATTCTTTTTCAATACGTATACAGTTGAATATGTAATAATCACGTTCTATTAGTTTTATGTCTTCAATTGGTTTCACTTCATACATACATGATCAGCCTGTGATAGTCCACAGCAGGACATGGCATCCTCTAATACACCCCTATCTAAATTGGACCGGGGTTTTGGGCCGTATCCCACCACGCTAGTCCAATGCGGGTTGGTGGGTGGACTGACTTTTTACATGCCCTTCTGACGCATGGATCATCCTACTTTTCAGACAATTGGGTGATCGGCCCAATTTTCCCTAACCAACTAGAAATCAACAATGAAAATTTGTTAAGTTCCCGCGGGATTTGAACCCACGACCTCCTATTTCTAAAGCACATGCCCTTACCACTACGCTACGGAGGCAGTTGAGTAAAGAAATAAAAGTTATGGAGTTTTTTTAATAAAATCAGATAATCTAGGAGAATCTCAATTTATAACAAATATGGTTCTAACACGGTGAAGCTTATTTCTTTTTTTACAGCTTTCAGAAAAAAAATGACGAATGACATTTTGAAATTCAGAATTTTTAACTTCAGAGTAATCTTAAATAAATAGCGTCATGTATGTTTTCGTCACGGTAATTATATTCTTGTGCTTTATATGTCAATAATGGTA
Organism: Lamproptera curius; assembly: GCA_029286875.1. NCBI lineage: Eukaryota > Metazoa > Arthropoda > Insecta > Lepidoptera > Papilionidae > Lamproptera > Lamproptera curius. The sequence continues at coordinate 120,743 of JAGSMT010000163.1, read as the reverse complement.
ATATAAATGTATTTTTTGTGTTCATGTAAAGTTAAAGGAAAAATATTTTATATAATATCTTATATACTAAACTAATGCGTAACAACGATGAAATAGTGTGAAATGAACTAAAAGTAGATAAGGTATCGCAATTTATGCTGATGATAACAATGAGCGTTCTACTTCTTTCAGCACATTGAAAACGTTGATAAAGAAAATACAACGACAGGACGTAGTTCCATTTCACTCTCATCGGACACAATGCATCGACGCTTATTTCATGCAATGGGAATGCGGTTTGTATTGAAACGGTAATGGATATTGTTCAGAATGAAGTCTTGAGTGGCTGCAATCGTATCTATCAACTTGAATGATGCGTTCTCAATAAGCAACTAGGTAAAGATAAAATAAATATACAACAATTTTTTGTGCCTATAAATATTTATTCGCGGTCCGACGAATAAAAGTTTATGAACAATCTTTAGAAGCTACTGTACACTTTTGAGGGTTAGGTTACACACCTAACTTAATGACAGATACACACCGTTGATTATTATAGAAAATTTATTATTAATAGCTTTTATAAATCATTAAGTAAATTTATTAAGATTTTACACTCTACTACGGGAGTTATTGGAATTACGAAAACTAAATCCGACTCAATAGAAAAAACAGCGATTTTATCACAGATTGTTTGGTAAGTACACGGTACGTCACAGTAATTATAAAATGTCACACAATTTTTTTTGTCAATACTATATATCTTAAGATACATTAATTGAATCTACATAATAAGTAAATAGAACAATAGATCAGATCTGTGTCGAACAAAATCAATTTAGTTTATCTCAGGAATAACTTATATCTTATTTATATTTCATTTTACCTCACGGAATCAGATCCGCTTAGCATAATTGATATTTGAGGAATGATTTCAATAATTATGAAATCAAAATCATGGTATGACGTAATTTTATACAGTAGTGTCAAATGTAACCTGGTTACTATTTTAATCTTTTTATGATTTAATGCTATTTTAACAACCATTATAAATGGTGACATGGTAAAGTTACTTAATTGTAATCGGTTTATAAACATTGCTTGAAATTTTAAGTTATTGGAACATTTCTGAAACTTTTATCGCGACAAAAATTAAAAAAAATTATCAAGATCTGATGGTCGTTCTCATTACGAATTAATAACCTCGAATGAATCTGAGCTAAATAATATTTAAGTACTATTGACAACTCAATATTGTGTATAGCCTGCTGCGTTGGAAATATGGAGTCTATAATACTAAAACATTTTTGCTATATTTACATTAATATACATTTACCTATTTACACATATCTTACACAGTCGCTATCGTAACATAAATATGATGCCTAGAATCTTTAAAGTGGCACACTGAATTTCCGACGTTGGACAAGTTAGTTAACAACCGAGGACACAACGGTAACTAACCGTTTTGATAGCTTCATGCAAGTCAAAGTCGTATTCTATATTAGGAGAGTTCTGAATTTTAATGTTTTACTATCATAATAAAAGAGCTCTTCTTGCCGTAGTCACCTATTATCATTCATTAATTGCATACTTATATATGTTGTTTCCACAACTATCATAACAATATGATTAAGATTTGAAAATCTCTAATCGTCATCTTTCATGTTAATATTTAATATAAATTTGAATAGTCCGACTATGCATTCATTGTACTTATTTCTCGTTCCAAGGGTTTAAAAAATCATGATATCAAAATATATTACCATTCATGCAAAAAAGTTGAGTTCCTAGAATGGATATTGGTGAATTTTCCTATGATTAAAGCAGCATGTGTCTAATATGATGAAAAAGTATTTTATTATCAAAATAATAAAAACTTTACTGTGCTGTTAGTTTTAAAATAGTGATAGGAATTTATCTGTAGCTACAAATTAAAATTTGATTATCTTGGTTCAATGTAGAAGTTTCCACTTGCTTATTGATTGTCAAACACGCTATCACTAGTTCAGAAAAGGACACCATAGACCTGAGAAAAACTGGTGAACGAAACTCAGCGGGCCATTATTGTATGTGATCTTCTTGTTTTTCTTATGCAGAAATCTCAAAGTTCTCATCTATGACATCCACCCCTATTTTTTTTCCCAGACCTGTTAATATTCCTTTTCTCTTAAGCTTCTCTGAACATTACCTCATAAAAACTTTATAAAAAGTTATTCGGGTCACCTATATTAGGATTTAATAGTTTCCTTTTCCTGTCCTACCTTATTCCTTTAATATCTAGCTGTTTGTACTGTCCGCTAAAAACTCAATTTTATTTATTATTTAAATTATATATCGACAATTTTTTTTTGTTTTGTGTCTGTCTAAGTATTTATCCAACTAAATGTCAAGACTTTTTAACGTATAATCTATATATATATATAAGAGATTCCCAACTGTATATTGACTCATCACGATATCTTGCGAACCATAAGGCGTAGTGACTTAAAATTTGGTAGGAATATTCCTTTCCCCGAGTACAGGTCAGTTAAGGATTTTACCTCAGGGGGGTTGGGGGGTTGCTAGTAGTTTTTAATAGTGATCATTTGCAATTACAACTCTCGTGTTTCACCAAACGTTGACATTGGAAGAATCACCAAGTCACTCTTGGTGGAGCTATTTTAACTAAAATAAGAAGAAAAAGAAGATATTTAAAAACTATGTTATCTGTATTTAATATTTAAATAAGGTTTAAAATAAACAAAGTTATATCAGCAACAACCATTGCTGGTGCCTTTCTGGAGAGATTTATATTTTTATGTCTAAATTGAAAGATGGTTTTGCAATTTAACATTGACCTTAGAAATCGCTAATAACACCTATATAAACTTATATATAAAGGTTAGATCAGAAAAAAGGTTATCTCAATATCTCAGAAATTAATAAAAAAATAACTCATTGTGCGACATGCCAAAACAACTTAAAATTAGTAAGTTTTAGTGTAGTAAACAACAAGATAAAACCTTATCCTATTAGTGTAAAATTTCTTACTTAAGATTGTGCTAAACTTTTGACTCTATAACGATTTCTTAAGCAGCCAAGCGAAAGTTTAAGATTACACTTTCGGTTACTGCATTTAAATTCCGTTTTAGCATTTAATTTTGTTCTTGGTTCGGGACAGATAGTACAATTATCGCTATCCAATGGCATTTTCAGTGTTTTCAAAGTAAATACGAAATTAATGTAAGCTTTTAAAATACTAGGACTTCCTCTGATTTACAGAACTTAAAAAATGGGTACACACGGCGCGACCTTATTTATGAGAGAAATAATATACACGCTTTTGAAGAGTAAACTACCAAAATTCTCATCTTATTTGTTATTGTTCTTAACAGAAATAACGTTTCCAAATACCAAAATAATATAAATTACAGTATCAAAGAATCATAATAATAAAAATTTTTCCTCACGTATGATATTTGTAAAATTAAAGTATTTATCTGAGAGACCAACTCCAATGAACAATCAATATATTAATAAGTACACAAATAAACATATCAGATGCAGTAATTTAAGGTAGCAACAAATATCTTAACTTATATGAAGACAATCAAGTCAGATTATGTGTATATACTAGAAATGTACACACACTTAGATTTATTCGTTTTCCATCCACTATCTTGTTACCTAATAATATTGAGATCAACGTTTAGTTTCTGCAAATTTACCATAGAGTCATAACGAATTCCTTAGTCCCAAAAGCCGTGTTGCAATTATCGTCAAGACCTAGATCACCTAGCAATCTTAGTGCAATTTTAATTTCAATTTTAATAACAAAAATCAACGTTTGTGGTCGATCTTACTTAAACAGTTTGTTAATTGTTGACAATTGTCTTAACATTTCGAATGTCTGTGCTTTTCAGATTCATAAACGATTTGTTTTGTTAAAAATATAATTAAGACAAAAAAATCTTAATTTATAATAAATATACATTGAGGAATTTAAATCAGTCAGTTTAATTATTAGTTTGCTACCTTTTAGAGCTACTTCTCAGAAATAAATAGGTATCGTAAGTAATCAACTGGTTCGAGTTGAAAAGGCATCAGTTGTAAATTGTTTCATTCCAGTTTATTATGGTATTACTGCCATTTTGATAAATTGCCAAGAAATTATATTTATTGACGAAATTTTACCGTTCCAATCATTTAATGCATATATTTTATTACTACTGTTTTTGCTTCTTTGGTGATCTATCCCATTTTATTAAGTGTCAAATCACTAAAACATTTATCAGATGCTGCTTACTATATTACCTTAAAATATTTTTTATTTTTAAGAGTGATTGGCCTTACAGCATTTATAGTGATGGAAATAGACATAAAATAGTATGTAGCATTATGTCAATTCCCACAAAATGTTTATTGCAATTTAAAAAATCTACACTTTATTGCAGATTCCTGTTTTCTATTTTAAAAATATTTCTTTTATATCTTTACAATATCGGAACGATACATAAATCTTAATCCACCACCTTATACAAAAAAAAATAATAATCCGATTTTAATCCTCACAATTGTCTGTTGACGTTACACGTCCATCCGTGTGTAATTATTTACACAAGCAATTTCACATTGTGAAGCAATATGAAATTGCTTTTTAACGGCGATGATAACTGTCCAATGATATCAATTGCATTTTAGGTAATCAATTTATAATAAACTGACGCGCAATCAAGTACATAACGATATATAATTCAGTGTTAACATTACATTATTTTGAAATTTCAATTTAAGTACCTTTGTTTTATAGATATAGTGCCGCTTTTGATTTAGTATAATTAATTCTAACACCTGTGGTATATTGAAAGGCTTTGATTTGGTAAAAATTAGAGAATAAAGTCAACAATAACTTTTTCATGTGTTCTCATTAGCTTTAAACTCAAATTAACAAACAAATGTAGGCTCATTGTAAGCACTAAACCATAATCTTGAAAAAACCCTGAAGCATTATTTTACCTGTGTTCTTAGCAACTTTTTAAATTTGTAAATGGTTAATCTCTGAACATATTCTATAATTTTTTGTGTTTTAATGTAGCATTATAAGTTCACACTTTAGTTGCTAGAATAACTTTATATTGCTCATTTGCTGGTTATAAAATGATGACCACAAACATAACTTTTGAATATTCCGGTTTTCCGTTCAATATTATTTAACAAATTACTTGAATAAAGAATATTTTAATCTACTGTATTTCAACGAGAAATCATCTGACTAAGAAGTTCAATACGTTAAGCAAGAGCACAAGCTTTATTTATATTAAGTATTATAATATAAATAAAGCAATTCGGTTTTAATGATTTAAGACTTTACAAAATCGAATAGAACCCAAAACTTACCAGTGATAGGTCCCCTTTTCACAAGGGACCGTCTGGGTGAGTACCACCACCTTGCCTATTTCTACCGCAAAGCAGTAGTGTGAAAACACTACTGCGTAGCCAGCGTAATTACTAGGTAAACAAGACTTAACATCCTATGTCTCACGGTAGGCAGTGCGTTGGTGATACCGGTATGGCCAATGTCATGGGCGTCGGTGACCACTTTCCATCAGGTGACCCTGACTGCTTGTCTGCCGTTTTGCCACCTCCTAGGCGCATCATTGAACTTATACAGTCCAATTGGAGCAGCCTCCTCGCGGCCGACCCTACACCTTAGTCTGGCCAGGTTCCTCTTAGCTTCCCCGTAGTTAAGCAGACCGCAGGTACTGAGCCGCACCGCTACTACAAAGCAACAACCTGTTCGTGGGGAAACTTTCATATCCAATATCAATTCTTTTAACCACTTTCATTGCAATAATTGATAGTCTTGGAATTTATTCTAAGTATGTGCTATAGTTCATCGAAATTTGTTCAATGGCTTAGACGGTAATGACGAACATACAGACCGATGTACCAACAGACAGATAGTATAGTATGAATAATAGAACTGATACGGTTATTAAATATTTTTAATATACGTATAGTTTCTGTATGGGTTCAATGAAACTAAAACTTTTTGCCTCTGAAAAGCAAGCGTAATAATAATGTAAAGACTCTCGTGCCCCTCGATACTCAACGAACGATAAATATTATCTTCTGCAGTAAAATTATATCTAACTGAGATTTTCTACGGCTCTACAAAAATTTCCTCGAAAATTCGACTTATCATGCTTCTTACTTTTTTATTTCGTAAGCGTATGTTTGCATCACATGAAAATCTTTTAAATTTCATATAAAAGTACATGACCATCGTTAAGTAAATAGTATTGTGTAAATACGTTTTAAATAATATTTTATTGTTCATAAAATATTTTAACAATTTATTTTGTACTAAAACAGCAACAAATGCTGATTTATCTTTTGGCGTGTAAAAATTTCGGAGTATTATGTAATCTCTTGCGATGGCATCATTTTACTACGTATCAAGCAACTTCATAGTTTATTAAAATAATTGTTGTCAATAAATAAAACATTATAATAAGCCCTAAAGCGTAGAGCATCTTTGGCCCCAACGAACTCCCTAAAGCATTTTCTTTTAAATAGATATCATCTGAAAGTTATCCGCAATTCACATAAAGGACGTTATTGCATTTTTACTTCATTTTCTAGTCTTGTAAATTATTGCGTGCTATTGATATTGTATTTACAATTTTATTCTATATATGCAGTACAATTAGCAACTAACCTTCGTAACCCAAAATGGTGAACTACACTTGATAAACAGCCTGTAACTGTTATAAATTTCTTACATCTTCATGTTGATTTAAATTTAGGTCATGTCACAACTCATGTAATTTCCTGATCAGCCGATCCTACTGTACCCAACTAATAAACAAAAATTAAATGCTGTTACCTTCATGAATTCAAAACATTAATTTCGGTTCGTATTATGAAATATAGTTTTATACCATATGTTCGAGATTGAGAGGTCCCACAACTAGAGTAATAATTACTACTTCCAGTTAGTTTTGAATTTATTATTTGAGAATGTAAAATTATTTGCTTTTTAACAATTGTAGAACAAATCCTCTTTAAAGTAGAAAATATGAAAAAAAAACAAACATTTCACAAATCAATTCAAAAATACGAAATGCTTCCGAATTTCTGTCGCTATTTTTTAAAATATGTGAATAAATAGTCATTACTCCAAAATATTTTCTTTGTCAAAAACTTTTGAACACTGAAGTCCTTAATGCTACATTTCAACAACTGAGAATGGGAGAACTTTTCAACTTTCAACAATTTTTCTTGTAAAATATCTAAAAACACAAAGAGCTTACAATTAGCGTGTTTTAAAACTCGGTACAATTTCCAGATAGAATGTAATTTTTTTTTCTTTCTTTCGCCGTGCTAGGAAAAGTCCTAACATTTTAATTAAGCTTTTATTAAAATCAAAAGGACGGTGACTTATTGACTACCGAGAACAAGGGATTAACTTTGTTATTTGCGGTTGTATCACGATTTTGTTTCGTTTTTTAAATAAGGTTCATAAATATTCAGATATTTGGTTCGAAAGTTATAACAAAGCCAGGACCAGTTGCGTCCTAGGTAGACGCCCGTTGTTTAGCTGCTTATTCCGAGGCGAATGCTACTTAAATTGCGAAAGGTATAGTTTATATTTAAGCTTTCAAGCAATATTTTATGAGTTAAAACTATTAATATGCAAATATCACTTTTTTTGCGAATTAGGATATTGAGTATATTGAGACTAACAAAACCAACCTGCTGGTTTTGTTGGACCGAGCCGAGAACCCTAAGCATCAACTTGGGAGGTAAATATTATGCGTATTCTACACGTGATTGAATATAAAAGAATGTATTTTAAAGAATTTATTAATTATTAAATTATATTTTAATCCTTTTAATTTGGTAGCGTATGGGGTGTAAAGTCTTCCTTATTTGATAAAGGTCTTAAGATAGTAGTTAATCTGTACAAGTACTGCTTATAAATTATTCTTGCATCTTGGCCAAAACGTCAAATAGATATATATATATATATCTCTAATGGTGCTCAAGCTTATGAAGTCATGCTTATTATCAAAATAAAAAAAATATTGGTGCCCATAAATCTGCTAGTATGCGCTTAGCGACTGAGCTTATCTTAATAGAAGGGCCTATGCAATTGGTGAGACAATAATTTAGTACATACGGAAATACAACATTAGCATTCTTTGGAGAACTAAACCCAAGCAATCATAGATTAAATAGAAACGGTATCATCATCATCATCATCAATCAATTACAACTTTTACAACTTTTTAAATCGGAATATCTCAAAAACGTACTCGTAGAAAAAAAGTATAAATCAATTTTTTGTTCTACAATTTTTGTTTGAAATATTTTTATGATAAAACTTACCGTTTTGCTGAAAATCGCGAATAACTCAATTTTTTTACCTTTGCACTTAATTTTTTTTTCTAAAAATCTGGAAATCAATCAAAATATTTTTTCCGTTTTGAATATTTCAAATTTCGAACAATTACTTGTATTTATATCTCATTAATTAAATCAGATAAATTCTTGCAATGCCAGAATACTGATATATAGTAATTTTTTAAGTAGATTTACAAAACTGTGATCAACCATAGAATATAAAAACTATAAGTAGTTACATTTGAAGCTAATTAAATAAGTTACTAGCCATTAATAACCATAATCGCATTTTTAATTGTTCTTTGGTCAAAAATGTCATTTACAGCATGTAATAAACATAAATATCTTAGAAATTATATGTTATTTAAATTTCATAAATTAGACGAGGCTTACGATGTTATATATACATTGGTTCTTGTACATTTGATTTACTCGCCTTTAAAAACTAACCTCGCATCTAAAATAAATACATAAAATTTAAGAAGTTAAAACCAAGTAAAATAAACTGTTCTTTTTGCAAACGCATTGTAAATTACATAATATTTTATAACATAACTTTTTGTATAAAGGTTCATTAATCACGATCCTTTCCTAAACAATTCCATCAAGTGGCCATGTTTAGTGTAATTGCTTTGTAAAGACGACTTGTCGTATAATCCCAACGTCCTGCAATGTTGTGAAAACTTACTTGCAAAAAAAATAGTCACTACCTAATTATACCCTTGAGTGTTCAGACCAAAAAGTTTTAGCTTTGGATATAGTCTTGATTTAAACTAAGTCTTTGGATAACATGAATGGCATTAAATATGTGATTTATTTGCTTTCAAGAAAAAATTGTATTACAGCGCTTTAATAAGTGGTTAAATTAATATTAACGTTGTTCTTTTATATTCTTCTAGTTTTTATGTTGCCTTACTCAAAAACACAAATTTATTAAAGAAATAAATTGCTTCAAGTATTTTTAAATGTTTTATTTTATTGCACTAAAGCAATTACTTTATCATATGTTATTTCGGTTTCTGTATTTTGAATACGTACTTTAACTGGGTTACCTAAATTTAAAGCAAACCAAAAAACAAGAAGAAGTGGTTCAATTTAAGGTCGAAGGATAAAGTCTTATCTTAGTTAACGCTTGGATAAGCTTAAGGTGAGCATAATTTTTCGTTACCATATACTTAATACTATAGTAGAAGAAAATCGAATTAATGTCAAAATAGTATTTATAGAATAATACTAATATTTTACACGAACAAGCAAAATTTAAACAAAAAATACGACCGACTTCAAACAATTTATGTACAACCATTTTGCTCATTATAAGCGGATAGCAACGTATTCCTTGCACGAAACTATAGCGAGATTTCTGCCATTGTATTTTAAATCTCTGATATGGTTTAAAATATTAATTTAATCAAAATCCTGTCTATGGGCTATTTGAGTTTTTTAATCCAATAACTTTAATGTAAACACGAACTTTATTATCTTAAATGAGCTTTAAATATGGCTGATTGCAATTTTTAAGTTTAAATTAAAATGCTAATAACATGTTATGTTTAAAACGTAGATATATGCTCTTGCAGACTTTATTGTTCGTCAATGCAGTACATTTATGTTATGTTGGTAGTTTCATTTATGTTAAATAAAGTTAAACTCTATCTATTATATTTGAGCCAGCGTTTGCAATTTAATCGCGCAATGACGTGAAATTAAACTACTTATAGTAATGAACATTAATGTATGACCGTTCCCACATTATTGGTAACAGAATAAAATGGAGAAACAATACTGTCCTTTGCTTAATTTTTAGGAAAGAATATGCATTTAACAAAGAAATGTCCTGCTATGCTAAACAAATAAACACTGTGGCTTATAACAAATGGTTCTTTATATTCTTTCATCGTCGAAACAATCTGAAAGGTAACAGACGAAAAAAAAGTTTTTTGTATTAAGTCCTTTATTTTCGTTCTGAGAACACGATGTTTATAAGACGTAACGATTTTTTCAGGCGTTAAATAATAGTGGTCCAAGGGTGTTCTTGGGGCCGGCAGTGAAAGTCATCGCAGGAAGTTGGCGTTTTGATATTATACGAGATTGCCGGTAAGGAGTTGTTTTGAGTTTATTTCCTTTTTGTTTTCTTTTTATGACAAAACATATTTACACTCACATAAATTTATGTCATCTTTTTAATAAATGAAATATTATAATACTCTGATTTTCTTTTAAAATTTTTTACTTTTAGTTTACAGGAGACCATCTTGGGGATGAACGACCGTCTATTTCTGTATTGCAAGAAGAAATAAGTTAGTTGAAATATTACGTCTCGTTTACCAAGTAATAATGCTAGCTGTGGTGCCATACAAACCGGAAGCTGTGTTGCCACACTTCTGATTTGCAGAAGAAATGGCCACCGCGGTCTTAGACATTACATATGCATTAAATTGTCTCAAACATTTTCTTGTTAACATTTAAAGTTCTTAATGATTCAGATGCAGAAATTTAATACGAGGTTATTTTATATATTTTTAAGCTAAGTGCGTTAGCGTACGATCAGGCGAGTCGTTAGCTAATATTTTACAATTTACACCTGAATTTATAATTAAATTGACGGGTACGCAGTCTTGCTTAGCTAAGAAAAAATACATGTACGGTTAAGTGTTTTATATAATTTTGCTTATGACTTTTGTCAAAACCGTTGTTTAAACATAGTAAATTATTTTAAAGAATGAATGTTAAAGTATTTGAAGCATTCTTAACTTTACTTTATTACGTAAACAAATCTAATGTAAAACGCTAATGAGACACAAACGCTTTATTATTGGCAGACTGCGGCTATGTCGAACCTACTCGATGTTTAACATATAAGAGGCTTTTTGGCAAGAATTGAGTTTGACATTGAATTTTTTTTAAATGAATTTTATCTGCAAGTTAGCTACATTATAACAATAACATTATTTTAGAAAACGAAACAATTGTTTAAATAATATAGAAAAAATGGAATTTATAACGTTAAATAATAACTATTTATATATTTATATTGGTTAAAGTTCGCCTATTTGTCAGTTAAGTTTAAACTCATGATAAAAAGTATGTACTCCACATACTTTTTATAATAAGTTCATTCATTTTCCGTCACCGAAAATGTTCTTAACATTAAAATTAGCAAATATATTATACCTAATAGCAAATCTCTTTAACTGTTTAATTTGGTATCAATTCATCCTTTGTTTAATGCCATATTCCCTATAAATGGAAAACTTTTTACCACGTTAGCCACAATGCTTAGAAAATATAAGATTATATAAAATGCTACAAAAGCAGTATGCATGCTTTACATAATACACCCAATAACCTAAGTAAACAGTCTTTGTAATAAGGGTTAATTCACATATACGCTCTATTACCTACATATGAGCCGTTGCGTACACGTCATTGAATCCGGTTACGGTAACACGATTATAATAGTTTATAAGGTAAAGCTTATATGAAATATAAGACTAGTAATGCAAAAATAATTTATTATTCAAATATAATATTTGAGACTGCCTCTGTCGCCTAATTACAGTTAGTCGTATTTAATCATTGCTTTACAACTCGATTCAACGTTAAAATAGTTTTTCCTAATAACTTGAGGAAAAGTGAGTCAATGACGTAGTTGTATGAAAAATTAGATCATACTTAAAGTTACAGGGCTTCAGAGGCCTCAATTTTATGAAATTAACACCACAAAGTTTGGATTAACTTTAAATTGGAAACCAATCCGTGATGAATTGGAAAATAGTTTATACACAAGAGCAATCTTTTATGGTTTATAAAACGTTCTTAAATCACACTACATTACGTAAATATAACTCAGTATATTTTTTCTTATAATTAGTATAATTAAATAATAGAAATTGAGAAATATGAATAATAATTCATATATTTTGTTCATTAAAATTAGACCACATGGCAGCAGCAACTACATTCCTTTACATGGTTTTTTCTTTATTTTTAAAATCGGCTTACAAGGAGAGAAGAAACGAAATCCTACATGAAAAATGTGACTTTCTGAAGTAAGTTAAATACCATTTTTTGGAGAGCTTTTCAGAAACGAATGAAATCTTTTAATTGAATAAGATGCAATGTATTTTAATGTAATAATACAATGTAGGTTGTTTTTGCTGTTGGTTAAACCAGTTACTATAAAAAAATAAAGGCATCTAGGTGTCTCAAAAATGTTTGTAAGTTAAGATAGACGTTTTTAGAAGTTCGCTTCGTAAACTTATTTCAAAGCACGCTACTTATCATGAGTTTGTAGTTCAACTTACCCATTGCATTATAAACTCCTGCAGTTTCAAGCATTAGGCCCTCGCAAACTAGAAGATAATCATTCTGAAATGTATGAGATATAAATGGTTAATTGATCCAATTAAGTGATAATTATAACAAGTAAAAACAAAATATTAGTAGACTTGAAATCAAACACCTACTTTATATATATGTCAACATTTTCCTGTTCATTAATGCTACATAAATTGACGTGTAAAGAAAAATATTGTGTAACCCCCACATTCCAAACGTGTAAAATAAATCGGATAGATTAGTTATATCAAATCCATTAATTTACGGATTTTCCGCGTTACTTAAATATAATAACGTATACTAAGTTGGTATATGTGTGTATATTAATGTTTTGGAATAACCGTCAGAGTTTTTATTTAAAAAATTGACATATCTTTCGTTTTCTTAATTTTGAATATTGGTTTGACAAAAAGTACTTATGTTTTCCCTCGGTTCTGTAGATTTTATATTTTTTTTATTTTATTGCGTTTAATTTTTAGAATTATCGGATCCCAGGAAGGTGGCAAAGACCAACCATCCTCTCTATTAAAATTTGGATATTTTTTAATTTCTATTGCTTCCCGAATCATCCTTGGTATAAATCTAATATAATGATTGGGCTTGTCTAGAACATTGTCGCAAATTGCACATTTCTTATAGCGTCGGTGCCTAATATCAGCTATATGTTCTTTTACTTGGGTTCTTACTGGTCTTTTTGTTTTTCCATTGTAAGAGAGACCACAATCACTGACTAGTTTGCACACACCCGGTACCTGCAGAGGAATTTTACATTTGACGGATGGTAATAATTGGCCAATTTTTTTCGGCGGCTTATAATATGGTTTAATAGAAGCTCGCTTTAAAATATAACCGATTTTGTCAGTGACTCCTCTGATGTAAGGTAAGCCGGCAGGCACTCTTTCGACTGTGGCTGGCTTCACACGGTGACTGCGACGTAGACGTGGAACTTGGAGTTTGTTGTCACGCAGCACCTGCTTGACATTTTTCCAGTTCAGCCGTCAAATACTCCTTGTCGTAGATCCGCTGTGTTCTCTGAAGCAAACATTTACCGACCTCACTGCGAGGTATGGTGGTGAGAATCACCATTTAAATATTTATTCGTGTGGGTTGCTTTTCTAAAAACTTTATGGCTCAAGCTATTGTTAGAGTTTCTAATGATTAAAATATATAAGAAGACTAAGGAGTTGTTTGCCTCTATTTCCATTGTGAACTTTATTTTGGAACGCAAAGAATTAAGATGATCCAGAAATGCATTGATTTGGTTTGTTGGTAAAAAGGTGAATGTGTCATCTACGTACCGCTTATAGAATCTTGCCCGGATGGGAGTTGTATTAAGGGTTGTCTCTTCAAAGTTCTCCATGAAGATATCAGCGATAATAGGAGACACTGGGCAGCCCATCGCTACGCCATCTATCTGCATGTAGAATTGATCATTCCACAACAAGTAGCCAGATGTAAGACAATGTTTAAGCAGAGATTGCAGAGCTTCTGAGTTACAATTGAGATGCAGTCTTCAATAGGTAAGCATGTAAATAAAGACTGAACATTACAACTGACCATAGTTTCATTGTTTGTGAGATGTAGATATTTAATGTCATTAACAAAATGGTAAGAATCTCTTGTGTACGCCTCGGTGTGTCCTCGTAGTGGTGACAGAACTCTTACAAAATATCATCATCAGCCTTTGTTAGTCCACTGCTGGACATAGGCCTCCCCTAATACACCCCTATCCATTAGGGTTTGGACCGTATTCCACCACGCTGGTCCAGTGCGGGTTGGTGGGTGGACCGACTTTTTTACATGCCCATCCGACGCATGGATCATCTTACTTTTCAGACAATTGGGTGATCGGCCCAAATTGCCCTAACCAACTAGGAAACAACAATGAAAATTTGTTGCGTCCCTGCAGGATTCGAACCCACGACCTCCGGTTTCTAAAGCAACGCCTTTACTACTCGGCTACGGAGGCAAAATATATCGGGAATAAATATATTTAGGTAACGCCGAAAATCCCTAATTTAGTGAAATTGATGTGTATAATATGCGCGTAAATAAAAGAAATAATTATTAGATTAGTTATATCAAATTTGTTTTACTCTATCGCCAAATAATACTTTTACTAGAGGTACTATACGTATTTTTCTTCTGTTAACTGTAAATTACAAGCGATTATCAAAAGTGCATCGTAATTTGTATATTTATCAAACTCTGACCAGCAACTCACTATCGCAGGTACGTAAATTCCACACTGCATAAAATTATAGAAATAGAGACGTGTTAGTTTTTCTATGCAAGCATACTATTAACATAATTTCAAATATATTCACGAAACGCTACGCTTTTAATCTGTTATTTGGACTCTTAAAATAATTTGACTAGAATGATTATTTAAAACCATCTGTGTAAAGTTTGGAAAGGAAATTTTATTCTTGTCTTAAAATTTATTAAATTATTATAACATCGCTTTTTGTACCTTCATTAGATTAATCCAATGTTATTATATCACTTCCGTAAGGTAAGCATTTTTATAAATAAATGTACAGGAACGATCTAAAGTTACAAGATAAGTAATATTTTATGGTTGTCATAAAAGGAAAACAGTTGCCTTAATTTAGTTACATCAGACAAGCTACGATGAACGTCATGAATAAAAATTTACTACGCAACAGAAAGTACCATTTTCTATTTACTAATAAAGATTGTGTACTCGGGAGTATTTTCTTATTTCTTTGTATATCAAATAGTATAAAGGAACGAAATTTAACATAGTTAAAATTTACAAACTTGATATAATTTGCTTAATAAAAATGCGTTAAATATTTTCTATACCTTGTTTTATTTTAAGAGTCTACTGATTTTCAATTAAAATTTGTTTACATTTTCTAGATGAATCATAAAAATTCAAACGGCTACAGAAGAGGATTCACGCGTAACTAGCTACACTATGTTAAATTTTAATAGTAAGCCTCCATTATTTAGAGGAGAGGAAGTACAACCGCATTGTTTTTCTTACCGCATCTTTCCATGGTCATCATCATCAGCCTGTGATAGTCCATCCTGCTGGACATAGGCCTCCCCTAATACACCCCTATCCATAAAGGGGTTTTGGACCGTATCCCACCATGCTAGTCCAATGCGAGTTGGTGGGTGGACTGACTTTTTACATGCCCATCCGACGCATGGATCATCTCATTTTTCAGAAAATTGGATGATCGGCGCAAATTGCCCTAACCAACTAGGAAACAACAATGAAAATTTGTTGAGTCTCCGCAGGATTCAAACCCACGACCTCCGGTTTCTAAAGCACACGCCCATACCACTAGGCTACGGAGGTTCATTTCAGGTTATTCCATGGTAGTCGTGTAAAAATATTAAGGTCTCCCGGTTTGAAGGGCATTTTAGCCAGAAAAGTTAATAGGTAAATGAGACATAAAAATCTCAGAGCGGTCAGAAAAAACTGGCGGAAAGGCTCGGAATGGGGATACCCCATTAAGTTTCTTACAAGTGTATAAGAAACTTAATGGGGATACAAGTGTGTAAGAAAATAAAACCATGAACACTTGTATCTAATTATAATTATATAAAACTCATACGCCGTATTTATACTACCTTACTATTATAATCGAATACACCTCGCTATTCCACACTGACAAAGTCTCGGTTATATACATATATATCGTTAAAGGGGCAAAATAGTGCTTTCGGAATAATACATTAAATTTGCTAGAGTTTCATCTTTCACTATAGCTCAGCCAATAAGTCAAATATGTTTTGATAATCAATCAAACGAAAATTATGCTTACAATTAAATTTAGAAAATAACTGCTCTGAGCTTTAAAAAACGAGAATCGTAAATTTAAACATTTTTTTGTAATAGGGCAAACCCGGAGATTATTATTTTAGAAGGGTGATAAACTTAACTGGCATATTAATTTGCTATTTTTTTCTATTGCTGGTGATGGTTGAGTCAAGGGTGATGAACTATACCCTTGAATAAAGTTACGTATACAATATTAAAGTTTAAATAACATTACTAGATATAGACGTTTCATTGTTTAAACCGATTGCCAAAAATATCCAAAATAACCACTTTACCATCTAGTGCACTAGATAGTAAAGTAATTGAAAAACTTCGAATTTTATATCTCAAGATATTTTTGTTCATATAATTCTTCTATTTTATAAAGAACTAGCAACCCGCCCCTGTTTTACACGGAATCTATGCTGATAGAAAAAAATGTATACAATATTAAGCATGAGTTATCCATACAAACTTTCCTCCTCAATCACTCTATCTATTTAAAAAATCGCATCGAAATCCGTTTCCGATACCGTGGGGAGCAGCAACCGGGTTATGTGGGATTTCCACCGACTAAGACACCTCAGCGTTCCTTCTCCGCGCGTTTCTGGCGGCAAAGCAAGATCGACTAAGTCATGCGATCGCAATGGATAGGCCAGACCAGCCATTTCCCTGCTCCAGAGCGTGCTCTTAGCACTGCACGCACTCTGAGCCATGATGTTAACGGATGTCGGACTCCCATTATCAACACCCGCGGCTACACTTATAGGGGTGACATTAGGCGAGCGCAAGCAAGTTGTCGGCGAATGCACGCCGACGAGGGATCTAATTCCCTATCCCGCTCAGCCACCTCTTTTTAGGCCATGACAGCCTCTCAAAACGAGGTGACCGCTTCCCACGACCTCTCTCTATCCACCATGGCGCGGATCACACCAGGTAATGAGAGGTCGTTGCCAATCTCCTCACAGAGATTGGCTCGCTCCATTGCCCACGCGGGGCACTCCGCCAGAGTATACTGAGCTGTGTCATCATCGCAATCGCAATGATAACACTCCGCTGTCGGCTCTCTTCCAACGATGTAACAGAGATACCTTCCAAAGCTACCGTGCCCTGAAAGGATCTGCACCAGTCGGAAGGTAAGTTTTCCGTGGCGTCGGTCTACCCACTCTTTGAGGAGCGGACGTACTGCCTCTACTGTTCACTGTCCAGCTCTTGGCTCAGCAAGGCGGCGCTTCCACCGCCGCATGACATCTTCATGCGCGGAACGACGCCATCTCTCTAACTCTTCCAGAGGTGGAGCTACACCTCTAAATCTGGGTCTGGTGCGATGACTGTAGACCTCCGCTAGAACACTGGCGTCAATGTCCCAGGGAAGGGTTCCAGCCAGTAAGCATGCCGCCTCATGAAAGACAGTGCGGTATGCACGAATTGCCCTCGCTGCCATGACCCGCTGTACTCTATACAATAGTGCTCGATTCTCCGTGGATAGGGCATCAGCCCACACGTGTGCTCCGTACAGCGCCATAAATCGTGTTTATGTTGACGAAGCATGTAATAAGCTATGGTCTCCTAATATCCCACCCTTAGTAGGCATGATTACAGTATTCTAATAATAGCAACAAAATTTACTATTTTATACTAACTACAAATTAATTAACTTTTAATATTGATAGTAAAACATCTAAAGGCAAGTTCTTGAAATAAAAATGGTGCACTTTTGAATAATTTTTATTTCAATTAAAATCTTGATACACTTTAAATGTAACCACATAATAAATTCTAAATTTGATTAAAAGATTTTTAATATAAAAAAGCATAATTTTAAATGGAATGACAAATGTATTTACTCTCGGTTGTGTACTAACACCGACATTGTTTCCATAAAACATACCCGCTTGTAACACAATCAACAGCATCAAGATTAAAAAGTTATTAAATAAGTTTTTCAGAAATTAATAACTGATGGTATTAAAACACTTAATTCTTATACACGATAAAATACAGGTAAATGATGATATAATACAAAAAATAAAACAGATTGTAGATTGCCATTACGTCAGGGATAAACCGTGTTTTTAAAATGAAACAAAGATAAGTTTTGAAATGGTTAAATGTTATATATACATATCTTATTCAAATATTATGACCCAAGAGGACAGTTAACATTTGTATAGAAGCAAGAAAATTTATTTTAGTAAATAATATTACACAAAATACTTTCAAAACAAAACGCTTAACGGGACCGTGTTATGTTATGTATGTTGCTTAATTTTGACACGTTCTCTCACAAATAAAGCAGTGGCTTTAGCAATCAAGTAACAAGGTCCTAACTTAGCTAATTGGGGACGTAAATTTTGTGCAGTTACTCGCTCGTGACACGTAGGTAAATTCCTCCATACCTAAACATGGATATTTATATTTTCAATCAATGTTCATGTCACTATAACATTAATTGTTTATAATTTCTAACATATTTAAATTAATAATGTGTTGTACATTACAGTTATGATCTACATTTAATTGAAAATGTATCAATAGCCATAAATTTAAAAATGATTAAAACTTTACTTACTTGACTAAGTAGCTTTGTAAGCGATGCGTTATACTTTTGTAAGACACATCTTTGTTAGTCCACTGCTGGATATAGGCCTACCCTAGCACATGCCTCCTCCATTGGGGGATTTTTGGACGTACCCCAACACACTGGGCCAATGCGAGTTGGTGGAACGACAATGAAAAGTAAGATGATCCATGCGTTGGATGTTACATGCTCATCCGGCGCATAGATCATCTTACTTTTCAGACAATTGGGTGATCGGCCCAAATTGCTCTAACTAACTAGGAAACAACAATGAAAATTGGTTGAGTCCCCGCAGGATTCGAATCAACGATCTTCGGTTTCTAAAGCACAAGCCCTAACCATTAGGCTACGGAGACAGAATTCTGCAATTCATTCTTAAAGTTACATATTTATTATTTATATGTCGATCAGCTGTGTAATTTGAGTAAATTCATTTCTTTTTCTCTCTTTCATAAGTTTCATCCACTATTTGCAATATAAGTTCGATAAGAATAAGGTCATCAATAAGAATACACGCTGTATGTGAATATACTTATTTGCTGTGGGTAAAATCGTTTAGTTAAATTGCATTTTTACTTTAGCTAGGTTATAATTTTAAATAAATCTTTGATTATTTATACCATGTTGCTTTATTTAGCCATGTTAAATAATTATGCTTAACAATTTTACACAACCTGAGGGACATGATAGATATTGTAATAATTAAATAAAAGTCGACACCAGTGCTAAACACGCTCTGACGTGGATGTATTTTTCAAATCGCACTCATATAATACAACCGCAAGATAATTTGATTGTTGTATTTTATGAGAAATAAAATTAAAATAATCTCTTATCAAATTACTAACTCTTTCGCTTAAGGAAATACTGCACATTATTGAATAAAATTAATTTTACGGATTTTATTGTCTTTATTTTACATTTTAAAACAAGTCGGCCGTACCTGACCACACATTAAATCATCCAAATCATTACATCAGATTTGATTTGACTACAAATCCTCACTATAGAACACCGATTCCTACCTAGGATGATTCGTGAGGCTATTGAGATTAGAAAACATCCAAATTTGAGTAGAGAAGATGGTTGGTTTTTACCACCTGCTTGAGACCTCAAAATTAATAAATTAATATTAAATCCCAAGTAGTGATAAGTTCATTTTGCATAGTTCGGAGCACAGAATAAAAATATTTTATCTGGCATTCACAGGTTGTTCCGAGGCCCCTCAGAAGCACATTGCCTTGAATTAGCTGATATTAATACCAACAGCCTACCATATCCCTTGGCCTGTTAAGTATTTAATAATTAACTGATTGGCTGTCAATTGGTAACAAGAAATCCTTTGACTACATTTACCAGGGTCGATAATTTTGAAAATCTTAAAAAGTGTAAAAGAATTATTCTACAACAAAACCTTACTTTCCGACTTCTGATCGCCCGTAAATTTTTTTTCCTCTCATTTTTCTTATATTCTCTCCTTTTTGTAATGGGTATAATCCTACTATAATATTTTTGTTTCTTACATTTCTCCTTCGAATATTATTTTTTCACCTTCATCGTGCTATGAAAACTCCTAACATTTTAATTAAGCCTTCATCAACATCAAAAGGACGCCAAGGTATTGTTTACTAAGAACAAGAGATTAACTTTATTGTTCGCCGTCGCTTCTACAATTTAGTTGTTTTAAGTATAACTTCGTTAGCATAATGTCCTTCCCTTCTTTGGTTATAAAAAAATCATGGGGATTTTGTATCCAGGATCCATCCTCGTTATTTTTCTGCTTAGTTTGAGAAGAATGTTCCTTATTAGCTAAGAAGCATTTCATTCAAGCTGATGTTCAAGTAGTCAGATATCATTTAGGAATTTGGTGTTGTACAAATTTAAATTTAGCTTCAAATACAATGATTATTATTTTGGATCATGAGATAAAAAAAAAAATGAAACAATGTAATAATAAAGTAATTCAGTAGTTGATGTATATTAAAACTTAAATTAAAATATCTGTTTAACAAAAGAGTGATACATTCACTTATCTATTGTCAAAACGCTACCATCAGTTGTAATTTTGAAGCTTTGCAAATATAATCAATTCAGTTTGCGAAATTAAACCCTTTCTGTAGCTAAAGTGGTTTTAAAATAATACGTAATATTAAAAAGTAAGTTCATTACTATCCGTTACTTAACAATTCCATCAAGCGGTTAAAGTAAGTGTAATCAATGCATAAAGACCGTCTTACAATTTCTACGCTTTGACCGTGAAAAGCTACTTGCAAACTTAAAATTTATGCTTCTTAATTCAAGAAGAAATTTTAAATCAATTTTTATTTTAAAATGATATTCTTAATCAAAATTAATAAACCATTATTTTTGAAATATTTTTATGTGATATGAAATAACAGTACACTATTAACCATGTTTACATGATATCTACAAAAAAGCTTTTACCGACTCTTCGGAATCGGGAATAACGGGTTGCGGGTTACACCATTACAATCGTTGAAAAGCTTGTTTATTATTGCGAGATGACGTGAATTATATTCCTGTATAAATGTTATATGTAAAGAATTAAAATATCTGAAATTTGTGTTCACAAGTTAAGTTTACTACACGTTATCAACTTGTACAAAATCGAAATTATTCTATATATTCTTGTGATTTAATATTGTGCTCGTATGAACTTAAACCGAATACGTTGTTAAATTTTGTTACCGACTCTACATATAAATATTGTGCAAATGTGAACAAAACAGTAGGCTATTATTATTAATATGTAGCCTATTGAAGTAGTCGTTTATTATTAATTTAAGGATTTAGGCACTTAAATTAGTAGCACAGTATTACTAAAACGCTACACACTAATACGGCGTTCACTTGTTCTGAACATTAATTAAGGAATCAGATGATAAATAGTTTAGTGACATTCATAGTAAATATGCAGCATTCTATCTTGGTCCATGCTTTGATTATATTTAAGATTGTTGTACTGTCTTAAGACTGTTTTCTTTTTGAAGACTAAGAAAGAGAGAATTAATTTGGGTAATACGTAAAGCTAACGCCTACCAATTTGCATTTTATGACCGATAAATGTCTTAATCTCTCAATCTCCAAGTTTTTAATATTAAAAGCATACCCTCTTAAACCAAATTATCTCAGAGTTTAATTAAGCTTAAATATTAAGTGGCAGATAAAGAAATGTTATGACGTGGTCTATGCCACGAGCTTAGCGTTTAGAATAAATTTGAAGAAATTCAATATAACGTTAAATGTAAGCTACAGATCTAAACAGTTTTTATTTTTAAACTTAATTTTTTAAGGAATAATGTTGTGCATTTTATGCATCCTTAAAGGATATTCTAATACGCTTTATACAATGAGGAAACAATAGCAATTCAACGAGTAGAGTTGCATTTTATAGCTTTATTTTACTGTACAATATTATAAAAGTTTGTCTACTTTGGTGAGTGAACTATTTTCCAAATAAAAAGTTGCACTTTAAGAGCCGTTTTAAATTATTTTTAATAAAGTATTTTAAATTGTTTGTTGTTATCGAATGTTATAAGATATTTAAAATTTATAATACATGAAAGTATATCTGCCTTTGATTTAGGTAAATGACAAGACTGCTTTCTATGTATTATGATTCTGGGATGTTGAAAATATGCTTGGTTTGAAATTTCCTAAGGTGTTCCAGAAGTTAATTCAAAATATATTATAGGAATAATTATCTGCATCATTTTGCCCTATTTGTATATACTGACATTTGTGATTATAATTAATACATTATATTTAATAGCAAAGATCATACGTTAAAGTAAATAAACATTTTCAGCATTTAAACTCAGACCACACAAAATGATCCTGTTATTGGAATTAATCTGCTTCTTCAGCTCCTCCTTAAATAAGAGAAAGTTTGACTACCTCGAGTATATTTGCTATTACTGCTGCTTCAATCAAGAACTATAAAATTATTGTATTTCTATTTCAGACATTGATAAAAAAGGAAAGAAAACAAGTTTATAATTCACAAAAAATTAACACAGAACACAAGATCATTAAAGATTTACTTATGTGTATTGTACAAAAAAGGAAAAAAAAACTATTATTACAGTTACAGTTATCAATAATTTGCTGGCTTGCACAAAATAAACAAAATATGAATAAAATAAATTAATTGAAAAATGTTTCAACTTAATTTCTTTCATTTAAAAAATATTTCACCGAGGGTAGGTCCCTTTTACAGGATACCGTCTGGGTGGGTACCACGCGGTGCCTAGCTCTGCCATGAAGCAGTAGTGTGAAAACACTGACGTGTTCCGGTTTGAAGGGCATCGTAGCCAGCATATTTACTGGGTAAAGGAGACTTAACACCCTATGTCTCACGGTAGGCAGTGCGTAGGCGATACCACTGGTATTGCCAATGTCTGTGGGCGTCGGTGACCACTTCCCATCAGGTGGCCCTACTGCTCCTCTACCTGCGTTTGCCATAAAAAAATCTAATGTAGTCTTCATACGAGTAAGCGAAGTCCAATTAATCTTCTGTGATGTTATTAAATTTATTAAAATGATATTTTTTGTCATAAAAAAATGTTAACTAATCAGTCGCTTTAATAGCACTATAACGAAGAATATGCTAAATTGTGAAAAACCAGTCCAATAGATCATAATAGTTGTTACGAGTTCGGTCATTGCAGATTTGATTTGCTCAACAATGTATGTAGTCAATTGTAAAAAAAATGTTACCAACTAGCGAAGGTGTCACCTTAATACCATTTCTACTTAATAAAGACTTCGTTATACTTGCACTTCGTTATATTGAAATAGTAAGACTGGAAGTAACTATTATCTGTCAGTCGCAGTATTGCAGTTTAATTTTTCAAGCTGATCTCAAAACAATTAGACATCTCTCAACTTAAATTGAAATAACGTGTTGAAATGTCCTAATTTGAGTCATGTACACAAAAACGTTCATAAAGAATGAATCTCGAAAAATAATGCTTTCTCAACGCCCATCACACACACATTACAACCTACATTTTGTAGTAACGTTAAGTAATAAAACATAGAAAGGACATAGTAAAAATGAGATACTTTAAGTGTTTTTTTTAAATCATATAGATTTTTTGAATTCATTTGAAATATCATGTTTCACACGTATTAAAAGTAATAAGCGCCTCAATACACGTAATAAAGGTTAATTTAGGCATACGTTAATTAACTTCGTATATAACGTTTATGACAATATTACATGTAAAATACAGAAGTCTCTTGTTATAATTAATTTACGTGATGTTACCAATATATATATTATCCTTTGGTTCCTAATGGAACTGAATTTAACAAGAATTTAAACTATTTTTGTTACTATATCCTTAGGTTTAGATATTATAAGATTTTGTCAAAGAAATTTTAAAATTCAAACTATAGGCTAATAGATATAGACAGCTAATTAAATTTTATGTATCATTTTGGATAATGTAATATTAATATTTTATAAACATTGCAATGCATATTTATGTATGTTAAAATCGCATCTTATTAAACTTTAAAATAATACTGCAGCAGTTATCCTTATTTAATTTCATTAGATATAAAGATTAAAGAAAATAACGTTTTTTAATAATAAAGTAATTCAAACCACTAATAAGAAAACTGCTAACTTCCCGCTAATTTTCTTCTTACTAGATATGTACAATGAATATAATAAAATTTATATGGTATGATTACCTCAAGGTATTAAATATTAGGTGCGAAATAAAAGGTTCAAAATATTTCCTTTCACCTTTTTTATCTTTGTATATGTAGTATCTTCTATCGAAAATAAAATAAACATTATCAATAATTATTTAAAAACTAACGTAAAGAATGAATTTGAAGCCATTTAATAAGTTGGTTGCTATAAGGTTCCAATTTACTGAAGAAAAGTCACAAGTCCCCATGTTTGGTAAAATGAAGATAATTTCTTTTTTTAGTATTTTATGTTTTACAGAAGTAGCGAAATGTTGCCACAGTACTACATCCTCGTTCACACAAACATGACTATTGAAACGCAATCAGGAATCAATGAACGATTAACCACAATCCGGGGTCTAATTGTACCATTAGTTATTGGAATTAAAAGTTTTTTTGTAAAAACTAAATCATTCATAAGTCACTTCAAATTTCGTCATATACATATAGACAAAACTCACGCCGGAAAAAACATAAATTTAATTCAAAAGAAAAACAAGAAACAATTTTATTTTGCAAACAAAGACCTTCTGCAGCATCTGAACTCAAGATTCTGCTTCAGGAAAATATTTTTTTATTTAACACTTTAATAAATTTGTGTTGCCGTTCCAAAAAACATGTGTCATAAAATTTATTACAATCAAAATGAAAGCATTATATTAAATGGCTTCTTACAAAGGGAAACGTTTTTACTTTTTGGCTTTGTGGTAGCTTTGACAGAAAAAGAAACTTTCGATTTATGACAAAGGCGACTTTTATGGTTTCATTTTATATTAAATAAAAGTAAGCATTAAAAATATGGAGCAGAAATAGTACGACTGCTTCGCGCAAAAAACAACTTCTTACCCGAATCCATTGGTATTGTTGGTGTCGCCTCAAAAGATACATTAAATTTAAGTTTTATGAAATAATATATCTTAAGTAAATCAACACCAATGTTGATCTACTTAGTACAATTCACAGGAACTATTCTAATTTTAAAATACGTTTTAAAAAAAGTAATGATTTGCTTATGAATATAACTTATCGCGTACAATATAAATAGTTATGCGATTTAATATCGTTATCGCATTGACCTTTTTAAATATTATGAAACAACGATATATGTATAACGAATATCTATAAATTATAATTGAATTACGTTACGGCGATAGGCTAGCGCTGAGTCGGGGACTGAGTCGCTTTGGAGACTAAAATTGTAATAAAATGCAAATGTAATACAACCGCGATAAAATCCGTAAAATTTACTTTTATTCAATAATTTAATTTTGTGTTCTAATTATCATAATAGTTATATTAAATATATCTTGTGTAATAAGTTTCAAAAGTAAGGTTAAACTTACATGTATGATTATCAATGAGGTTGAGAAAATGCCTTACTATAACTCATAATGAGCATTATTCTATTCATTTTCTATCCATCAAGAAAACAACTCGAATGAATCTTTTACTGCAACATTACAGATATTTTTCTCAAAATAAGAGGTTAGATTGTGCGGACTGATATAAGCAAAAAATGTCTGACGAAATGTAGTAACTAAGCAGGCTGATCGTATAACATTAACAATGGTCATTTAAAACACACAAAACGAATTTTAAACGCAAACGCAAAACAAACTTAATCTCTTGTTTTTGGAAAACAATGCCTCGGTCTTCTTTTGACGTTGATAAAACCTTAATTAAAATGTTAGAAATTTCTGTGGCATAAGGATGACGAGATAATAAAATTTTAAGAAAAAATATCGAATTGAAGGTTAATTGAGTACTGCCTTTCTTTATTTTTAAATGTTATAGTTTTTGTTATATGTGCAAATAAAAATAAAACGCTATTTTAGGGCTTGAACATAGTTTCATAAAATAATAAGGCTAGATTAAAATATTACTCTGCTCTTTTATATTTGAGACAAAAATACTGTATAAAATTTCTAAGACACCTTGCCAACTTGGTATTTCCCACTTGTTTTTTGGTTAAAAATTGTTGTGTTAAGTACAGGGCAGCATTAAAATACCTAATTAATTATAAGCGATAATAATTGATTTCTGAAATCCTTTAATTCTACACCACGGAAGTTTAAAGGAGAAACTTAAGAACAAACCCATAACTCTGTAAATGTTAACGATAACCTGCTAATTTTGTAAGTCCTCCGTAGATATATAATTTCATCTTAGAAATTTTAACGATTTGTTACAAAAATTATAATGTTTTAAAGATAATAAATACTTTAATTTTAATTATTTAATCTAAAAATTATTACACTAAGTGTGACGAGCATGACGATAAAGTTGAGAGCGGCATGCACTACTCATGGTTTTTCTTGTCATTTCATATAACAAAGCTAACATTCAAGCTTACCTTGCATTTTAAAATAATACCTACTCAGTAGTGTTTATACACTACTGCTAGGTGGAAGAAATGACCACCATTGTCGTTAGTAAATTCCCTGCAAACACAAATTTGTCTTAGTGCCCTATCTATCGCTTATTTTAAGGTAGTTATTTTCCATCGCAAGAAAAATAACTAGCCTAAAATAAGTAACCTCATGAATATAAATAAATAAAGAATTTAATCCACCGTTCAAGTATACTGCGTAATTGAATTTTAAATAGAAAATTAAGATGCTAATTTATGAGGTCATTTCTCGCGGAATAAAGTGGTGTTAAAGGCTATTAAAGGGGATCAAACGGATTTGAGGATCAAAACGGTTACAATGTTTCTTACGAAAAATGTTTTATAAGCAACCTTTACATATTCATAAAAAAATTATTTCATAAAAATAAGCTCTACTGTTTTAATTCATTTTTGAAAAAAGCAAACACGTTAAAATAAAATGTATTAAAATAAATTCCAAATATCGTTTTGAAATCCAAGTAACGATCTATATGTTATTTAAGAGATACTACTTAAAAAAATGGTCAATCAAATTAATCAATGGTTATCGGTGTCTCGACTTTTATTCTTGTTGCACTTAAATTTTGCAATGAATGAACGATGTTGGAGTTTGATAGTTAGCCTGTAGTTTACAAAGCATACGTGCAAAATTTTAATTTTTTACTTAGTTAAAAGCGTTATTAACATATATATGCTTATAGCTTTTGTACCATACATTTCGTGGTCTGTTTTACATGACTTGTAACCCAACTAAATTAAATCATCATCATCATCAGCCTGTGTAAGTCCACCGTTGTACATAGTTGTCCCCTAATGCACGCCTTTTCCATTAGGGCGGTTTTGGACTGTATCCTACCACGCTGATTCAGTTAGAGCCCATCTCCTTGTCTGAAAAGTAAGATGGTCCATGCGTCGGATAGACATTTAAAAAGTCGGTCCATTGATGAATGGACCTGGTACTGAACCAACCAGAAAACAACGATAACACAAACGAATTCGGACCCACAACCTTCGTTTTATAAAGCAAGAGCCAATACCATTAGAGCACGCAATACATGAGCAGACTTTGTCAGTAATAAAGTGGCCTGTAGGGTAGATATAAGATGCAATCGAGTAGAGGTGAACACTACACAGGTTTTAAAAAGTTTATATATTCAAACTTTTTGTTTGTACTTAAAAAAAGTGCGAAAATATTTTTCTATTACAATGCTATGGTCCAGCTTAAAAATTAAAAAAGAACTTTAAAAAATATGCTTTTCTATCTTCTAGTCGTACAGGCTTCGATTGTACAAATCTGTGCGTTTAATGATTAAACTATGTTTTTTTTTTAATGTAAGTTGAGACAAAGTTATTTAAGTTATAACATTATGTTAATATCTTATAAACTTTCCATACATATAATAACTTATATAACTCTTATATCATACGTGTCGATCTTATATGAAAAAACAAAAAAATATTTTATTTTAAAAGATTCTTTGATCTCTTATAAACATGCAATTTAGCTTCCATTCTTTAAAGTTTTTAGTCACTTTTCAGCGGTCTGTTTCAGCTAGGTGAATTGGTTTTGAATGTGTCAATCAAAAGCATTGAATTGCATCAGCTTCAGAAGTTTCAGAGTCGTAAAACGAAGTTAGCTGTATATTTTACTCGTATACTGAAAATACAGAAATATCAAAAAATTGGGTCTGCGACATAAAATGCATATACGGTTATGAACTTAATATATACCTATACTTAGGTATATATTAATAACTAGATCTGCTATTAAACGTTGCAAATAGCCGGCCTGTAATTCGGAATAAGAGTTATGATTGTTTAGATTTTGTTAGGTGGTAGGTCCCCTTTTTACAGGGGATCGTCTGGGGATCGCGAAGCCTACATCAAACACAGTAGTATCAAAATATATGGTGACCAACCAACTATGTAGGAGATGGTACAGTGCATAATTGTACGCGCAAATACTGGTGCATTCCCTGTTTCCTTTACCCTCATAATCCGATGGGAAGGATAACCGACTTAAGCGGATTTTTTTTGCCGTTGGAAAAATCCAACTTACGGATTTCCCGCCACCACAGTGAGGAGACAGGAGGGATGTAGGGCTCCCTGCTCAAGATGGAGCAGCCGGTATCCACCCTTCTACCAGCCACCCAGGGGCTCTGTGTCAGGAAAATACGACCGTATGTCACTGTTTGGCGCCTCCTGGTCGTCTAATGCGTAAAGCCAAGACGCTGTCTCTTTTCGCGGCTTCCTTTCGGGCCATAATAACTATGATAAGCGGGTCGTCAAATATAATGGCATCCAAGTTTTACTATTAACTAATTCATTGATTGTATATAATGTATTTTAATTATTATTGGAGTTAGCACCGGAGAAAGTAGGTTCGAACAACTTGAACAACAGATAAGATAATATGTTTATTTAAGTATATACCTACTAAAATGTGTTGTGTACTTTTTGGTATGACAATGAAATAATAATTAGACGTCTCAATTTATAAGGTCTATAAGTATTTATGCTACAATACTTTGTAATAAATTAACGACACAGTATTAAAAAAATAACGTTACCTAAAAACATAACATAAACGTTGGCAATAAACCTTAAAAGGTAGATAACGTTGTACAAAATTGCATTTCTTGAATTGGTCTACAACAGATACCACACGTTTTACCCTACAAATAGCATAATAGACAAAGCAATTTAAACTAGTACTATAATTGACTTCATCATCAGCCTGCGCTAGTCCACTGCTGGACATAGGCTTCCTAATGTCACGCTCATGCTTCTATTTCGGCTTATTCTCATCCAGCCCACACCAGGCCACTTTGCGAATGTCGTCACCCATCTTACTGCTAGAGCGTCTTCCATACGTTTGCCGAGCCTCTGGTCTCACTCCAGAACTTTTCGACTCAGCGGTCGTCAGTTCTGCAGGCTTATATGAACCGGCCCACTGCCACTTCAGCTTACTAATCGGTGGCTAGTGCAGTGATTTTGGTCTCTGACCACCCAAAACCCGCATTGGACCAGCGTGGTGGGTATACGGTCCAAAACCCCAAATGATGAGACGAAAAAATTGTACTTAGCGTCATTAAATAGTTAGCAAAATATTAGTGTCATAGGCGAATATCAGAAACAATTTTCAATTACTCTCCCATTACAAGGTCAATAACCTTGTCATGAACGAGGGTGTTGAAGGCTCTCTCTCAGTACTATTATATAATGTTTCTGTCGGAGAACTATGTTTCCAGGCTTTATTTTTTGTAAAGAGTTTGAAAATATTATGCAAAGTGTAATTAGTAGGATAGGACTTTTTGAAATATTAATTTTATCGAAATACTTTTCTTATTAAAAATTAAATAGATAGTCATAATTCACTCATTCCCTTTATATTTATTCAAGTGACTTGACAAAATACCCTTTCTACGCATTTTCAAAGGATGTTTTAGTTACACATTTATCTCTTTTTGAATAAATAATGACATGACCAGAAATTCTACATGACATAACACACACCAATAAGAACTGCAGCGTAGGCCGCAACAAATTTCTTGAGCTACTGAGCTTTTATATCTCTTACATCATTAACACAGTAGCTTTTTTATTATTATACTTAATGACAAACCCGTTTCCTCTTTTCTGTTTAAAGCTTATTACTATTAGAGCTAAACCAAATATGGCGTGTTTGAATACGAATTAACCTAAAGAAAGTATCCCAAGCTCAAACATATGTCGTCCTTTGTTGTGTAAAATAGCAAATAATTGACAATTTTTGGATCCTCTTGTAAAATAAATGTTCGGCTTTTTAATAGAAAGATCGCATACACGAGCTAAATTGCACAAATTACATAAAATACGATTATTTTCAGGAAATATTTTATATTAGCTTAGCTTAGCTGATTTTTATTTAAACATTAAACGCCATTATTAACCGACTTCATAAAAAGGAGGAGGTTCTCAATTCATCTGTTTTTTTTTATGTTTTCCACCTCAGTACCTTCGCCTGGTTGAACCAATTTGGATGTTTTGTTTTTTATTTGGAAGCTGGTGCTTCACGTAGCAATTTGGTCATGACCTGACAGTGGCATCTACGAAAAAAACTGAAAAAGTTTGAAATTTACTTTAAGTATGTGCTCAACAAATGGACAATTAATAGCTCAATATCACGCCAATCGATTTCGATGTTTCTTTTTTATTTATTTATCGGAAAGAATGTAATTCAATGGCAGTGTGATAAGAGTTTGGTTAGGTTCTGATAATGGGATCCATGAAAAAGCGATGGAACTCTTTAAATCTTAGGAGCAAATTAACGATACTCGTAGGTTCATTGGCATTCTGGGCGTATACATTTCGAGTGTTGTCCAGTTTGGCGGTCATTTGAAGAGCAAGGCTAAATGGCCTCAATAAACTCGAGTACCAACATGGGCCAAATCCAGTATTCAGCCGCTCATCGCTTTAAACTGAGTAAGGCAGGTCACGGTCCATGGATATTGATGCACCTTTGGGCGGGCTTCACGGCTATCAGTTTCTCCATTTGACCGAATCAGCTAGGGCATCTCGAGTGGTATCGACGATCCTGAACTGCCGAACTCGGCTGAGTACACGACAACGTCTTCGTATCTAATCAATACATTTGATATAATGTTCGTTCCCTTCTGTGCTTTCATTTGTACAGCAACCCCATGTTTGCGATTTAGCAGTCATTATAACTAAATTAATATTATTTAGAACAAAATTGCAAAATAAATAATTGTTCATACTTATTCTTTAATTGTTGTAGGTTTAAGACTCGATCATACCAAGTAAGTCGCGTCCGAAGTATTACAAATTAGATTTTCATAAAGGTTCCGGAAAGAACGTCGTGAGCGCCATGCATAGCTGTCGCTCACGCGTTTTTGTCAAGCACTCAGTCAATGATGGTCGACGGATTTTTTTTCGTTTTCAAGTTCGATTTCGTAATGGTAATTTTATTAGTTTATATCACTCAACACTTCACAAAACTATCAAAACATTGAATTTAATGTTCAAACACAACTTATTACACCTATAATAGTTAGAAGACTTATATTATAATTTTTAACATAAGTTCAGAGGCAAATAAGAAAAGATGTTAACCGTACTTGTTACCGCGTTAAATCTGTGGGTATGCAACCATTACTATCTTTTAGCCTAAACCCAATAGATTCGTCAACAAATTTAATGTACACAGCTTCTGGTAGTTCTCCATCCTCCAGTTGATCTCTTCTCAATGCCGGCCATTTGATTTTCTTTTATTATGCCCATAGCTCCAATAACTAAACCCTCTAATATGGTGATGTTGCTTCTCAAAATAACTCGGGATTTGACGCCAATTTTTATCGTTGGCAGAAAACCACCACAGCCATTGACATCTTTGGAAATATTTTTTTGTGCATTTTAATTTGTTTTGAGAAAGTTTTTTGTTTTGAAGTCGGTTTTTTGTTAAAATGATAATTATTATCACAAAGCATATCATATCTTTTAATTAAACGCCATTTTTGGTCTTAAGGGAATATCTTTTTTAATTTTTAGATATGTAAAAAAAAATAATGCCTGGTTTTTAAACCAAGTAAAGCATCAAAAATTAGGCCTACGAAATTATTCGCGACGTAAGATACATTTCAGATTATTATCAAATAGGTTATAGTAAGTAATAATCATTACTGCGAATAAATCTTACGCGAATATTATTTATGAATATCCAATCCACAAATTTACGGATTTTTTGCGTTAGTCATATGTATTTATTCCCGACGTTTCTTACACTTTTCAGCATCCAGGAGCACAGGCAGACCGGATTTATAGCTATATATAAATAACACGAAAAATCCATATATAAAATAAATTAATTATGCACTTATTATTATAGATATTCAAAAAAATACAATCCCCTTATACATTCTTTTATTATCAAAGGTTGAGCTATTACTTGCAATAAAAGACCTTTACTATTTTTAAGACGCTCAATGAGATTTCATTTTACATTTCTGATAAATTTTAAAGTATTAATTTCATCAATTTCGTTTAAGAGGGGTAGCCATCTTTTTCAAATATATTGCGCAATATTATTATTTCCATCAAAAAAGGACCACTAAATAAACAATATTTAAAGAATGAAAAACAAAATATAGAAATCGGTTCGGTTCTTGTAGATTATAATGTTACTTACTCTTTTGTTAATTTGAGAGATACATATAATTACTGTTCACACGCACGCACACACATTAGGCACAAACATTACGTATTTGCCCAGTTACAATGAAATTTTAAACCACTTATGTGAATTCTTTTAGTTACAAACATTCCTACCTATCAATCAATATATAATGATAATTAATAATTTATAAATAAATATATATTTTCAATTTATTTTGTTAATTAATAATTTTGTATCATTTATTCGTTTAATTAATTAATTAACTTGTCTCTTTTTAATTTTCCGGTTCTTTCGACCTAATTGGCCTAAAATACAGGAATTGCTCAGTCCAGGTATCAGTCTTCCACATTATGCTAAATGTAAAATAATGCACATTTCATTTTGGTGATTAATGTGGCAAGGAAATTAATTATTATTATTAAAAATAAATAGTAGTATCAGTGTGAGGATGATACAAAATTTATTATTAGTAGTAGATATCCTGAAGGATAACAATTACTAACTGTGACTCTTGTGTCCGGTTCTTTCGACCTAATGGCCTAAAATACAGGAATTGCTTAGTTTAGGCATCAGTCTTCCACATTATGCTAAATGTAAAATAAAGACCCAGTAAGTAACAATAAGTAATAGTTAACAAGAAGACACAAGTTATCCTTATCCTAAAGGATAAATTTATTACTTACTATGACTCTTGTGTCTGAGCGTTTCATTACGACCTTGTATTTGGAAGCTGTAGTCTTATTCATTTAAAATTAAGTTCATTTATTTTCCACTCATTGATATTTACTCAATATAAAAATCGATTTTCTTCTTTCTGAACTTTTTTTTTACATTATAATGAAATTCATGTAGTAAAATGTTTTTGAAAAATATGTATTGTAAATCATAAAATCAAACTTTATAACTGCATGCTGACATTAACCTCTTTTATTATTTTTTATTAATGGTGTATACATCTTCATTGGTGCTGCCTTAAAGTAGTCGTGAGCAAAGAAGTGTTTAGCATCGTAATTTGTAAAGTACTGGGTAATAGATGTGCCATCATTTGTTTCTAGCTGACGAGAGGATTTGTCACATTGTTGTTGGTTTTGTTCGCTGCAATGGCAATAACTGTCAAATTAACGT
This sequence comes from Lamproptera curius, assembly GCA_029286875.1. Lineage (NCBI taxonomy): Eukaryota > Metazoa > Arthropoda > Insecta > Lepidoptera > Papilionidae > Lamproptera > Lamproptera curius. Next base: position 86,236 of record JAGSMT010000163.1, on the reverse strand, counting down.
TTAGCTTTTGGTATGCTAAAAACAAATACGATTTAGGGACTTCATTTAATTTTGAGCTATAATAACATCGCGCATACGTAGAATAATATCATGTTAAAGAGAAAGTTTATGCAGCTTAAAGTTCAATTCATGCTTAGTTATCTTCGCTCAGTCAAAGGCGCAACAAAATCAGACCAGTTCTGTAAACTGCAAATGCTAACTGCAAACTAGTTGTGAAGAGCATATCTTAATTTAATGATATTATATTTTGTTCATTTTGCTTGTTTTTTATTCAGAAATTAAATCTATTATGGTCAAGGTTTGATAGGCTTCTTGACGTACATAAAGCAAATCATAAAATAACGTTTATCCTTTTTCTAGTCTATTTTAGTCTTTAGTGTCTCCACTGTTGAACAAAAGCCTCCCTCTCCTCAACGCATTCTTTTAGTGCCTTTTTTGTACCGATTGCTGCTAACTTTTATTGTAGCGATGGAGGTCATCTTTTCAACTCATGGCCACGTTACCTCTTTGCATAAATAGAGTCATAGTGGGCATCTCATTACCCTAAACTCTTCGGATACATGTGCCACATGCCCCGCCTAATCCCATTTCATAGTTACCGCTTTTTTGCTACGTCTCTGATTTAATTGCGAGAACGCCGCGTTGTATTTCAAACTTGGTCAATAACCCTGACCCCGGGTATCCTGCGTCCATCGCTCGCTGGAAAGCATGAGTTTGGACTTTCTTGATTGTTTTTAAGATCCAGTTTGCGTTCCGTAGATAAAGATGTGTAGAATGTCTACATGTCCTTTAGCTTTCACTTCAGTGGCAGCTCTCCCCTTCTTTTGTACCTTCATGGACCAATAGCTTGTTTGTTTTTAAACAAAGTACATTTGTGATAGAAACCAAAGTCAAGGGGCTATTTTAAATTCATCGGATTATTTTTTGTTAAACGAACCGTAAAACCAATAGCAGCAAAACTGTGGTTCTGGTTTTAATTAATGTTTGCTGTTTTTAACTTTGTGAACAGTTTTGTTAATACATAAATAGAGCTATGAAAGGACATTTACTTGATTAGCGACATAAGTTTTATTATTTTTAAATGATACGAGTTACATTCATACATTTTTCTCTCATGTATAAATTTATAATAAAGAAATGACGTGCAATGTAAAATATGCTGATAACTTAGGTAATATATTTGAAGATTTGCAGCTTTAGTATAAACATAATCATAATTTTATTGACACATTCTCTTTTACCTTATCTTCCTATACCGATATATTTTGTAAACTATGTCCTACTACTACTAGTAGAACGCTTGTTGTTACCAGCGGCACTAATTGCTATACCTATACTTTATACCTCATACCCTATACCTTAGCTAATTTTTACTCATTTTAATTCCACCAGCACAGCCCAGTTTTTTATCATGGACTTTAAAATCTTAAGATATATATATATATATATATTCATTCAAAGTTTCTTTGATTTCAAGTATGGGCATAGATTCATAAGTTTTAACAATATTAATGTTATGTATCCCCACCTCGTCAGCAAAGCCCAGTAAACATTTTTTCAAGATTTCAAGCATTTCCTTAAAAACAATTCTGTTAATAACAATACTGTGTGGAATACTCCACAGTTAAATTATATATATTAGTTATTATATATATTAATAGTAGGCAATCCTATTAAATTTATTCCTATTTATTTTTTTAGTTTAGAATCATCCTATGCAGCTCATTATGGAATAAAACGTAAAATGTTGAAATGACAGATTTTTGGTTTAAAATCTTAATTTATATGAGTCAAATATAAACGATTAGATGTTTTATTTATCTTTTAATAAAATATGATAAAGTACTGTTTTGACATTTTTTTATCTAAACTACGGTATTTCAAACTACAAAAATTTTACAACTGGAAAATATATAACTAATTGCACGAAATAAAATTATCAAAAAAATAAACAAACATAATTGCTTGTATTATGGATGCCACTAAAAATTTTTAATTATTATGAAATTAATTATTAAAAAATTTTACTTATTTCCTTTTTTTACTCATATTTTAATAGAGATTAAGTTTATTTTTAAATGCCAGAATGCACGCAAGTAAAATTGAGGAACTGACCTAATTAAAATAAAAAAGTCTTGCTTTCAACCAACCCACGTGATATTGTCTGAATAGCTCCAATGCACGCATTCAATAATGTATTTGAAAAATAATATTTTCATTAAACTAAAGGCTGGTAGGAATAAAATGACATTTTTTTAACTAAGAAACTACGAAGGTAAGGGAAATGTATGATCGTCACTTTCATTAAGTTGCGCCGGTTTTATAACGGTGATTTTTAATAAATTCAGACCCAGAAATACAAATTGCAATGGATAATTGGCTTGGCTTTAATCAATATTATTTTGAATAACGCTATAAATAAGCCATTAAGTTAATCAAGTGATTTACGCATTTATAAAAAAAATGTTTTTACCCGTACGTGCGTTTATTGTTACACTGATCTTTGTTTAGTAGTTAGATACCAAGCTGATCAAAATTTCTAAATTACTAACTTAAGTTATAAATTTTAGTTTGAAAGTTTTAATTATAAATCATTCATCAGTAGCCTTAAGTAGTTCACTGCTGAACATAGGCCTTTTTTAACGAACGCCAGGACCGCCGATTCCTTGCTACTCGCCTCTAAGTATTCTTTTTTCTCGTAGATGTGTCTTCCTAACTGCAATATATGCCTGAAGTAGGTTTCACTGACAACTTCGCCATAATCATTGATCAATGTCAGGAATACATGTTCTTTAAATATGTCCTTGTCAAGCACCGACGGCTAAAGAAAATCTTGAAATTGTCGGCCTGTCCGGAGAAGGACAAAAAAAAGGAAAGAAATTTTAGGGGATTAACTTTGTTTTGTGACATTGCAAATATACGTCAAAAGAAAATAAGTAATTAATATTACCCAATTTCGACAAGAGATCCTCTGAACAACTACTGGTAATTTTATATATTTAAATTACTAAACACTTGTTTAAAAACATCTCTTGGTAAGCTTTGTAAGCACTGCAGTCAGCTATGTAGGTAAATAAGTCGTAACATTTAATGTGTTAGGACGGCAAGCAAACTTGTAGGGTCTTGAGCTGCATATCCTATGTCTATACGGTGTATTATTTACCATGAAGTAAACATTCTACTGCTTTTATTTTTTCTTAAAGTAAAAAAGACATCTATAACTAAATCTTGCACTTCATTTCTTTTGGTCACGTCAGTCAGTCAGCGAATCTTTCCGTATTACATCCTTAACTAAATAAATTATTAAGTTTCAAAATTACATTTTATAGACAGAGGTAACAAAATGAAATCCTACCATATGTCCCATCGTTTTACGTAAAAGCTAAATTTTGTTTTAGCGATAGCAATAAATGTAAGTTTTGATAAGGTACTATGCCTGAAAATAGAACACCGACTACTGCAATGGCTGATTCGCAAAGCCAATTTTGTACGTTGTCATGTGGTCGGATTCTAATATATCTGATATCACTTAAAGACTAGGAAGCCTGGAGGTAGTGACGTTTTGTATTAACTGCCAAAAACGTTTGTAACAACCGCGAAGTTTAAGAAAATTGATTAAAGCCCAAAGAAACCTAACCTAACCACAAAGTTTATTTTATTGCAGAATTACAACGTATCCTTTAGGCCTTTTTCAAATTGGCCAGGGAGGCAGCAACAAAGTGACTCATTAATCTTTTAATACTAGTTAAAACTAAAACTGATATCTCAGTGGAGAACCAACAACTGTCAACAACCAACAACTCAAAACTTAGTTTGAACTAGTTCCATTGCTCATTTAACAACAATACGTTACATACGCAAGTCTAATCATACACTCTTTTAGTCCACTGTTGTTAGTCCTCCTTATGCCAAACTACCTACTACATTAAGGAGTTTTATTACGCAGAATCTCACAACACCTGGTCTTCAATGGCCGGGGTAGACAAACGACTTTTGATCGTTGTATCCGACTCAATGGAACTAACTGTACTGTGAGAACTCAACATTGTCAATCACCACGATCAAACAATTAACTAGAATATCAGCATTCATAAATAATGTTGAACTCACCATCAGTCCATTGTGGAGTCTCAAACCTGCGATTCCTCAATTGGATTCTAAGACCGCATCTCACCACCAGGCTACGTGGTGAAGACCGATTGCAAATATCATCTATTGAAAAATAATTCTTTAGGATTTTGATGCTTGCTTATTATAGACATTTTAAATTCTTTGAACCGAGTTTCGAAACTCCAGCACCTGGTTCACGCAGGTAACTAATGAATATTCGCGCAAGCAATTAAAATACATTAAGTTAATATAAAGGTTATGGAATTAGAGAAAATCTTTAATCTATGTACATAAAACATGTAATAGATGACATTTTGATTAAATGAAGACCCCAAAAGATCAATATTCCGTACAATAGTTGCACGGTGTTTGAAGTCAGTCATATTTTGATTTTCTTTAAATACTCAATTCGGAGCGTGTGTTTTTTTTCTTGTATATATACCTATTATCTAGTTGTTTTGCTGACAGAGATTTGATTTCGTTAATTTTTTTAAGCTATAGGTATTAGCTGTCATAGTTATAATCTATCTATATATCTATTACAGTCCACGAGCGCATATATCTTTGTTTTAAGAACAACCCATAGTATTTTTCATTGCCCAAAATGTTTATATACTGTTTGAAGACGGTCATATTTTGTTGAATTAATTTATCAATTTAATATTTTTAATTACTAAATATTTATTATTTTACCTGCTTTTGAACATAGCGGTATTTGCTTTACTAAATAGCGTCACAAAATGTCTTAAGAAACCTCCCGCCTTTCTAGTAAATTATAAATGCAAATTGCGTTCATAATTACATATTATAATAACATTTAATTACTTCGTGCAAAGCGCAACCTAACTTTGTATGAAGGGTTGGGTTACTGGACCTTTTATATAATAGACAGCGCGTGTTTTCAACCCCATTTTATTTTATAGACTATTGCTACATTTCTAGAAAATGTTTGAAGTATTAAGGTAATGTTTCTCTTTCTGATTTACTAAGGTCGAAGGCAAATAACGGTGTTCAAAGATTGTATTAAATTTTGCAAAGAAGACAACAACACTGATGCACGGTTATTATCCCATAAACGGTACTTTCTGTCTTAGAATAACTATTTAAGGATACAGGCAAGGTTCTTGTGTTTAAAATGAAAAGAACTCTATCTGTATAGCGACCGAATTGTACAACAAATTATATCTCAAACTAGTTTGTACTTGTGACTTAGTTAACATTATTATAAAGGATTAACCATGTCACAGTTACTAAGTTAAAAAAACGATTAAAAAAATGTGTAAAAAATCTCGACATTTTGAACTTAAACATGTAATATTTTAAAGTAACTTTTGGTATCAACCTAAAGCAAAAGAGAGGATTGCAACTTTTACTTATTTCAATCTCTTAATGAAGACTGATGTGAGTTTTCCTTCGTATGTACTTGGTGAATTAAGCAAAGGTTTTACGTTATGGGAAATAATTTAAGAATTACGACTCGAATAACCGTAACAAAGCAAGCAAGCTTTTGATTCCGATGTCTCCTGTATAACTTTAATTATATTAACTAAATTTAAAAATATTTATTCAATATATTAATACGTATAACAAGCACGGTAAATTATCACTCTGTATAATTTTTGGAAAATAAAAAAATATAATCAGTTTTTTATAATTATACTCGTGTTTATAATTTTAATTGTATATGTATTATAACTGCCTCCGTAGCGTGTGGTAATTGTGTTTGCTATAGAAACCGGAGGTCGTGGGTCAAATCCAGCGGGGTCTCTACAAAGTTTCATTATTGCTCATCTCCCAATTGTCTGAAAATAATCCATGCGTCGGATGGTCATGTAAAAAGTCGGTCCAATGCCAGTTGGTGGGTACCAACTCGCATTGGACCAGCGTGGTAGTATAAGGTCCAAAATCCCTTTAAATGTAGAAGGTTTGCATTAGAGAAGGCTAATTAAAAAAATATATTCCATGTAGTTAATACAAAATAATTAAAATTATATGCACAAAATATCAAATGCTTATGTTTATTTTAGAATATTACCACAGTAAGCACTTAGTTTTTCCAATTTAAGTACTATCGGTCCACCGTTAGATGGGTTTGAATTAAAAATTTTTCTTTTACTTTGCGGTTTCTTTAATAGTAATCGAGATTCAACTCAAAGGAACTAGGACAAATCACTTTAGACTCGTGTTATTTTTATTTTTATTTAAATTGCTATCTACTTCCTTATTACTGTTAATGGTATAAGGTATACTTTTAAAATAGAAAATTATGCTTTATTATCCACTATAAAAATAATAAAAAAACTAATAGCTTTCTAAGTATAGAAAGACTTAACAGAAAGGCAATCCTATTTGTAGGGGTAGTGTAATTTGAGTTACTAGTAAAATAGCTTGTATGTTTAAAATATATATATATATTTCAATCAATGCTAAACAAAGCTATAATATATCGGTTAGTTTGTCTGTCATTGAATATTTTATAGTAACCTGATGCTTACAATAAACATGTATATATATTCAATGATGGCAAACCAATATATAACTTTGTAGCAGACTGTCTCACGGCTCAGGGCTCTCTCTGGCTCTCTTTTTTATTGGACAATTTAATTTTGTTTTACAGTATATTTATTACAAACACACACACAATAATACAAATTTTTCCTCTTTATAATAATTGTGGCTACAGATATAGCTGTATGTCATTATATAGAAAGTATCTATTTCATGGCGTTCGTATTATTCAACGCCAAGAAAAAATTCTCAAATGACATACAATCACTCAGGTGGCGTCATTTCATTACGGATGCAAAAAACTCACCGTATCCTTTTCAATTAAATCGCTTAGAAGAAATATATATTTATTGTTTTAGTTCATTCACAAAGTACTATATTTTTTTAAGATTTATTATCCCATAAGCATTAAAAAATAACACATTATTTATCAAAAACATTGTCATAACAATTATTTTTATATATGATAAACAACCTAATTTTGAAAATTTTTAGTTTAAAGCTTTTCTTTCTATTTTAAAGCTTTTTAAACAATGAAATGCAGAACACTGATATTTTTAACTAATATTTGTTGGACAAATAATCTGAACGTCGTTAAAAGTTTTGGAAAACTTGTACTAGCTGCCGACATAGTTGAGATTTCATATTGTTTCCACTACAGCTTTTCGCCCTTAAATAAAAAAAAAAGAAAATAAATTACAACGATATGCATAGTTTATTTATTTTAATGTTCACTTGATTAAAAAATATGTAACAAGTGTGATTGATATTTTTTGCATATTAGGGAGTTAAGTAGTCAAAAAGGTGATTTAGACAATGAGATGCATATTTTGCTTGCATGCAAAAATACTTAAGTAATTATTGCAACAGAATAGGTGCGAGATAGAAATAAAAAAACAGCGAAAATTTAAGCGCCAATGAAATATTATTTTTGGTTAATCGTACTATATAATCTATAAATGAAATTTAAACTGGTAACATTCTATTTTAAACTGACTTTTTTCCTGTATTTACTAGCGTAGACAGAAACATTGTTTAATTCAACCACTCAGACTTGTTTCGATCACAACGTTTGTAGCAAGACGTCTTATACACAAAAGACGTGATGGCCCGAAAGCAAGCCGCGGAAAGAGCCAGGGACGCAACTGAAATTCTGGTCACCTGTACAGCGAGTAAGCACTTCGCCGCCCAGAGGAGGGCTGAAGAGGAGAAGCCGTGCTGTTTACTGCACCATAGCACCTAAAAGGACATATTGTATGGCCCAAGACATAAAGAAGAAGAAAATAGATTAAGGGACACATTCGAAGACTTCACTGGTCACTGGATATTGCCAACACGTTTCCGTGACAATAACATACTGCTTTTGTCGCGGGAACGTGAAAGCAATGTGAGAAATGACCGACCGTTGGTTTATCGTGAGCGTACCGGCTGTCTCAACTTGACCAGGGTCTCATAACTCTGACGCTTTCTCTATTTGGCGATGGGGTATTTGTAAAGTAGACTTTTCCAACAGCACAAAAACGAGTCGTGTTTATAGCACTAGCAGTTAAGTGTAAATTCAGTAAGTAAAAGGAATTAATTTATTTAAACCTTATCTTTAAACCTATGGTGTTGCTTTGACGGCAATTTTACCCAATAAATTGCAAAAAAAAATATTTTAGGTATTGAATGTTAATCAAAATACATCAGCAATTCCCTCTGAATCCAATTATGTCTACAAAAAATCCAACTATTAATTAATAGGGTGCCCATTCAGGTTTATTACAGGAGTTTCTGCAAAACCATTAATTTTATATACATAAACGAAATGAAACCCAATTGTTTAATTTGAAAGACTGGTTAGAAGAATAATATTATGTGATTATTTACGATACCATTACAATGACTAGTACATAATTTTATGTACTGAATCAGTCATAAAATTAACCTGAAAAACGAATTAACCCAAATTGAAACTTCTTTATACTGCTTCACAATTAGGACTTCTTCATAATTATTTTAAATGTTACATTTACTGTGAAACCGTATAAAAATAATAATATAATGTTCTGATAAAAACTGTATGATACGTTATACAGGTGTATTATAACACACATGAACGTCATAAATATCGAGAAAAAAAATACAACAGTAATTTTTTTATTAACTGTTAACTGGCACAGATCAGTTTATTAAAATTTGTAGTGTTATTTACCATTTGCTTCTCAATATATACATATTTAGTTTATTGTAAATTTTACAATTCATATTCCATGTTTATTAATCATTTAATCTGCCTCCGTAGCACAGTAGTATGGGCGTGTGCTTTAGAAACCGGAGGTCGTGGGTTCGAATCCTGCGGGGACTCAACAAATTTTCATTGTTGTTTCCTGCTTGGTTAGGGAAATTTGGACCGATCACCCAATTGTCTGAAAGTAAGATGTTCCATACGTCGGAAAGGGCATGTAAAGTCGGTCCACCACCAACCCGCAATTGACCAGCGTGGTGGGATACGGTCCAAAACCCCTAATGGATAGCGGTATATTAGGGAGGCCTATGATCAGTAGTGGATTATCACAGGTCTGATGTTGATATGATGAATGATGATCCATTAAAATTATTATAATAAGTAAATGAAAAAATTACGTTACACAAGGTGAAAATATTAAGTTTTGTTCAATATAACTTAGTAGATAATTAGTTCTTCAGATATGAAAACTTTAAAATTCTATCAGACAGAGTTGTCAATTGTTATCTGTATAACAAACAAGAGGGTTATAAAGTGGGGGGTCAATCTTGTTATGTCCTCCAATTATAATATTAACGTATTCTCTGATCCGTGTTTATTAACGATTTAATCTGCCGTGCAAGTAGTATGGAGCTTAGAAACGAGGTCGGTCGAATCTCTGTGACTCAATTTCAGTTGTATCTACTGTTAGGAAATTGGACGATACCCAATGTCATGAAAGTAGATGATCTCACTCGTCGATGCATTAAAAGTCGGTCCTCATACTGCATTTGGACAGGATGTGATGTTCCAAAACATCTAATGGATAGTGTACTAGGAGAGTCATGTCGTTGTTATCATAGTGACATTTATGATGATAATGATGATCCATATTATTTATAGTAAATGAAAATATTAAAGTTAGCAGACAAACATATAGTTTACTTTTCATTTAAACTTAGTAAGACATTATTTCTTCAAAGATTAAATGAAACTTAAATTTATCACAGATCATAAGTCTCAGATAACAAACAAGGGTGAAAGTGGAGCATCATGTATGTCTCATAAAATCATCAATATTGAGGTATAACGATCCAGCTGATGCTGCAGTTAAAATGACATATCGATTTACTACAAGTGTAAGTATTTAAATGAATGTTATCTAGAATCATTAAACTTCTATTGATACTGGAGATAAAACATTTAGTTCAAAGAATGATGAAATCTGTCATGGTACTTATATAGTCGATACTTAATTGACTAAATATATATAAGTTCACATAACATATATTATATATATACTTATATATATATATATATATATATATATATTATATTATATAATGATAGAGCATTTTTAAGAATAAAGCGGAACAGAAACTACGTTCTATGATTTACATATATGTATAACGAATTTTTCAATTAAAGTTTTATTGTGAATATCTATTATCTTTAATGAGCTTTGCATATACCTGATTGTGTTTAAAAAAAAAACGTTAAAATGCTTATTGTGGATTATTCTTAAACATAGATATAGTTTAAGACTAATTGTGACATCAAGGTCACATTATAGTTGTCTATTGTAGTTGTTTTCAATTCAAGGCGAGGTCGTGATTTTTTATGCCGAATTTTTCTTAATTTCTTAAATATCTATTAGACTGCTTATCACAAAATTATAGCTAACTACTCTCATTCAAAAAAGATGAAAAATCATAGCATTAGGAGCGGTGCAACGAGCTACCTTGTATAACAAAAAACATACGTTTGAATTGAGTATCACCTTCTTCTGGGAAGTCGGTCAAAAATTTCTAAAAAGGGGACAACAATTATATCATTGTGGCCGTAACTGAAGTTAAACCCACACTGTCCTGAAAATTTCTTACTATTGTTGCTACTATTAGTGCAACAATTATAAATTATATGGATAATGCTATTAAAGTTTTATATAAATTTTATCGTGTATGATATATTAATTTTATATAGGGTTGATAGGTGACTCCACTACTTTAAACCACATGGATGAGAAATGGAGGACACTTTAGTCTACGACCTTGCGTAGTGAACAGATATGTTTTTTTACAAAATTTCAGTTAGACAATTTTCGATCTATTTATGACATATTTTATGATCCGGAAAAGAGATAAATGAGGAAAATAATTTCAAACATTTGTCGTCCGATTTGTCAAGAAAACGGCTTTACAAATAGTATATTGTATATATATAGCTCTGACCTCTAACTTTGACCACAGAATTTCACTATGATATAAATTTAAATCCTAGCTGAGTAAATTTATCTTTGCACCTGATGTTTAACAAATAATTTGGGTGCAAATATTCTTACCAAAGTAACAAACGCGAATTAACAATTGTTGCTGTTTCGCAAAATAATTTGTTTGATAATTTGAAAGGACAACTGATTGCGTGCCACAAGACTCAGCCAATGAAAAGTTTTCAATTCATTTTAATTTAGCTCCACTCTATATTGAGGTTACCGAATAATTAAGATGTTTTAAACAAAAGTGGCCTCCGGTGTTTGTTTAAAATGAGCCGAGGTAAGAGCAGAAATGTAACGGGTATTTTGCTGTTTATTATTTAGCATGCAAATATTCTTTTCGCCAAGGTTATAACTTGAATTTGGAATATGTTTTTCAGGTTATGCAAAATTAGCCTGTCATCTACAATTTCTCTGTTAAGGGCATTTCATATTCTTTTAATTTATTTTAAATATACATTAAAAATAATGAAATTACTTTTTCCGGGCGTGACGTACTGCCATTTACTTTTACTAATAGGGCAAGAGCCCGTGGAGAAGAAGAGAGAGTTAAATAGTTATCATGGGTACAGTTTAATATTTTATTTCAGAAAAAGCAATAATAAAGCATAGAAGAAAGATCAGATCAAAAAATTAAGGAGAAATAAAGATGAAAGAAAGTAGATGAAATAAGTGTAAAGAAGTATTTCCACGGTTTCTTCCACTTCCTACCTCAGATTTATACTCAAAAAAACTAAAAACACCAATTTGTGAACACGTGTTTATTAATTTCGATATCACTGAATTTTTTTTCTATATACTGACAGAGATGTAAAATATTACTCATTAGGGCAATTGAAACATTATCATTAAAATTATATTAATATATAATTTTAAAATAGTTGACGAGATAAAACGTTAAAATTATGTTATTTACGATTTATTTAAGTTAGTGCATTATATCATTTCATAGATATATTTTGATGCATGTTTAATCATAGTAGCCATAGGGCTACGCTGTTCTCGGAGGCTTGTGTACTTTTAATTAATTTTGTTTATGAACACAACTTTTCAGTGCTTCTCTTACATCGCAAATGAAAGTTTGTTTAAAAACTCTTTTTAATAAATAATTATTTCTTTTGTTTACGCGAATACTGCACATTATTGAATAAAAGACTTTTTACGGATTTTATCGCGTTTATTTTACATAATTAAATTCCCGATGTTTTGTGTGACCACCCAAACCATTACATTAGATTTGACCGACTAAAACTCCTCGCTAAAGAACACCGATTCCTACCAAGGATGATCCGTGAGGCTATTGAGATTAGAAAACATCCAAATTTCAATAGGAAAGATAGTTGGGTTTTACCACCATAGGTCATTTTGCATAGGTCGGAGTACAGATTAAAAATAGTTAATTTCAATTAAGATCTGGAAACCCCGCTTCAGCACTGGCAACAGGACGCATGACATCTCAGTCTATCCCGTGACCACGGCCGCTGGAAAGTGTTCGAAACGTCGGGAATTTAAATATGTACAATAAACGCCTATATATAACGTACTACGAACGATATAATGAACAGTTTTGATCTTCTGTGTTACAGATATTATGTAAACATTGGTAAGAAACTAAAATATGCTTAATTTATTACCTTACTCATCGTCTGTAGGACTTTAAATGTTGAGTTGTAAGATAAAATACAGTCTAGACATGGTGCGTATTCAAATAGAGTTGAAAATTACTTATTGTTTATAAAATCTATAATAAAAATAGTTATTCAATATATTAATAAAATAATGGTAAAAGCACATTGTACAGTACACTTGTCAGAATAGTAAAATAATCGCCAAATAAATTTACAATTTACATGTATTTGTTTATTTATGGACACATTAATAACATTTATTTATGCGATATTTTAATGTATTATTTCTTCTAATAAAATATAAAAAACATATTTAATTCATTAAAAATATATCAGGCAAATATCTCGTTAATACTCCGGATAATGATGATATAAAATATATGTATTCTAAATGAAGTAAATTAATAGGTATAATTAGCACCAATTATACCGCTTAAACTAAACTTTTGCCATCAATTGCATAAAGCTTGAAGTTACTTATTCATTGAATCTTATTAAGACTAATTAGTTTTTAAACTTATAAAATTTAACAAAAGTTTTAATTTTACGCCTATTACGGTTTTAATTATGACCATTGAACGAATTTATTTTTAGTCTTCTTTCTATTAGTTATAATGTTAATTAAATGACGTTTTGCTGAAGAACGTTATTAGCAAGAAATACCAACTTTAAAATGAAACGGTATTTTTGACAACTGGTTTAACGTCTTCGGTGAAGTAAGACACGTTGCTTGTCAACAATGGTGACTTACTTTTCCTTTAACTTTTAAAGTACTGCTATATTTATAGCGTGCTCTAGGTATTTTAACTTTGATGTACGAAATATAATTATGGTATTGAAGACTGCGTTACTACATTATTATAATCGTAGGTTAATGACAGTAAAAATTTCAACTATTAATTTAAAAGCAAGTGTTTAAGATTTATTTACTATGTTAAGTTTTTTCTTTAGCTCTTGATATTATGGACCTTCAAAGACTTAGGAGGGTAAGTATGTTATTACAGGTATAAAATTAATTTACGAGATTCTATTAGGTTAACTTCTCATAAGACAATAGAACGAAAAAGTTACTGAAACATAACTAAAAATAACTAAACACTTTAATTCATGTTTATTTTTTTCAATAAAATTGTAAAAATTTTAGTATTAATACTATTTTAATAGTTAAAATGAGTTTAATTTGGAAGTTAATTTACCTATTAATATCAAACTCTGGGAACAGTAGCATCGTGTAGCTGGCTTTATCGTAATTGATAGTCTATAATTTTATAATTATCCATAAAACATTATTTTTCCTATAAGTTTGGAGTTTAATTCATTTCCTTAAATAAACATAATTGCCTTAAGAATTTATAAATGGTACGAACCTCAATATGTTTAGGTTAAGTCGAAAAGCAGTCGAATTTCCTTCTGATATACTGATATTAAGTTATCTCATTTCTCTTTGGACCGATTTCTCAAAAGAAAGAAGTACTCAATTCGAAATGTATTTAGAAATTTAATTAAGAAATTATTTAATTACAGCGTCAAAAATCACAACTTTTTGCGATTAAAGATTAAATTGCAAACGCTGGCTCAAACTTAAGAGATAGACTTAAATTGTGGTCTACATAATAAGCATGAATCTATAAATATAATCTAAATATAAACTACAATAACCATTTCAAAAAGTTGCTATCAGGAATATTGAACCTTAGTTTACATAAAACTTAATGCATTAAAAAAAATCTTTCTTCGTGTGACATTTCGATTAAAGTAACTTTAAAATACTGCGAGAGATTTAAAATACTGTGATAGAAATCGCGGGACGAGCACGTAGCACACACAAGCACAAATAAGCGTGCAAAGATCACGTTGTTATCCGCTTATATTGCACAAAATGGGTACGTTTGGAATCGATCATATTTTTTTATTTTATACCTTAAATCTCTGTCTAACTAATTTTAAAGAGTAACTTAAGAAACGGGCTTACATCAGCGGTATATATTTTCTTATTTAAACTTTTTACTTAACATTCTGAACATTAGCCTAAGGTGCTTTTATATCGCCTTTAAAATATACTTAGCCTAGCGATTTTCTATCATAGCAAACAGAGCTATTTGAAATTTAAATCGTGTGAAATAGTAATATAGCTGGCATCTATATACTATAACTATAGATAATGTTGGATTTTGTTTTCTTCAACTTGAAAATTTATTTTTAATCTATTTAATGATTCCAGCAAAAATAATTTACATAATTATTTTAAAAACTACAATACTTTTTTAAAAATCACGTAACAAACAATACTGATTTATATATAAATTGTTTTTTATAATATATATTTAAATTAAATTTTATATAAAATTTACAATTTTATTAAAAAATAAATAAAATAAATCGTTTTCCAAATTTAAACTTTTAAATTTGAATTTTAGTTTAATTATTTAATTGAAAATATTGATTATTAATTAAAATGACTTTAGGATTTGAAACAACTTTTCAAGGGGTTGGTTCGACACTTGGTTTTTAAAACTGGAAAAATGTTAAAATAAACCGATAAATATAAAGTATTTTGTTAATAATTAATTTAAATTTCAACCTTTTTAATTTAATTATATAAAGAAAATAAATTGGAAAAAACCATTAAATTAAACAATTTTTTTTCATTTTGGGTTCAATCATGTTTTTATAACTTTATGTTTTGTTGTAAAAATCACTTCCATGAAAAATGATTTTCGGGATAAAAATTAAATGGAGTTGTCGGAATATGTTTTACTTTTAAATAACTCTAATTAAACCCAAAAAGCAAATATTTTTATTCCAAAAGATGTGACTGTAATCTTTACGACTGATTTTTAGTTAAAAAATTCGGGTTTATTTTAAAAACAATTATTTATTGGCGTAAAATTAAAATATCTTCAGAAAATTAATTTGTAAAGGTTTCATTCTATAATTTTCATTTTTAATAACCTTTTAAAATATAAAAAAAAATTGCTTATCCAAATGTAAAATACATTCCTTGGTCTTTTAATTTTTCAGAAAGAATAAGAAATATTTTTTGTGAATAAAAAAATTATTTGTGTTTTTATTATAAAGGTAAAAAAATATTTCCTAACTAACTTTTACACATATTAAAAAAAAATCCTTTTTGGTAAATTCAAGATGCAAAATACCATTCATTGTAATTTCATTTTCTAACAAACTTTTTAAAAAATTAATAAAAATTTAGTCAAAAATTTCAAAAAAATTTCATTCTGCATAATAATTGTTTAAAAGTTTAAAAATTGTGAATTTGACCAAAATTTTAAAAAAATAAAAAAAAAACTTGTTATTAATTTAAAAAATTTATGACATAATTTATAGAAAAAAATAAAGATAATATTTTAATTAAATAAAATTATTTACGTTTCAATTAAAAAACATTGGTGCTTTCGCTGTAACGCCACCTTAATAATTCTTTAGAAATTTTTATTCAAAAGAAAGTTGTATTTTATAAAAATATAATAATATTCTATTTAAAAAATTACCCTTTAATAACAGTAATACGGAAGTAGATAGCACTTTAAATAAAAAATACGAGTCCATAGTGATTTGCCCTAGTTTCTTTGAGTTGAATCTCGATTGCGATTAAAGAAACCGCAAAGTAAAGGAAAAAGTTTTAATTCAAACCCATCTAACGGTGGAACGATCGTACTTAAATTGGACAAGCTAAGTGCTTACTATGGCCGCGTTTTAACAATATTCTAGGTAGTTTCAATGATCTAAAATAAACATAAGCGTTTGATATTTTGTTCATTTAATTTTAATTATTTTTTGTTCATTATGGAATATATTGTTATAATTGGCTTCAGTTTCAGTCCATAAACCCCCTACATGGAGAAGGCGTGTGGCCCACCACGTCCAATGCGGGTTGATGGGTGAACCGACTTTTTAGATGTCCATCGGCGATCCGACGGATCCATGCGTTGGATGAACATGCAAAAAGTTTTACTTTCTATACAATTGGGGATGAACAACAATGAAACTTTGTTGAGTCCCCGCTGGATTCGAACCCATTACCTCCGGTTTCTAAAGCACACGCCCTTATAACTAGGCTACGGAGGCAGTTATGATACATTTACAATAGAATGGCCAAAAAAAAATTTTTTTTTTTGTTAGCCAGTACGAAAATATCGTTCAAGATAAGGAAAAAAAAAATTTCTGGTAAAGTTTCAGCCCTTAATATTAATATTAAGAGGTAACTTGTAGTGATTTTTGATTTCCCATTTAATTAACCTAAGATTTTTTTTTTGTTTCAATTTTTGATGCAATGAACAAATGAATTTCTAGTAAAGATAAATTGATATTTTTGTAGGAAATTTGACGATCTACAAAAAGGGTCTGAAATGATTTTTCGCTAAGTTTACTCGTTTAAACGTTATTCGAGGTTAAAGTCCAACCTCTGCAATCCAAGGCTGCAATATTTCTAATTGTCTCCTTCAATACAACATGGTGATGCAAAAATACAGACATACTACCTACATAAAGTGTGTTGACTAAAGTGCTTACAAAGCTTACCAAGAGATGTTTTTAAAAGGGAGCTTCTTGATTAAAATAAGCCAATAGTTGCTCGGAGCACCTGTGTAAATTTTATTACCTAATTGAGTATGTTTCCCATATCTCAAGACTAACTTAATCTGCTAGAATTTCTTTTTCTCTGGACAGGCCGATGATTTCAAGATTTTACATTTTTATTCACGTTCATAAATGTACCACCCTTAGCCCATATACAATTCAGATCGTAGAAGCCTGGGATATACGCTTTTCACAGCCCTTATTCCGAATATGATCATAAACTTAACTAGATTTCTTTAGCCGTCGGTGCTTGACAATAACTATGTATTGTTTTAGACCAGTCCTAACAGACATCTTTGTATGTAAAGAATTTTAATCACAATCCTTTAACTTATATAAAATCCGTTAAGTTATTTTGTACTTGATAACATTTATGACTAAAGAAATTCTTGCATTGTTTCTAACTAACGGTAGCTTTAAGCATAGCTTGCTTTAACATTTTGCACGGATGCAAAAACACCGACAATTCGTTAAGAGGTAATACAAAGAGTTTTAAACTTTTAAATGCCTTTTTTTTTAGTGAATCCTTACAAGTCTGTATGTTTTAACCTTTATGCACTCATTTTGATTATATATCTGTATACATTTTTTCATCTTTAGGTTTTACTTTAAAAATGTTTGTTTACAAGTAAATTTATAATTAAGAAACAAAACATGTATTTTATCTTATTATTATAATTTCTATTATAATTCATATTGATTTAATACTTATTTATATTTACTGTTATGCGTCCTAAGAGATGTGTTTGACATGAAAGGTTGCCATTAATTATCTGTAAAGCTTAAAGGGACCAAAACCACAAGGGTAGTTTGGGCTTGGATTGATTAGTTCAATTACATAGTAAAATTCAGGCGTACTTTACTTCACTATTTAGAATAATGAATCTCATCCATTATGGTAATAGTAATTTTAAATACAATCTCATAGTAGGGTAAAAAAAAATTCATTTTATTACTGTTAAAACGAATAAAATTATTGCAAACTCTAAGTATAAAAACGGAAGATGATAATTATATCTCCAAGGCAATATTTTAATTTTATAAGGTTTAGCTTTAAGAAAATTACTGGGATAACGACTGCAAGAGATGATTCCGGACTAGGAACGATCCTTAAAACTTTAATTTTGTTCAATTTTTTGTATAATTTTGTTATTAATAGTTAAATAGATATTTGAAAAATAAAAAAAAAATAGGCACCAAAAATCACAACCTCGTGCGATTAAATTTCAAACTCTGTCAAAACCGCAAAAGTCCATTTTGATGTAAAAAATTGTAGAAAATTTCAATGAGGCATATTCAAAGCTCATTTAAGGGAATATAGTGTAAGTTTATATAAAAGAAATGCATTTAAAAAAATGTTCACTCTATAGCATAAAACGTGTCGTCCATGACAATTTAATTTAATGAATACCTTAAAAGATATAAGAGATTTAAATTTGGGGTTGTTTATTGCAGAGGCACGCTGTCACTCGCTTATATTGCGCAAAACGTTCACATACTGTTTGAAGTTGGGCATATTTTTCGATTAAAATTTCACTTGTTAGTCTATTGAGTGAGTGCCTTATATGGCTCTAAGCAACAAGATAACTAGCATTTTACTAAGTTGTTATACCTCGTAATTCAAACCCATGACCTTCGATTTAAAAAAGCAAGGCCAATAATACCGACACTGACTATAATATCTATATAGTGATATAATATATTACACTGTTTACCTAATAGCGAAGTTAATTCATCTTTTCTTTATTTTATTCTAAACATCTAATAATAATTGCTTTCCTATTATAACCAAGTGCATTTAATAACTTAGATTTTACTTAATAAAAAATATACCACTGTAAAAAGCTTTATTCGGTAAAAATTTTGTCGTTGAAGCTTATAACCAAGATTAAATGGTGACTGATTACATCTCAGATATAGACTTTCAGGGTAGTGAAATAGCTGTTCACAATAATACTTATTATAATATTGTTCTAATAGAATAATAAAATTTGTTGTTTGATTGATTGTCAATCATAATGGGTATTTGGAAATAAATTTGTAATCATATTTATATAATTTGCGTAATTAGTAATCTTTTATTAATTTTTATTTATTTAAACATTTGTACAAATATAGTACAATGGCGGACTTAATGCCAAGGCATTGTCTCCCAGTCAACCTTTGGGTGATGAAGAGAAATTTTAAGTAGGAGCACAATCTTATAATTTATATTAAGACTATTGTAATTTATAATGAAAGATCTAGGATACATTATATATGTCATAGATATATATTTATTTCGTCCGGAGTTAGGTAGATTTTTGTTAGAGGAAAGCGTCAAGCCCATGGTAAAATTTTCTTTGATTCGAAACGAATCGAATGCAGCTATTTAAATGTCTACTTTATTGAGTTTTTTTATCTGCATTTAGGTCAAAGTAACAAAGGTCAACTAGAGGGAGAACCAAAGCCTGCACAAGCATTGCCTTTGTAGGCTGAAGCGAAAAATTCTTCAGTCTATAGAGACATCGCACGTCACCCTTAATTTTTTTGGTTTACAGAAGCAATTTGAGTCATCCACCTTAGGGTACTATCTTTAAACCGAGATTTTTAACGCTTTGGCTGATAAATAAGGAAAAATGTTTAGGAAAATTGGTTGCTCCCCTTTAAATAATTCTACGATTTATGGGTGTACATAACTTTGTCACATTTTATAATACAATATAGTCCGTAGCACAAAGAAAAGCACATCGATATGTTCTTGTGGACAGCCTGCATTTTAATTTTATTAAGGTGCGTAGTTACAAAATTGATTTAAATTTCACGCCTAAAATGGCACCATACTGAAAATAATTCTTATCTCCTTTATAGTATAATTATTATATTTTAATGATATCATTAAATATAAGGATAAATCACTTTTAGCGTTTTTTTTTTTGATGTTATTAAATGGTGTTATCACGTGATTCGGAAACAGCCCATTTCGCTAGTGGTAGGGATGATAGTTATGCCTATCTATATAAACAAAGTTTTACATAATAATTTTAACGCAACTGGATACAAAGCTTTTAAATACTATATTAAGTTTTTCGCAAGATTACATACGGTGTATTTTTAATGTGGAAGAATTTTTATTTAACGTTGCTATAATAAATTAAAAATAACACTTGTTAACAAATATCCAGAGTACTACAGTATTCTTTTGTAATGAGGCTTGAGTTCAGATATGCGGTAGGGAACCAATAAGTTTGCGAATGGCTTTAAATTTAACGTAATAACTGAGTTTTAAAAGTTTGTGGCGCAACGTCCTTTGTCCCATTATATATATTTAAGAATCTTATTTTTGGTTCGCATTACATCTTTCATTGAAAAACTGAAAGATTTATAAAGGGCTTAATTATATCCTTTTCTCATTCAGGAAGTTTATTTTTGAGTTTTGCTCAGAGATCGATCGAGAAATTCAGCTTTATATTTTTGCTATTGACCAACATTATCATATATGTATTACTAAAAAAAATTGCCTGTTTACGAATTATAGACATCGTGTTTCGTTTTGCACTGCTCATAATTTTATAAACTAAGTAAAATAATCTTCGCTTACTATTTTATAAAATTACAGCAAAACTACGTTCGTCCCCTTTTATCTTTAACAAAATGTCGCGGTATTTTTAATTCTGTACATTTCTAAATTAGAGCAGAACATAAAAAAGTAAAATTTTAACAATAAAATATGACCGACTTCAAAATAAAGCTGTGTTTTATAACTGTTTTGATGTCATTATATTTTATAACAGCTCTGTCAAAATATATCTTTTGATATATAGAAAGTCACTTATAACTTGTTAAGTAATAATTACAGCACGCTAAATTCTTTACGCCAGTTCTCTTAAGGCCAAAGGCATCTGCTTGTGAATAGTTGGTATCAATTTTTTAAATCATAAAGCAAGTGCAGTGTTTTTAAAAAAAAAATAAACAGTTAAAAAAATATTCCCCATCACAGAAATCGATCAAATACTCATAAAATAAGTAAAAATATCAAGTACTTTAAAACAAAAATTACGCTATTAAAAATGTGGTACTTCAAATCTATACTGAATAAGTAAGAGTAAAGGCCATTAATAATAATTACGGAAATAAAGGTTTGCGGTAAAGTTCATCATCACATCTGGGTTTCTTTTAGATTAAGCTGCATTGCAAAAGTAAACACCAGGCATAACGGTGTTTCATGCCTCGTGCATGAAACACCGTTATGCTCATTATCCATGCAATGAAGTTACCTAAGACCATCCCTTGTCTGTATTAAAATTGGGCCGGTGGTCAATTTTATGGCTTCCAAAAGCTTCCGTGGGAAGAAACTCTATGCACGTGTAAACAAAATGTTAGGTGTTCGAGTTAAGGGTGTGCTCTGCCACCGCAGAGACGTTAATGTCCACTTTGTGTACCCAATACCGATTTCAAGTAAGTTCAGCCGTTTTGTAAAATATATTTTCAGTGTAATGATTCTCGAAAGTTTTAATTGTTTAATCAACATTTTGAAATTGCTTAGTTTTAGCAAAGCATTTAAACTAGGCTAATTTTTATTTACCATAACCTACCACCGTCTGAAACATTTAGATAAAATGTATATAATGTAAGCATTGTTCCAATAAAAAGTAAAACGAAATCAGTGCAAATATGCCAAGAGTACTCGACGGCGTAACCTGAGTAACGAGGCTTGACTTAAAGCCCCTGAACGTCCGGTACAGAACGAAACAGGATGCTAGAGTAAATTTATTTCTAATATTATCTGGCTCTCAAAAATAGGTATTTATTCTTCTTCGTGTTTTCGGTTTTGTTTTCATTCATTGTGATTTAAAAATAAGGATATATCTGACTAAAGATTATTGCCTATTCGATTGTAAAATCTTTGAAGACTTTATTTTAAGAAGTTTTGTTCAGCAGCAAGCTTCTGGCATGCTAGAGCCAAAATAGAGCTCACCTTTCGAAATTTACTTTTTATCATCTGTGAACATACATTACTTGAAAATACTAGAGCAATAATTGGCTCACAATCAAGTAGTTTAATAATATTTGACTTAACCATGATATTTATAATACTCCAAAATGTATTTCGTGATTAAGGCTACTTATAACAACTATTAAATACTAACTGGTTTATTTATACCTAATATATATACCTAAATAATAAACTATAAAGAAACTTTAACTTAGGACTACGGTTTTTGTTGGTCCTAACACGTGTCAAATCTGACTATCGTGGCATTGGTTTTTGAAAGTTGAATTCGTTAAAAACGAAGACAGACAACACTATACAAGTAAATGTTAACCAAAAAAAAATATGACCGACTTCAAAAAGTATATGACCATTTTGGCCTTTTTAAGGCGGTGACAACGTGCCCTCTGTGAGAAACTACGCCGCGGTGTCCGCCTCTTCATTTTAAATCTCTTATATCATTTATGTTATTCATTTAATCAAAATGTTAAATATGAAAATTGTATGCACATAAAAAGAAAAAAATAATAATGCATTAACTTTGTGTAAACTTACACTAAATTAAATGAAATTGGAAAATGTTATTGCATTTTTTTACACTACGACCACTAGAAGCGGAGCTACGAGGTATCAAATATTTTTTTTTAAAAACATACGTTTCGAATTAAGTACCTCCTTCTTTTGGGAAGTCGTTCGGTCAATACAAATGAGTAGGGTATTGTACAATTTTCAAGATGCAATGTTTGATACCAAAGTCCTTTTATTTATTAGAAAACATTTAACATGATGTGTGGAAAGAAAAGGACTTTATTTTGTAGTATTTTTATTTACTTTCACAATAGTCCGTTTTATAACAATACTCTATACTTGTTATTTTACGTCAACATGATTTCTTTATAGAAACATAATTGACATATTGGTCCCAATCCACAAAAATGGAAAACGAAATTGTCCTGTGCGCCCATAAAAATGTGAAAACACAATCTTATCAGAATATTTATCATGACCAATGCTGAATGACCGAATGACATATTTAATTTCAATGGAAAATAATTGTCTAAAATATAATTATTTCTATTGCTTCGCGAATATTATACATTATTAAATAAAATTACTTTGGATTTTATCGCGTTTATTTTACATTTTTAATTCCCGACGTTTACCCCGTGACCACGGCCACTGGAAAGTGTTCGAAACGTCGAGGAATTAAAAGTAAAATAACGCGATAAATCGCAAAAATATTTAATATCTAAAATATGCCTCACTTCGGCATATTTTATTATTCTCATTTGAAAGCTATTTATCTTTTATAAAGATATTCATAATAATTCTTATCGTATCGTATGAAATAAAACTAATTATTAAAGATTATTCAAAGGTAACTGTGTTAATAGTTTATTTAAAGGCAGAATTTAAATATTGTGAAGAGTTTGGTACGTACAATTAAAATAATTAAAAACATCTTTAAAAATTTGTGGTACAAGGGTTTAACTACGCGAAACAATGCAGAAACAATGAATTAATACACTATTTGAATAAAAACCGCCACTTCCATTCGGCTTGAGTTAAAGTAAAAGCCATTAATATTAATAACGGAAATGTACGCTTGCGGTGAAGTCTGCGCTTAACCTCTTTTGCAGCGAAGTACCTTCTTATCTGGATTCCGTTTTGGATTACATTTCTTTCATAGCGATGTTTATACTTTTAATACAACATTAAAAGTTCTTTGGTGAGGATTTGCCGTCAAATCTTATATAGTGGTTAGACTGGTTTGGAACCTTACATCGTCTGGGATTTAGATGGCTCTAACGAAGACTAGACTACTTAAGTTTTTAAAGTTTCCTAATTTCGTCTCTTCCGCTCTTAATCTGCTGTCTTAAATTCATTATTTTAAATGTCATTCATCCATGATTTGAAGCTGGCAGTATTCGTGCAAAAATATTAATTTAATATTGCAATAAAATTATTTGTATAATAGTTAATTTGCATTATTACAGGCATAAAAGTAATTGTGTAAAAAAATTGTACGGTGATTAGGTCAAAATGTATGACCAATACCTAACGCTGTCGTTCAGAATAACATCTATCATTAAATTTGTTTCTTACATATTACTAAACGAAGACAAATTAAGTTCTTGGCGTGTGTTTTTTCTTGCGCCATTAAGTTTGTTATTATATATTTTGTTATGTTCTCACTTGTTTTAAAACGCTTACCATTTATATTACATTGGTGGTAATGGTATATGTTATTGAACATTTGAAGTCCTCATATTATTGATAAGCATTTGAATGTAAAAGGCATCATATTAAGAGAAATATTATTTTTCACACGGAGTAACTTTAATAGGTACATTAAAGAGACATACATGAAAAGACCCAGAGTAATTTCTTTAATGTTGTTAGTTTTTGTTTGCCGCGCTGGATTAAAAGATGGATTGAAGAACTGCTTGAAATCTTGAAAAAATCTTAACTTGGTTCTCCGTTATTTCATGCACGGAAAAATAAACATAATGCGTTCGTAGATACGCTCGCGAATAAGAAAAGATTCAATAAAGCATGTTTCCTGTTTTCATCAAGTGTCATCTTAAAATAATATCAATTGTTAAAACTGATGAATCAATGCCTATATCTCAAGGGAAAAAACATTGATTGAATGTATATACACTGTCTCCGTTGCCTAGCGGTATTGCCCATTGCTTAATAAACCGGAGTTCGTGGGTTCGAATTCCACAAGGAAACAACAACTGTTTTCTGTCGGTTAGTTGGAAAAATTTTGGTTTTTGTATTTAGCTGGGACCAACCCGCATTGGACCAGCGTGGTGGGATACGGTCCAAAGCCTCGTAATCGAGATGGCGTGCATTGGGGAAGTTGTAAAGTCCATGATAAAAAATCTGGGTGATGCTGGTGGAATTGAAATGAGTGCAAAGTATATAAGGTATAGCAACCGGAGCAGCTGTAATCAAAGAGCGTTCTACTTAAAGCACATTATGAGTGTTAAAAAGATAACACTATATTAGAGCATAGTTTACAGAATATGTTGGTATAAGAAGATAAGGTAAGAAAGAATGAGGTGTCATTAAAATTATGATTTTGTTTATACGGAAGTTGCTTAGTCTTTAAGCAAAATAATTAACTTAACAGCAAGTTTTACAATGCACGTCATTTCTGTATTATAAATTTATAGGTAATAATAAAATCGTATGAATTTAATTAATAATGATCTAACTCTTATCATTTTAAAATCATGGAACTTAAGTAGCAAATGGAGTAAAAGTACATTCATAGCTTTATTTATGTAATTACAGAACTGTTCACAAAGTTGAAAACAACAAACAGTAATTAAAATCAGAACCACAGTTTTGCGGCTATCGGTTTTACGGTTCATTTAACTAAACTTAATCTGATGCCTTTAAAATAGCCCTTTAACTTTAGTTTCTATCACAGTACATTGACTTAAAAATTAATCTGTAATAACCATTAAAATGTATTTTGTTTAATAACAAACAAGCTATTGGTCCATTAAGGAACAAACGAAGGGGAGAACCGCCACTGAAGCGTAAGCTTATGGACACGTGCATTCTTCACATATTTATCTACGGAACGTAGACTAGGTCTCTGAAACAATCACGAAAGTCATAAGTCATGGTTTGTCAGCGAACCATGGAGCACAGACTACCTGGAGTCAGCCTTATTGACAGAGTTTGAAATACAACGCGGCGTTCTTGCACCCAAATCAGAGGCGTATCAAAAAAGCGTTAATAATGATGTGGGACTAGGCGAGATATGTGGCACATATACCAGAAGAGTTGTGGGCACAGAGATGACCGCACAGACCCACGCACAGACCCACTCTAGCTTCCCATTGATGCGAAGAAGTGACGTAGCCAAGAGATGAAAATTGTAACTCCATCGCTCCAACAAAAGTTAGCAGTGATTGGTACAAAACACGCATAAATTTAATGCGTGGAGGGTCTTTATCCAGCTGCGGAGATACTTAAGACTATAAAAGAATAGAAAAAGTACAAACTTGATTTTATGATTTACTTTAAGTACGTGAAGTATACTATAAAACCCTAACCATAAAAGATTTAATTCCTAAATAGTAATGAGGCAAAACTAACAAAATTTTATATCGGTAATTATTATTATTTATTAGTAAACACATAATGCTTGTTTATAAATTATTTAATGTAAGTAATCATATAAATTTGCTGCGTCAATGTATATTTTATGGAAATACCTTTCAGTTCACATAAAACTAATTATAATTAGCATATGCTCTTTACAACTAGTTTGCGGTTATCATTTGCAGTTTACAAAACTGGTCTGATTTTGTTGCGCCTTTGACTGAGCGCAGATAACAAAACTGTCGAATTTAACTTTAAGCGGCACAAACTTTCTCTTTGACCTGATATCTACATATGCGCGACTATTATGACTCAAATTTTAAGAAGTTATTAAATCGTATTTGTTTTTAGCATACTAAAATATAAACTTTAATTTGACAGTTACGGCCCTTGCAGCGAAAAATCCCAACAACAATGTGATAAATCCTCTCGTCAGCTGGAAACAAATGATGGTACATCTAGTTTACCCAGTAACTTTACAAATTACGAGGCTTGTCTTAGCTAGACACTTCTTTGCACGACTACTTTAAGGCAGCACCAATGAAGTATATACAACGTTAGTAAAAAATATTGAAAGAGGTTAATGTCAGTATGCGTACCAGTTATATAGTTTGATTTTATGATTTACAATACATATTTTTTAAAAACATTTTACTACTTGAATTTAATAATTTAAAAAAAAAAAAGTTCAGAAAGGAAAAAAGCGATTTTTAAAGTCAGTAAATATCATTAATTGACTTATTCGCTGAGCGCAGAAAAAAAAATTACAAAGGAAGTATAATTAAACCCTTATTTTTGTCATATGATATATTGAATTTTTGACTTGACTGGAATATAAATGAACTTAATTTTAAATGAATAATACGACAACTCCTAAATACAAGGTCGTAATGAATACCTCAGACACAAAAGTCACAATAAGTAATAGTTATCCTTCAAGTCGATTCCGATTTTTGTGGGCGATACGTATAAGTGATAAGCCAACTGCGCAGGAGACATCATAGTGCACAGGCGTACTCTATATATCTATTCCTACACTGTCATAATCCGAGAGACATAAGGGGCAAGCACGGCCCATCCGACTCATTGATCAACTTACTTTACAGAAAATCAGGTGATCACCATGCATTGCCCTAACTAATAGAAAACAATAATGAAAAGTTGCCGGGTCCCCACAGATTTGAATCCACGATCAACGATTAAAGCGCAAGCTTATGTTACGAATACAATAAAAGGGATACAGATATATTAATGTATTAATTGATTTGTTATAATAGCCGTTTTTTTACTATGCTTAAAATATATATGTTACGGTGTTTTTTTATTTATTCTAAAAATTGATTAAAAATAATTTAATTTTCTAATTCCGGCAAACAGAAGCGAGCGTCTAAAGTACTAAATTTCATTAGAATATTTTCCGCTATAGCTTTTTCCTTTAATAAACCGACAGTATTTAAGAAAATGTGTTTTTCGATGTAACAAAATTTATATTTACCTTACATAATTTCTGAATATGCGCTGATGCATTGTTATAGTTAATTGCAAAACGCGGGCGGAGACTACCATTGTTTTCTCAACGTAAACAGTTACGAACGGTAAATAAAGGTAGTAGTGAAACATAACCCGAGAGCAGTTATAAGTACAATAAATTTAATTGAGAATTTTGACAGATAATTATAAAACATACAGTATTGTATACTCCTTACACTAATACTACTATTAATTTTTAATAATAATAATAATTTATTTTCTCGCCACATTAATTACCAAAAATTAGGAAATGTACAACATTTTACATTCAGCATAATTTGGAAGACTAATGCCTAAACTAAGCAATTCCTGTATTTTAGGCGATTAGGTCTAAAGAACCGGAAAGAATGTTAGACTATATAAATAAATTCATTAATTATATAAATAAATAATACAAAACTATTAATTATAATTGAAAATTTATTGAATATTAGGTAGGAATGATTGTAACTGAAATAATTAACATAAATGGTTTAAAATTCCACTGTAACTAGGCGACTATATAATGTTTGTTACTAATGTATGTGCGTTCATACGTGCGTGCGTGCGTGTGTACATCTTACATCGCCGATGATGCCGCAACAGTTTTAGACTGTACTTGGTTTTAAAATCAGTCATATTTTTATTCAACTTCACATATCTAACAATTAAAAAAAGATATTCTCTTAAGACCAAAAATGGCGTTTAATTAATTGATATTATTTTTTAATTTATGAAAGCTAATAGTAAAACGAGCAAGACTGGTCACCTGATGGTAAGTGATTCACCGCCGCCCACGGTCACCAGCGACGCAAGTGCATTGCCAACCCTTCAGGTTAGAATATGCTCTTTTCTTGAATAACCCAATGTCGCAGTTATTGGGAGACCCAAATTCAGAGAATTTTCATCCGCAGCAAAACTGTTTTAAAACGCATTGTAGTGAAACGCCAACCATCCAGATAGTTCGGATGATAGTTCCGGCGAGACGATCGTTGCAAATCACGGCTCTAATTAGAAATCCTCGGAACCTCCCTGAAATTCTAAGTGCAGGGAAGATGATCCTATCAGTGGCAAGGATCAAGCCGATTGGCAAGTTTAGGATTGTCGACAATCCGAGATGGCCCTACGTTGGTTTGGTCATATGGAGATAGCTGATATCCCAGGGCTCCGCCTATAGGTGACACCAATATCTCTTGTGAGGCCACACTGCGCTTATACAGTTTAAAGCGGTAAAGCCGGCTAAGTACTGTTTGGCCCCGTTAGTACTCCGAGTTTTGAGGACCATTTTGCCCTTGCTCTCCAAATGACCGCCAAACTGGACAACACTTTTCGAGTGTTGTCAGTTTAACCAAATCGACGATCAGAATGCCAATGTTTGAGCGGCACAAAGGTGAGTGTTTCGAAGGTGGCAATGCGACAAGAGGCTTTTTGCGGTGAACGCGCAAACTTGAGTTAACCCTTCTAAGGGATCTCATATTTTTGGATATATATCACAATACATAAATTTGAGGATTTCTCTTATGTATTCCATAATTGTCGAAAGTAAGGAGTTGATAGCGATAGAGCCTGTAGTTCTGGTATGAATCTAGAGCTTTTTAGGGATCGGTGTACTAGAGCCGTCTTCCATGAACGTGGCACTACACCGAGGACATAAGAGTGTATGAACAAGCGCGTTAAAACCGGTGCCAGCTCTGGAGCACATGCCTTCAAGCACAATAGGAGATACTCCATCGGGCCCTCGACTTGTTGACATTCAGGAGAATAGTGCTTTCCGCGCAGCACTGCTGTGTAAGCGGACGTCCTCGTGTGGTTTCACCCTCAGGATGGTAGGAGCAGTGTTTCCCCTGTCGTCAAGAGTTGAGTCGAGAGGTTAGCAGAAGGTCCAATAAGGAAGGCGAATAGTCTTCCACATCCGGTACACGTGTAGGAGAAGGTACTATCTGCGTCAGACCATTGGCAATGGCAAAATCAAGAGCTGACCTTCCCGCATGTTCAGTACGTGTTGACCCAAGCCAGTCAGAGCGGTGGACGTTAAAGTCACCCAAATTTTTGCTATAGAAATCTGCTCACTATTCTGTCCAGTGGACACCTGCAGGTGCTCGAAGAGCCTTCAATTTCGAATTTCCGCGATGGGACCATGTAAAGGCACGCGTAGACGCGAATGTGATCCTCACAATCGACGCGCCTCCAAAAGGATTGACAGGTCTCTGCCTTCAAGACTGCTGAGTCTGCGGTAACAAATTCCCTCCGTAACGTACACACACACGCGCGTGGCACAAAAAAGTGCTCCAGGCTATAGGCCGGGTACTTAAGATATGAAGTGTCCGTCGGAGAGCAAATCTGGGTCTGCGTCAGGAACAGCATACCTGGCCATTCCGTCTCAAGATGGTGGTGATGGTGGACGGCATTTAAGTTCGAGTGAAGTCCCCTGATGTTAAAAAAATCCACCTGAATGCACCACTATGCTGAAATGTCTCATAAACTACCATTTTGTTTATTGTTTTTACATAAATAAACAATGGGACTACGTGACTCCCAATGCTGATGAAATAATAAAAAAAAACCTAAAATTGGAGCACTGTTTAAAACTAAACATTCAACAAATACTTAGACTTCAGTAGACGTACTTAAGGTTGGGCAAAAGGTCAAAAAAGGCTTTTAATTTCAAAAAATCACAAACTTACTTTCTCTTATAACTTTTTTTAAGTAAAATCTGATTGTTATTTAACAGTGAAATACATTAATTAAAATATCTTCAGGCGTATATAGACCATATTGAGACGTAATTAATGTTATGCGATTAGTTAATTTACTGTTAGTATGCTAAGATGAGCAATTTATAGCTATGTAAACTACAATAGAAATAGCCTCACTATTAAATTATACAGAAGTTGCACTGTAATGACGTGTTGTAAGATACTTCATTAACGGTTATAAATTCAAGTAAATAATAACATTTGACGAGAAAGAGATAATTCATTATATTGTGTATAATACTATGTCGTTAATTTATTATTTATTTTAGAGATCTTACAAATTGAGACGTCTAATTATTATTTTTATTAGAGAAATTATTGTCATTCAATTAAGTACATTACACATCACAGTAGGTATATACTTAAATATATTTGATATCTTATCTGTTGTTCCAGTTGTTCGAACCAACTTTCTCCGGGGATAACTCCAACGATAATTAAAGTACATTAAATAGAATCAATGAGTTAGTTGAAAGTAAAACATGAATGCCATTATATTTAACGACCGCCTCAGCGTAGTCGTTATCGACATTTACGTTTACGTCAAATCGGGTGGGTTCGATTCCCATTACGAAAGAAACATTTTGTGATGATACGTTAATTTTTTTTGTCTCTTGTGTCTCATGTGTGTTTGTATTTATTTACAAAAGAAAAGCAAGACTATGTGTTTATCATTTGCTTAGTTTAGGAATAGATGATGTTGTGTTATTTGTTTGGAAACATTATTATTATAACTCAATTCAATACTAAAAGTAAAATCTAAATTAAATAAAATCAGAGTCCGCAGCAACTTGCGAAAATTACTAGAATGCTGTTAATAACAAAACAAGTAAATTTCAGCAATATTAATATTATAATGAATTCAAGTATCCAAAAATTGTTAGAATTTCTTACCATAGCAAGTATTCGATGAATTACTGCTATGCATTTTTCATGAGAACTGACTGGAAGCTATGAATAAGTCATTTTAGCATTATTTCATCCCGGTACAAGATAATTGTAAAATATAATTAAGTTATTAACACGTGATCAATGTATTTTCATTTATTAGTAACTTGAATTTAATGTTCCTCCACAGAACGTCAAGAAACACAATACTTAACTACCCTTATCTATGAATTTAAATATTGTTTCACGTGATTATCTGACAGTTGACACAGTATTGTATTAATTCTCGAGAGGCAAAAGCAGCGGCAGCTTTCGGCAGAGTGCTCCCCAATATTGGAGGACCCAGCAGCTTCTGTCGCCGCTTGTACACCGTAGTCGTCAACTTCATGGTCCATACATCCAGAAGAAGGGTGAGGCTGCAGAGGGTGTTGGGGATCCGGGCCGTCCGGGGCTACTAGACCATCTTCGGCGAGGTGGCGTGCCTGTTGCCTGGCTACTTGCCATGGGACATGAAAGGAGAAATCCTTATGTCACTCTACTTCTGACGTCAGGAGACGAAGTCTCGGGGCTGCCCTAAAAGAAATAAAGGGGTGCAGAAATAATTCGTAGTAGATAGGTCTTAACTACTTTTCTATGTGGTTTCCTAGTTGGTTAGGGCAAGGCGGTTCGATCACCCATTTTCCTGTAAAGTAAGATGATCCATGCGTCGGATGAGCATGTAAAAAACCAATCCTGCGTCTGATCCCCTTGTTTAAGTCGGTATCCGTCCCATCGGGCTATGAGGGTGAAGGAAACAGGGAGTGCACCAGTGTTGGCGCGTACAGTTGTGCACTGTACTATCTACTTCGCAGTTGGCTGATCTAGATCGGTTACCGTGGTGGGACTCGACTAGGAGGATATTATTATTATTTATTTTTTGGTTAGGGCAATTTGGGCCGATCACCCATTTGGCTGAAAAGTAAGAAGTTCCATGCGTCGGATGGGCATGTAAAAGTCGGTCCACCCACCAACCCGCATTAGACCAGCGTGGTGGGATCGGTCCAAAAAACCTAATGGATGAGGTGTTATTAGAGCCTATGTCCAGCAGTGGACTTTCAAAGGCTGATGATGATGATGATGATATTTTATGTTGTTTCTGTACATTTAAGAATTCTATAACAGGTGTCAGAATACCAGCGTTTATTGTACCTGACTGAAGCAAAACCTTGTTAGTCCAGTATTTAAAATATTTATTATTTAAATTTAGTTAATATATTGTTTTGTTGGGGTTGTTTTTCTTTTGACTTTTGATATTTTTTTTCCACTTGGTTGATTAAAACTGAAATGTTAGATCTTGTTAACTCAGTAAATACGCTGGCTATGGTGCCCACCTTCAAAATCTACACTCATAAGTTACGGATTACAAAGGCTATTTGCAACGTTTACTAGCAGACTATCCAAATATATATATATATATCAAAATATATATATATATATTTGGATATTTCTGTGTTTTATGTATACGAGTAAAACATAAATAAGTAAAACGAAGTTAGTTTAACGACTCTGAAAATTCTGAAGCTCATGCAATTTAACAGTTTTAATTGACTTATTCAAAACAAATTCACCTAGCTGAAGACATGAAAAGTGACTGAAAAATTTTATAGAAAGGAAGCTAAATTGTATATTTATAAGTGATCAAAGAATGTTTTTAAAATAAAATATTTTTTTATTTTTATTACATAAGATCGACACGAATTTTACTGGAGTTATATAAGTTATCATATGTATGGAAAGTTTATAAGGTATTAACGTAATCGTAGAACTTAAATAACTTTGTGTCAACTTATATTTACAAAAACATAGTTTAATCATTGAAGACACAGATTTATACAACGAAGACTGTACGACTAGAAAATAGAAAAGCATATTTTTTGAAAATTCTTTTCTAATTTTTAAAAGGGATCATAGATAGCATTGTATTAGAAAAATATTTACGCACTTTTTTAAAGTACAAACAAAAAGTTTAAATACACATACTTTTTAAAACCTGTGTAGTGTTCACGTCTACTCGATTGCATTTTATGTTTACTCTACATGCCACTTCATTACTGACAAAGTCTACTGATGTATTGCGTGGTCTAGTGGTATTGGCCCTTGCTTTGTAAACCGAAGGTTGTGGGTTCAAATGCCGCTGGAAAAACAATTTTGTGTTTCCGTTGTTTTTTGGTTGGTTAGGATCCAGGTCCACTCACCAATGGACTGACTTTTTAAATGTCCATCATCATGGATCATCTTACTTCTCTGTTTACAAATTCTAATGACCTAGAAAAACTCGATTCTGTTTCGACCTTGGAATTGTTTTATTTATTTTAATTACATTTAATACCAACATACATTCAACGTTATGAAAAAACTAAGGCATTTAATTAATAATATAGAGACATTAACAGGCTAGCAAGTAAATTAAGCTCTGCAGCTTACGCAGTGAAAAGAATTAGATTATTAACTGATGTGCAGACAGCTCGTTAAGGATATTTCAGCTATTTTCATATTTTTCATTTCATAGTAGAGTGCTATAAGACATAATACTGTCTTATAGCACTCTACTAATGAAGTAATGAATACTAATACGATCAATGTCCTCCAAAAACGTGCAATTCGTATATAACCAGGAGCTCAAACAATCATTACGAAAGTTGTTTACAGAAATAAAAATAATGACCGTTAGTTCTCAATACATATTTGAAAATTTTATATATATGCAAAAAAATAAGCATGATTTCGCAAGACACTGTGATACACATGATACAGGAAACAAACAAAGTTATTATTGTTATTATTTATAGAAACGAAGAGATAGTATAATTTGCTGATGATACTTAATATTTTAAGTTAAACGACATACATCAATAAATGACGATGTAAATAATACTCTCTCTAGCGTGGCGCTCTGGCTTAGTGTCAATAATTTGCTACTAAACCAGAAGAAGACTAAATGTATTACATTTATGACTCCAAATGTAAACCGAGTAAATGTGAAGTGTTTATAGATGAGGAAGAGATAGACGTTGTTGAGTCAACCCTGTTTCTGGGAATAACAATAGATACCAGATTGCAATGGGGCCCTCATATTAATAGACTGTCAAATAAACTCAGCTCTGCAGTATATGCTGTCAAGAAAATCAGACAATTAACTGACGTGGAGACGGCCCGGATAGTATACTTTAGCTATTTCCACAGTGTAATGTCTTATGGCATTCTACTGTGGGGAAGTGCGGTGGATACTAATACGATCTTTGTCCTCCAAAAACGAGCTATTCGAGCGGTTTATAATCTGGGCCCCAAAGAATCCCTGAGAAAATTGTTCACGGAGATTAAAATACTAACCGTTACTTCTCAATACATTTTCGAAAACCTAATGTATGTGCAAAAAAATAGAAATGATTTTCGCAAAAATTGTGATGCACATAACATAAATACTAGAAATAAACAATTTAATTCTTCCAGCAACTAGACTGCGAAGTATAAGTAAATCATTTATGGGACAATGTATACGCTTTTACTACAAAATCCCAGTCAACGTTCAGAATTTAACTGTTAATAAATTTAAACTAGTAGTAAAGTAACGTTTATGTGTTAACGGTTATTATAACATAAATGAATTCATAAATGATAACACAGTCCTGTAATGGAATGCTCGCCCCAGGCTTTTTCAAGAATAATATACGTATGATAGAACTGTATGTAGCTCATAAGAAAATTTATATGTGTATATTTGATTATTTTTAAAGATGACAAAATAGGCCCGCTGAGGTTCTTTCGCCGGTTGTTCTCAGGTCTGAGGCGTCCTATTCCGAACCGCTGGTACGTCCGCGTGGTAGCGTCCTTGACAATCAATAAGCGAGTGTTACACTTGAATATTGAATAAAGATATTTGAATTTGAAACATAATTTAATTCTACCAGCAACTAGACTGTGAAGAATAAGTAAGTCTTTTATGGGACAATGTATACCTTTTTACAACAAAATCCCAGTAAACGTTCAGAATTTAACTATTAATAAATTTAAAAAGGTAGTCAAGGAACTTTATGTGTTAAAGGTTATCACGATAACATGAATTTGTAAATGATAACACAGCCTGGTAATGGAATGCTCACTCCAGGTCTTGTTTTAAAATTGCATCACCGGTGGTCGGTCTTCTTATTACAGGAGACCGTCTGGGTGGATACCACCGCAGTGCCTATTTACGCCGCGAAACAGTAGTGTGAAAACACTGCTGTGTTCCGGCCTGAATGGCACCGTAGCCAGCGTATTTACTGGGTAAATGTCCTATGTCTCACGGTAGGCAGCGCGTTGGCAATACGACTTGTATTGCCAATGTCTAAGGGCGTCGGTGACCACTTTCCATCAGGTGGCCCGACTGCTCGTCTGCCTGCGCATGCCATAAAAAAAACATTGCATATTATGTTATGCCTTAAAATTGTCTGTTATTTTAAAGGATGTCATAAAAATAGCCCGCTGAGTTTCTTCCGGTTCTTCTCAGGTCTGAGGCGTCATATTTATTTCGGTGTTTGACACTCAATAAGAAAGTGTAAACTTCTGTATTGCAATTTGTATTTTGTATTTTGTAATCAAGCACGGTAGATACTGTTAAGTGAAACGGTATTATGTCTTACAAATTTTTAGGTTCAAATTTTTTAGGTTTAAAACAGACCACGAAATGTATGGTACAAAAGCCGTAAGCATACATATTTTAAATGTTAATAACGCTTTAACCTAAGTAAACTTATAAAGTAATGAGGGTTAATTTTGCACATATGCTATGTTAACTACATACGAACCCACTCCAACATTGTTAATTTATTGCAAAATTTAAGATTAAAAATTGTAACGGCGATAACCATATCGAACAGAATTTTTTTAACTAGTATCTCTTATAATTATTTCTTTTGTTTACGCGAATAAATTATTAAATAAAAATTACTTTTTACGGTTTTTATCGGGTTATAAACGCGATTAAGTAAAAACTTATTTTATTTAAAAGTATCTCTTAAATAACATATAGATCCCTCAGATTTCAAAACAATATTTAAAAATTTAATTTAATACATTTTATTTTAATTTTGTGTCGTCTCTTTTCTTTTAAATGTTTTTGCTTTTTCAAGAGTTTATTAAATAAAATCGAGCTTATCATTATTAAATAAAATTTTATGGAATTAAAAATTTTATTGAATTATAATAACATTTTCCGTAAGAAACATTATAACCGTTTTGATCCTCAAGTCCCTTTGATCCCTTTTAATATCCTTTAACACCACTTTATTCCGCAAGAAATGACTTCATAAATTAGCATCTTAATTTCCTATTTAAAATTCAATCATACTGTAAACTTAAACTCTAGATTAAATTATTTAATTAATTATATTTACCAGGTAACTTATATAGAGGTAGTTATTTTTTCTTGCGATGTTAGATAGGGCACTAAGGTAGTTTTGTGTTAACAGAGAATTACTAACGAAAATGGTGGTCATTTCTTACACCTAGCAGTAGTTTATAAACACTACTGTGTAGGTATTAATTTAAAACGCTAGGTTAGCTTGCATGTTAGCTTTGTTATATATAATAATGACAAGGAAAACCGTGAGTAGTGTATGCCGCTGTCAATTTTAATGTCATGCTCGTCACACTTAGTTAAATAATTTTTAGATTAAATTGTTAAAATTGGAGTATTTTTTTATATCTTTAAATCATAACTTTATTAACGAATCGTTAAAGTTTCTTAGATAAAATTACATATCAACGGAGGACTTACAAAATTAGTATGTTATCTGCAGCTTTATAGTCATGACTTTGTACTTAAGTTTTTCGTTTAAACTTCTGTGGTGTATAATTAAGGATATTCAGAAACCAAGCGGTAATAATTTATTAGGTATCTCTGACCTGTACTTAACAAAACAATTTTTAAAGCAAAAACAAGTTAGTAATTTCAAAGTTGGCATGGTGCCTGATCTTTTTAATCTTTTGTCTGAAATATAAACAATAAACAAAGCAATATTTTAAACTAACCTTATCATTTAATAAAAATAAGTTCAAGCCTTAAAAAAGCGTTTTCCTCTTTGCAGATATAACAAAAATTTCAATATGTAAGAAAATTTAATATAAGCAATACTCTATTAACTTTCGTTTCGATATTTTTTCTTAAAATTTTATTTTCGTCTCATCCTAACGCCGCAGAAATTCCTTTCATTTTAATTAAGGTTTTATCAACGTCAAAAGGCGACTTAATCTCTTGTTTTTGGAAAACAATGCCTCGGGTTTTCCAAAAACAAGAGATTAAGTTTATTTTGCGTTTGCGTTTAAATTTCGTTTTGTGTGTTTTAAATAACCTTCGTTGATGTTACCCGATTAGCCTGCTTAGATAATTCAGTACATCAAACACTTTTTGCTTATATTAGTCCCCACAGTGTAACCTTTTATTTTGAGAAAAAATTCGGTAATGTTGCAGTAAAAGATTTACTCAAGTTGTTTTTCTTGACAAAAAAGGAATGCTTATTATGAGATTATTACAACCTCATTGATAATCATACACGTAAGTTTAAACTGACTTTGAAACTTGTAACACAAGATATATTTAACAGTACTGTAATGATTATTAAAACACAATAGTAATGTATTGAATACAATTACTTTTACAGATTTTATCGCGTTTATTTTACATTGACATTTTTATGTTATCACAGTTTTAATATTCTAAGCGATACCGTTTGCGCTCGCCTATCGCCGTCACGCAATTCAATTACAATTTATAGATATACGTTACATATAAATATTGTAAATCGTCGTTTTATTTGATATTAAATCCCATAGCTACTTATATCGTTCTTGATAAGTTATATTTATAAGCAAATCATTACTTTTTTTAAATGTATTTTAAAATAAAAATAGTTCCTGTGAATTGTAGATAAACATTTGTGTTGCTTTATTCCATAAAACTTAAATTTTATGTATCTCTTGAGGCGACACTTATAGATTCGGGTAGGAAGTTGTTTTTTACGCGAAACAGTCGTATTATTTTTTTGCCGCCATATTCTTAATGCTTAAATCTTGCGGGGACTTAACAAATTTTAATCGTTGTTTCCTAATTGGTTAGGGCAATTTGGGCTGATCACTCAATTGTCTGAAAAGTAAGATGATCCATGCGTCGGATGCGCATGTAAGGGCATGATGTGCATTGGACCAGAATGGTGGGATATGGTCCAAAGCCCCTAATGGATAGTGGTGTATTAGGGGAGGCTTATGTCCAGCAGTGGACTATCACAGGCTGTTGATGATGATGATGATTCTTAATGCTTACTTTTATTTAATATAAAATTAAAACAACTTACTATTTACCTAGCATATTACCTAATATTAACCTTGTGGAACCTTTAAAAAAAATAACTTCAAAACAAACCACTTGTTGTCTGATAAAAAACGAACAAATAAATTAAAGTCGTCTTTGTCATAAGTCAAAATTTTCTTTTTCTGTCAAAGCAACCTCAAAGCCAAAAAGTAAAAATCGTTTCCCTTTGTAAGAAGCCATTTCATATAATGCTTTGATTTTGATTGTAATAAATTTTATGACACTTGTTTTTGGAACGGCAACTTAAATTTATTAAGGTGTTAAATAAAAAAAATATTTTCCAGAAGTTTAAATGCTGCAGAAGGTCTTTGTTTGTAGAATAAAATTAACCTCGTTTTCTTTTGTTTTATTATATTTATGTTTTTTTCCGGCATGATTTTTGTCTGTATGTATATGACAAAATTTGTAGTGACTCACGAATGATTCAGTTTCTACTTACGACAAATCTGCACTCTAAGACCTGCATTTGTTAGTTAACTTTTAAACAGTTATTGTTATTTGTTTTAAAAGGTACATTAAGTTATAAAAATAAGGTATAATACAAAGTACCCTCGATTTATTATTAATTTCATAACCTAACTCTTTATCACTGTTTAAGCAATAGTCAGAATACTATTTTTAATGCGGGTAATTAGAGAAAAGGAGTCTCGATATTAACACTTTGTCTCTGTGCGATTTTGTATAAAGGTCGGGTCTGAAATATATCGGGGGAG
Source organism: Lamproptera curius (assembly GCA_029286875.1). Classification (NCBI taxonomy): domain Eukaryota; kingdom Metazoa; phylum Arthropoda; class Insecta; order Lepidoptera; family Papilionidae; genus Lamproptera; species Lamproptera curius. The sequence continues at coordinate 46,566 of JAGSMT010000163.1, read as the reverse complement.
ATCTTTGTGAGCCGTTAAGCGGAACGGAACTCTCCTCGTGTGAGATAAGTGTTGAATAGCGTTGTGCATCGACCGTACGAGACATCGTGGCTGGTGTTGGGGTCACGTAGGACGTCACGTTTTTAAGTATAAGAGATGTTAAGTTGTTGTCATTATTTTTACTTTTTGGAATTCTCTTTGAGATATATGAAACGATAAAGAATGAAAATATTATATTATTCAGTTATTAATGACGCATTTCAGACAAATCATTTTCTACCTATACTTCAAGATTATTTCACCATCAAGTGAATTTCCTGCTCGTTTGAGTGATAAAACTTAATAAAATGAAATGTCATAAAAAAAGATAAAATATGTGACAAAAAGCTAGCAAACATAAATTCTTTAATAAATACTTTTGTGTAACAAGTTTTGTAAACTATAATTAATAAGCTTTAGTAACAAAATTGAATATACCTAACCTTTTTCTAGTATCTGTAGTTTAGCATCCGGGCCATCTACTTTGAAACGTTAATTTATAAGCACGCAGATGTTTTAAAACTCTGCTACGGTAGCGTCTGCGTAACACCCTTAATGGTAACGTACCCTTAGCCTGAGTCAACATAGAATATAACAAGGGTTAATTTGCACATACGCTCGATTAACTTTGTAAGAGCCATTGCCGTCATTTCATGTTATACGTTAAATATAACGTGATTAATATTAATTTGTAAGCTTGCAAGCTACATTAAGATTGTGGTGTAAATTTTACAATTCGTAAAATTCCCCCTGTCATTTTACATAATGACAGAAGTTTAACGAATTGTTTTAAGATATTTTTAAGCCAAATTATCTGGTATAACCATGTACGCTGAATTTTATATCTTACGAACGTACATAATATTGGACGTTCGTGTTATCATTTAAGTTTGAGCTCGCGTTTTGTGGCACGTAATTGTCATTTTTAACAAATCTATTGATAACAATTTATTTTTTATTATAAAGTAATTAAAATATGTACTATAAACGGCTGAACTTGCGTGAAATCGGTATGTAACTAATATAACTACAAAGGCTCGTGATATACCAAGATCGTGCACCACGTGCTAAACATGAAAGACGATTCAATGCCCCGACAACAAACAAAATAGCTGCCGTAGTTGCACAATGACAAATTTGTTGTCAAAATGACGCGTTTTCAAAGACATTCCTTTATGTTGAAATTCCCCCGTTACTGCACATGGAATGTGTCGTCAAAAGACTGGAAACGTCGTTTACAAGAAAAATCTTTCGACGGCTGGCCAGGCGTGAGAGCAGGAGATGCCCTTGGCACATTTGCACAGTGCATGTTAGTAATTTCGAATGATACTGTTTGCGAATGCTAAGAAGCATTTACAAACAGTATCCTAGAACAAGGCCCCACTAATTTCTTATATCTAAAAACAGTTGACAGCCAAGAACTTCAAACTTTTCTCCAAGCCTGTGAGAAGTTGTGATTGTTGGTAGATGTCAACCACTGGGATGCCACAATAGGAAAGGCCGTGCTGTATCGCTCTCCTTCGCAAATGAGAGATCTATATAATAATATAGCAAAATATTGATATACACTTGCGGTTTTTTCAAGTCGCATTTTTAACGACGATCAACAAATCGCACAGTCAAACCTTAAAGGTTGCAGGAATAAATTTGGGCACGCCATCTTTTCCTCACGGTCAGCTCTATGTGGCTTGGTCACGTGGTAAAAAATCTGCATGTTTTTGCTAAGGAATAAATCTATAAATGTAGTTAATAGGAGCATACTGCAGTAGCTATCTACAGGCCTATGATAAGGGCTCTGCAGTGCTTAATTATCCTATTGCAAATAAGTAACTCCACGCGTACGAAGTTGCCGGCGGCCGTTAGTATATATATATACGTCGTTCTAGTTGTCGTTGTGATGAATTAACACAATTATAAAATTTTGATGAAACAATATTCAAACCATTTCTTACTATTTTATTAGAATTTGTATAAAAGTGAAGTTATCTTGCTTATAAAAAGACTAACGACGGAACACTTTCCGTATTAATTTATTTTAGAATACTCAATTATCGTCGGTCCCCTTTTAACACCAATTCCATAATAGACTTTGACATCACTTTATTCCGCAAGAAATAACGCAACTAACTAATTACAAATCAAATTTTAAATCCAATTAGATGATTATTTTTCTTCCCAGTTAAATTAGTTATTTATCAAACTTCTTAAGGGGTCAAATCATGTCAAGTGGACCCACCTTTTACCACTTGATGATGAAAAGATTACATTTTTTGAAAGTAGACATACCTAATAATAGTTCTTCATGACAGTTTTTGAAAATTTTTCGTTTAACATTTTTTTTAAACAACCATTTTTGGTAATTAAATTTCAAAAAATAATTTTAATGATACTTTAAAGGTAGCTTTACTAAATATTATTTTCAGGGATTATAGTTTAATATCTATTATTTTATATAAAATAATTTTGTAAATTATATTAGTGTATCTTATTTATTATGACACACCTTTAAATCACGTTTATTTAACTTTTAAATAAACAAATAGAAATTTTAACGACTTACCAGTCTAAAAATTAAATTATTCTTTGTAAGTAAAATGTATTATATATTGAAGTACTTGATTTCACAATAAAACTTCTCGGCCCTAAATTAGTTTAATTAGTATGATTTTTAAATGAAGCAGCGCGAGCGGTACACGTACTGCGCACTAAAGTTTAAGCTATTAAGTCTATAGTTCGGTACATATTACACGATTAACTGGTTAATAATGTTGACCATTTTTTTTTTCAAATAATAATTTATATTTGTTTATTGATTATAAACAAGTATTGTTAACAAATATATCTAACTGGTGATTACACACCCGACGACCCGTTTCGAGAAGTGGTTGGTAACTCTGGCTGCTGCGCCAAATGGCGTGGGTTCGATTCCCACCACGGAAAAAAATATTGTCTGATGAACAGGTAATATGTTCTATCTCTATAATATTTATTTACAAAAGAAAGTCATATTTGATAGTTTCTTTAAAATAATTTTTTGAAATTTAAGCACTAAAAATGTTTGTTTTAAAAAAAAAATCTTAAACATTTGTCATGGTGAGAATATGTATTCAGTAAACAAGGTAATTAAGAATTGCCATCAACAACAATGTAAATCAATTGTATGTTCTAGTGTTTTTGTGATCGATCTTTACTTTTTTAACCAGAAGCCGCAGACTTAAAACCTGTGGAGAAACAAACAGAGTTAGTTATGATTTTTAGGAACATGAAGGGATATTTGTGCTAACTATTTAACGAGAAGCTTTCTTTATAACATTTAATTTACTGGCTGGTAGGGTCTTTGAATAGCAAATGTGTGTTGATAAAACGTTGGCGAATAACCATCAAAAATAATAAGATGTAAATATTATAATAATAGTCGGAAGTGTACTCTTTATATTATATGAAACATGTCATCCTGTTTTAATTAAGAAAAGGCCTCACCTGAAATGTATTTGAATTTTTCTATTCATTAGCTACTAATGCGTAATTGATACGAATAATAAATTAAATTAATAATGACTCGTATTAAAGTCTATTCAATATTAAACAAAATGGCTTTACGGATTTTATCGCGTTTATTTTACATTTTTAAATCCCGACGTTTCGAACACTTTCAGCAGCCGTGAGTCACGGGGTAGACTGAGATGTTAATGCGTCTTTGTTGCTGAAGCGGGTTTCCAGATCTTAATTGTGATTAATTAGTTTATTTATACCATCTATATAACTAGTTTATCAATAGACCACGTGGTATATGTGGTTTAAATTTCTTTTGCAATTATAAAGGCAAGTGGTCAGAACAGACCATTTTTGAAATTTGGATGTTAAATTCATTTTCTATAATATTATTACAAAGCAATAGAATTCTAATTATAATTAATCAAATTCGTTAAAGGAAAGGTTTTTAAAAAATTAAACTTTTGTCATTGTTGATGTATCTGTTTTTCATGTACCAAGCGTCAACGTTATCAAATACGAATGATTGATTAATTAAAGTAACGTAAAATTTGATTATTCCTTTCGGTAATACGCTATTAAAATAATGTACAAATAAGTTATATATTATATTTAGAAACATCCTAGGTTTTGTTGGTACACTTTCTGACTAAACAAAATTTTAAAGTATATTAAAACGATAAATAGGGCTTTAAAATAGAAACCACATTTGTTTTTAAAAGTTGGCACGAATTAATATGGGGAAAAGCCGTCCCTTATAAATGGTCTAATTTGTCGTCAATGGTTTTCTTATCGAATGATATCTCTTCTCAATTATAAAACTACTAAGTATTGTGATTTCATTCGATTGCTCTAAATGCGTAAGTGGATCCTAAAATATTAGTATTAGATAAGACTGATAAAGTCGAAATACTTTTTTAGTTCCACCGATTTAAAAGCTTATTCCATCTAATCATATTTTAAAGATCACAGCCGTATTTTGTTTGATGCAGTAATTTAATAAACAAAATGCAACATTTAGCGAAACGATCAAAATTTTGGAGAAACTTTAATACGTTAAAGTCTTAACCTCCTCTATAAAATCTACTGGTGAATAAAACCAACAGTATTTAACTTGTTAAAGTTAAGAATTATTGTCCAATCACAGACAGTCATATATCTTCAAATTAAAATTTGATCTTAATCTATAAGCCAAAGTAAAAGACAGAAGGTTACTACAAAACATTATTTATGTTTTGATAAAATATTAGTAATTATTTCATAATAAATATTAATATATATATATATTTCATATGTGACTTATTATTCACAAATTTTAAAGAACTATTAAAATTTAACAATTGAAAAGTTTCCATTTTAATTTCCTTAGTCAAAAATCATCAAATTTAAACACTATCATTCAAGCTCGAATTTCACTTACTTTCATAGATAGCAACACGAAATGAATACAAATAACCAAGGTAATAGCAAAAATTTGTTGCCATATTTAGATGTTGCCGTAAATTTTATCTCTTGCAAATTAGCCTTTGTTACAAAAAATAACAATAATCTATATCCAATTCTTTGAGATAAAACCAGTATAATTCTTTACTCAGTAACTAACTGCATTACGTAAATATAGGTATACATTTACTTATTACATTTTCACGCATACTCATACCCAATTAAAATGTTGCCCGTAGTGCCCGTAAGTGAACGGCCGCATTGCCGCTAAATAAAATAGAGAAGAGATAGAAGAAGTTAAAATTTATAACATTTTTACGCTTTACAAAGACGAAAAAGAAACATCTTAAATTAAACGCTTCTTGTAATGATCCATATTAATTCACATAAAATAAGAGTAATCAGTAGTTAATCATTATGCATAATCATGTATGTATTTCGAGAGCACGTTAAACTTGACTGTCACGGCTAGCTACTGGATGGCTAAGTCCGAAGGCTCTAATGTAGATGGGGTTCAATTAAAACTTTATCCTATTATTGACGGTCTGTTGCTTCGCTATCAAGATTCTGCTCAATGGTTCCATTAAGCAGAATCTTGGCTTAAGATACAAAAAGTAATACACAAATTTCTTCTATTAAAATATTAGTGTCTCTATGTAGCATGGATGTCTATACACACTCTCTATCAGGTGGCGTGACTGCTAGATCTGTTAGCATATGACATTAAAATATAATCTGATACATAATGCACGATACTAGACATAGCTATAATAATAAACTTTAGGAATTTGAGTTTAGGGTGGATAAGCTTTAGATATAATTTTTGTGTCTTTGAAAAGTTACGTTCAAATGAAAATAAATGTAAACATTCAATATTGTTAAATAACTAAGGCAAACAGTATCTTTTTTAAAAACTATTCATAAATATAATATAAATGAAATAACAAAAATATAACGGCTTATGTAGTGATAATAAGGTGTAGGCTAAGAATGTTTAAGAGATATTAGAATTATTTTGTGTATTATTAATTATTATGTATTCAAAAGTTAAAAGAAATAATCGATACAATACATACAAAAGATTAATTACAAAAAACTCATTAAGTTAAAGTATCGACTGCATAATATTGATACTTTTTTTTTCCGTATCCCTAGATGCAATGAGATGATAATAAAAGTAAATTAAAGCCATTATATAAATATTTGATACCTTTTATTATCAGAAGATCAGAATTATGATTCCAAAAAAATCTGTAATTTTCCGTAAAGTAAACTTTTATTAGTGACTGTATAACCATCTCACATTCAAAGATATTTAACATACACATATATAAAATGATCTATGATTTACGAAACTTGAAACAGTGCTAGAGGACCGTTTAGTTTCAACTAATATTTAAGTAGCAATCATCCATGAAGTTGCAGGAATGTGAGTCCGACAGTTGTTTAAATTTTGACTAGACCTGTTGATAAACCGAAGAATAATATATTCCATGATTGTCGTTGACGTAACATATTAATATAATTACGATGAGAAATTATTTAAATATGAAAGTTAAAAATAATAATAACAAGATTGAAGTCAGCATGTGACAGATTAAAACTATTTTTCCTTCTTTTTCTCCGCATTATGATTTTATCTAAATAATTAAAATAGATTTGGATCCTTGTTTAAATCTTTATTTATTATTATTAAAAACTACTGACTGTAATAACGATTTATTAGTCCGTTAGTAAATTCTTAAATCTAAATCTTAAGTGATACGGTTTCGATTTGATAAAGAATATTTATGTTAATCATAAGCAAAGAATTGTCAATACAGTAAAGAAATGAAGTTTTGTTTCAAAGAAATATGAGACTATTAAAAAATAATATTTTTTAAATAAAATTACAACAATGATTCTAACTTTTATTTGATTGCTCATTATCGGACGACAACTTAAATATTTAAGTTATTTTACTTATAAAGGTTCCATGAATCATTATTTAGTGTTGGTTTTATTAAACAGTTAAACAAATTCAATTGTTATAATAAATAAAAATAGACATTAAAATATAGCGGCAAAAGTTACACGACTGTTTCGCGCAAAAAACTTCTTACCCGAAAATATTGGTATTGTTGGTGGCGCCTTAAAAGATACACAAAATGTCAGTTTAATGGATTAATATCTCTCATGAAAATCAACACAAATGTTTGTCTACTAAGTAAATTTCACGGTAACTATTTTAAACTGCCTCCGTAGCCCAATGGTAAGAACGTGTTGTTTAGAAACAGGAAATCGTGAGTTGGAATCCTGCGGGGACTCAACAAATTTTCATTGTTGTTTGCTAGTTAGCCCAATCACACAATTGCCTGAAAAGTAAGATGATCCATGCGTTGGATGGGCATGTGTCGGTCCATGGCAAAAGTCGGTCCACCACCAACCTGCATTGAACCAACGTGGTTCAATGTGGATACGGTCCAAAATATCCCCTTATGGATGCGGGTGTATTAGGCGAGACCTTTGTCCAGCAGTGGACTAACACAGGCTAATGATTTAAAATAGTTTTTACCAAATATAAAAATTTCGTAATATTATTATTATACAACGTCGAAAGGAGCTTTGGTAATGCCTTAAAAGGCTATTTAATAAGACTGCCCTAAACAAACATCCAACATTCAGTTCGAATTAGTATATGAATTCCAATGGATATATTCAGAAGCGCTTGTTTTCTACTGTTACTCCGCTCCTGATAGCCTGATTTAATATATAAGAATAGTACTTGTTATTTGGTCCTATTTTGATTATAATAAAAACAAGTGAAATTGTAACCAAAAATAATAACCGACTTCAAACTGTCTATAACCATTTTGCGGAATATAAGCGGGTGCCAACGTGCAATCTGCAAGAAACTACCGCGATTTTTTTCTCTGCATTTTAAAACTCTAATATCTTAAGGTATTCTTACTAAAAGGTTAAATGCGTATAACACGTTTTATATACATAGAATGAAGATTTTTTTTAAATACGTTAACTTTTATATAAACTTACACTACATAACCTTAAATGAGCTTTAAATTTGCCTCATTGCAATTTTTAACAATGTTTTACATTGAATTGGTTATTGTGGGTTATTCTTACAACAAGGGTACATGCGCTCGAGGACTTCATTATAGACCATTTTAAGAAGTACAATAAATTATTTCTTTTATTTACGCGATTATTAAACATATCGAATCCACTAATTTACGGATTTTTCGCGTTACTTAAACGTCGGGAATAAATATATTTAAGTAACTGAAAATCCGTAAGTTAATGTAATTAAAATACTAATAAAGTTAATAATTTTTGAAAAGCCTAGCGATTACCGTTTTATTAATTTAATCGCTATTATAATAACTATTAAACTACATATTACAAATTATTTTTAAAAATGTGAACAAACGACTGTTACTTTTTCAGTACAATTTACGTCAATGCTCTGTTTCTGCAGCTCCGTATTTATTTTAGTATTATATTACAACTAAATACTTTATATACAATTATTTAGTTCTAACTCTTAGTGTCCTTTTATGTTTTTACTTAACGTAAATACAAGATGTAAAATATATGTGTGATGGGTGTTGGGAAAGCCCTATTTTTCAAGCTCTTGTACGCCGATATTACCAGGAGATCAGCGAGAGCCAATATAATTTTCTTTATACTCAACCAGTTTCAATCTTTATCAACCTATTACTTGTATACATAACACATATGATATAAAAACACATTAGATCTATTTAAGTTGAGAGACGACTAGGTGTTTTGAGATCAATATGAACACATGTATTGTCGAGCAAATCGAATCTACAATGACAGAACTTTCAACAACCGTTTTTATCCATTGGCCTGGTTTTTAAAATTTAGCTTATTCCTCGTTATCGTGCACAGTGCCATTAAGACAATCTTATTGAACATTTTTAATTTAATAAAATTTAATTTAAAAAATTACAAAGGATTAATTGGACTTCGCTTACCCATATGGAGACATTTACGATGATAAAATTTAATTCTCATGGTTTATTTTATTTTTTTTCTTTGTTGTGAGACATACAAGTAATTTTGTTATGATCGAGTGTTAACTCCGTTTTCATTTTTATTTTTTGTTAATTAAAAACTTGATTTGTTTTCCTTTGGTTATCAGTGTCAAGCTGCAACAATTGGGCTTGCTATGATTATCTGAAGATGATTGTGCATTTAAGTCAACTATTTTATATTACTCTATTTTTTGCATAAAGAATTTAAGTGTGACAATTACTAGTAAACTAAATAAGTAAATGAATAGATAAATAAATATTTATAAAAGTAACACTGTATCGTTTGGCTTACTAAGGAATCAAGCCCAGAACAAACTTTATCTAAATAATTAATATAATATATTTTTAAACAGTCGACATTACATTTGTTATTTATTATTGTAAGGGCAAAAATGCGGTTTATCAGCAGATATGTAAATAAAAAAGTCAATTATTACTTATGCCTACATTGTTCACCAGTTCATGTTGAGAATATGCAAATAAAGCTTTTTTCATCTTTAAACTTAAAACATAAATGAGTGATCACAGAATAAAATCATCTGAAATAGCAATAAAATGATTGCATGGTTCTTGGTTGAAGCAGCAAGTAAAAGCAAATATGCTCGTGGTAGTCAAACTTTCTCTTATTTAAGGAGGAGCTAAGGAAGCAGATTAATTCCAATAACAGGATCATTTTGTGTGGTCTAAGTTTAAATGCCGAAAATGTTTGCTTTAATTTACGCTATGATCTTTGCTAATGTAATAATTATAATCAGTATGTCTTATTATACAAATAGGGCAAAAAGATGCAGATAATTATTGTTACAATACATTTTGAATCAACTTCTTAGTTTATGCTGGAATTGCTTAGGATATTCCAAACCAAGCAAACTTACAACATCCCAGAATCATATTACATAGACAAATTAAGTCTTGTCATTTACCTAAATCAAAGGCAGATATACGTAAATGTATTATAAATTTTAAATAGCTGATAATATTCCATAGCAACAAACAATTTAAAAAAATAGTTCACTCATCAAAGTAGACAAACTTTTATAATATTGAACAATAAAATACAGCTATAAAATGCACATCTACGTGTTGAGGTGCTATTGTTACCTCATTGCATTAAGCTTATTATAATATCATATAAGTATGCATAAAACGCACGGTTTTATTTTTTAAACATTTGTGTTTCAAAATCAAAACTGTTTAGTTCTGTAGCCAACATTTAATGTTAAGCTTGTGGCATAGACCACGTCATAACATTTCTTTATCTGCCACTTAATAGTGAAGCTTGATTAAACTCTGAGATAATTTGGTTTAAGAGGGTATGCTTTTAATTTTAAAAACTTAGTGATTGAAAGATTAAGACAATTAACGGTCATAAAATGCAAATCGGTAGCTGTTAGCTCTTGGTGTTACCTAAATTAACTTTCCGTATTTCTCAAAAAGAATACAGTCTGAAGACAGAATATCTGTTCGCGCGCATTTTTATGTCACCTAACACAGCCGCAAATTGGTTACGTAAAATCTTCCTTCCCTTTCTTACTATAACGCTCCTTTCGCCTGCCCTCTTTTTTCCTTTTAATTTTTCCTCATCTTGCGATCAGAAGAGGGTATAAGGTGAATACTTCGTGACGCGGACGGCGGCCAGCGCCGCAGCAGTCGAACAGTTGCCTTCGGGGTTCCTACGCAGCGCATCATATTTTAAATTCACGTGACGCGAATGGCCAACGCTCCGTTCTAATAGTTTTAAGTTTACCGCGAACCCCAACCGCATCACCGAACACGTCTGCAGCTGTGCCGCTATCAGACGAGGTATTTATCCTTCCTTTTACCGCATTTCCATCCGAGCTTCACTAACCACGTTGTCCGGAGCCGGATTACGCATATCAGTCCTTCGAACCACATCCTCGCTTCTGGTCCTTTAATGGGATCTCCTATTGCCGTCACTCGAGCTAGTTGGTCCAATAAAATTGGCTGACGTAACCTGGTGACCAAGCGCACGCATCCATTAAATATTGGTCACGTGGTCCGTTATTCATATAACGTGACCACGTGGACTTCTCTACGCGCATTAGATACTTTTTCCAAGTTATTTCAATATTGTTGGGGTTCATTTTATTAACATTTAGTTCATTATTTCGCCTAACGCTTATGGCCACCGCATTCATCAACGTTGTACCTATCCATATGCTTTAATGAGGCTTGGTACTAAACGCATTATTTTTAAAAACGCATATAATAATCGCTCGCACTTATATTTACGCATATAATTGCATCATTTAGCCATTCGCGTCATATCGCATTTAACTTTTAGGTAGTTTATCTACTTCAATAACACGCAACGCTTACGCATACCAACGCATTTACGCCTTACGCCGCTCGCAGTTTTAAATATTAAAAATTTTATTATCATATCGCTTTGTACGTGGATATATTCAAGATGCCACCTAAAAGAGACTCATCTATTTCTATAACTGACGCTAATCAATTAACTTTTCTAACCGCTAAACGAGACGCTTTATATACACGCATAAATAATATATATGATAGAGCACAATGCGCTCCTAGCAATAATGAAAGTAAAGAATATTTCTCAGCAGTGTTGAAACATTAGAAGATATGAGAAATCAATTAAGTACTATTTTAGATAATTATAACGCTTTATTAATCACTGTTGATCCAATCGCTAAAACAGATTACTGCATTCTTTTCGATTTCGAAGAAATGTATTCGTATATTTTACGCATTATTTCATTGTGCAATGAATCACAACCCACTTTAAAAGATAAACAAGTGTTGCACGCGCTATCTCGGTTACCGCCAATTGAAATTGCATCGTTTGACGGTGACATCCGACAAAGGCCCTTATTTAACATAAGTTTTAAGTCTACGTGCATAACAACGACTTGCTTGGCAATGACGAAAAATTGTATTACCTTTTAGGCAAATTATCTGGAAACGCTTTTAATGTTTTTGCTGGTATTACACCATGTCTAGAAAATTATCCCTTAATATGGAACTCGCTAGTTGACCGCTATGATTTAACTTATTAATCTCGCTCTTATTTAACGCCTGAAAAAAATGTTATGTTTAGAAAATCTTATAAACATCGTCTTTTCAGGACAAAAAAAACAGCCTTATACAAAAATAAATGATATTTTCGTCCTTTACCTTTGAGATTGTTTCGACAATTGATGAATATTACAAACCACAGTATTTATTTTGCCTTGTTTTCGTACAGAATATTTCTTTGTTAAATGCATATTCTTTTCTAAACATTAGGCAAAAGGATTGTTTTGTTGCTCTATTTTATTCGGTAACCAATAATGTGAGAACGGTCATACACGAATGTTTATTAATATAAATAGTTTAATGGATATTTAAGAAGACTTGCATTGAAAAACAATAAAGTCCGCAAGAGCATATATCTATGTTTTAAAAAGAACCTGTAATAAGCTTTTTAATGTAAAAATATTTGAAGATTGCAATCACCTATATTTAAAGCTCATTTAAGATAATACTGTTCACGTTTTTATTAAAGTTATTGGATTGAAAAATTCGTCATTGTAATTATAATAAACGTCTGATAAACGAGATATTGATTAAATTAATATCTTAAACAATATCAGCGATTAAAAATGCAGTGGCAGAAATCGCGCTGCAGTCTCGTGTAAAGAACACTTTGCTATCCGCTTAAAAGTCGCAAAATGGTTATAGATACACTGTTTGAAGTCGGTCATATTTACTTGTTAAAATTTTACTAGTTCGTGTAAAAATATGAGTATATTAGTTAGTATTATAGACATTAATTTGATTTTTCTTTTACTATAGTGTTAGGAATATGGTATCGAAAAAGTGATGCTTACCTTAAGTTTATTAAAGCGTTTACTAAGATATAAGAGTTTATCGTTCGTCCTTTACTTGAACCACTTCTTCTTTTTTTGAAGTGAAACTTCTTTATCGTGGTTGGAAAAAAATTTAGTGTAACATTTTTTCGTTAAGCGTTACATTTATCCGATTCCGATTTGATTCGAATTATACCATCCATGATGTATAAATCATTATTGCGACATCAATGATAGTAATAATTCTATTACAATTAATGAAATTCAATAATAACTAATAGGCTAAAATGAAATAATTGTAGAATTTGTATTATGTCTATGAAAAAGAAACATTTAAAATTGAAGTTAATGCCTTAATCAAATATATTTTGTCTATGCACATATAACGCGTCATAAATGACATTTTGATCAAATTAATACTTTAAAAGATATGAGAGATTCAAAATGCACTGGCAAAATCGCGGGACAGTTACGTGCAAAGAGTACGTTGTTATCCGCTTATAATGCAAAAAATGGTTATATACTGCTTGAAGTCGGTCATATTTTTTTGGTAAAATTTTTCACTGTAAATCTCTGTCTAGCTAATTTTAAAAAGTAACGCAAGAAATGGCTTCAAATAAGCGGTAAACATCTTTCTAATTTCACTTTTCTTACTTGAAATTCTGAACTTCAGGCTAAGGTGTTTTTATATCGTCTTTAAATATAGTTAGGCTAGCGATCTTCTATCACGGCAATCAGAGCTATTTAAAGTTTAAATACAATGAAATAGTAATAAAGCTGCCGGAATCTTTACACTATTACTGTAGATAATATTGGATTTTTGATTTCTTTAATGTAAAAATATATTTTTAACCTCCCTATTTCACAAAAAAAATAATTTACGCAATTACTTAAAAAAGTGCAATTTTTTTAAATGAAGTTACAAATAATAGAAGTTTATATATAAATTATTTTTTATACAACATAATAGGTAAAATAATACAATCCTCAGATTTTTATAATATACAATCTTTAAATAAAATAAAGCTCGTGAATTCAAACCACAAAACAACAAAATATTTTGTCATTTCAAATTCTTCGTTGTATTTTATTGTCTTGTACGTACTGTATTCTTATTGTACAAAAAACTCAGGCATTACATTTGAATAAACAATGAGCTACCCTGACGATAAAAATTCAGGAAATGAAATTGCTTTTAAAGAAAATTATGTTGTCGACGTTTATTAATGTAATTGAGGAAAATACGTCTACATTTTTATATTAATTCTCATATAATTTAGTTATACTTAATTAGAAAAGCTTGAATACTTTACTAAAGCAAATGGAATACCTAAAAGTGCATCACAAAATTTTAGTTTAAGAATACAGTTCTGGGTTTTTGAATTCCATTTCAGAATGCCAACTATATTATATTTTTGTCAGTATGGTGTTAATAATTGTAAGAAAAGAACTAGATTGTGTTTTTGTTATTTTGCAATATTTTATATTAAACTGATATTACAAAAAATTAATATTACATAAAATCCATGCTATCTATTTTAGTACAACTTTCTAAACAATATCAGAGCTGAATCACTACAATTCCATGTATATTTTGATCCTTTCATTTAGTTAAACTGCGTCTGAAAAATAAAATCAGTTGATTACATTTTCTAAGAATATATGTAAAAATAATAGAAAATTATTCTAAACTACTATATTCTTCTAACTCTTAAAATTATATATAGATTTTTATGATCGTGCAAAAATAGTTACAATTAAAATTTATTCTTGGACTTACCTTTTACTTAGTGGGACATATAACCTCTGTCAAAATAATAATTTATGAAAGGTACGATAATTGATTGTTACCAATATAATTCAGGCAAATTAAACATGTTATATGAGGCTATCTTTATTCAAATACCTATTCTGATTTAAATCTTTTTAAAAGATAAAAATATTTTCGAATTTTTAGTTTACATTTATATTTTATTACTTTTCTAATTAGCTAATTCTGTACTTTGTTTACAGTTAGTTTTGTAATGTATTGTATAAACAATGGATTGTGCTAAACGGTGGTAGGTAACGATATCGCCGTTTACACGATAAAAGGTAATATGTATTGAATACATAATCAGGCGAATATTCTATTGTTATTTGTACAGTAATATTTTCATACTACTAGCAGCGGGGCGCTATTAAGTGATTATAGCGTAGCGTTTTATTTTCACTGCAAAGTGATTACTAAATAATGTACGGGTATTTCGATATCAGATAAAGAATATTTGTTATAAAACAGATCGAACCACAGCTTTGTTATTTGTGATGGGTGATAATTTTATATTTGAAGTATATATGAAATATATTAACAGATTATGACCAAACAGAATAACTAAAAATAGGTCATTAAGTTATTAAATTAACGCTGAGGGTATATGTTAAACAACAAAGTTTTTACCATATAATTAAATTTGTTTGTATTTCTGTCAAACAACAATAATGTTTTATCGTTGCAATTTATGCATTAATACAAGATTTTACCTTTATTTGCCACTTATTCTGTGAAACAAGTGCGATAGCTTAAATCCAAAACTAGTGTAGAAGCAATGTACTGATAGACAGATACAATAAACCTTTGTATTGTGTATTAACGTACACGCGACAGCAAACTGATTTGCAAATTGGTCACCCTACAAAAAAATGTCAGTACGTCACACCCGGGGAAAGTTTAAAGACTATAAAATATAACAAATCTCTCAACAGTGAAATGATACTGAATTCCATTTCACATATTTATTTGTCCCGCATGGTTCACAGGTTAATACTGCATAACCCGAAAAACATATTACAAATGCAAATAATAGCAAAAATACAATGATGGTTATTTTTGTAAAAACTTATGTTGGAAAAAGCCTTAAATTATAATCTCGGCAAAAAGAATACTTGCATGCTAAATAAGAACCAGCAAAATAAGGGTTACATTTCTACTCTAACCTCAGCTCGTCCTTTATAAACACCGGAAGCCGATCTTGTTTAAATATCTTAATTATTCGGTAACCTCAATATAGAAACTAAATTGGAGATAATTTGTAAACTTTTCACTGGCCAAAGTCTTGTGGCACGCAATCAGTTGTCTTTTCAAATTACCTAACAAATTATGTTGTGAAACCGCAACAATTGTTAATTCATGTTTGTTACTTTGTTAACACAATTAGCACCCCAATTGTTTGTTAACATGACGTGCAAAAATGAATTTACTCAGCTAGAATCTAAATTTATTACATAGTGAAATTTTATTATTAAACTACTAAGTGGACGGTGAATGATAGCTGCTTCTGTCGTTATGTGTTAGAGGTCAGAGCTAAGGGGTTTTTTAGACAGAAACTCGGTGGAGGCGCAATATTAGTTAATCTAGTTAGTATAATCTAGTTTCTTGCTAGACAATTACGAGTACAGTAGGCTGATCATTTTTTGATAAAATTACTTAATTAAAGGCATCTGTTATGCGTTATTTCTGGTGTCCCAATAATTTTATTAAAATATCTTTTACTTTACTTTACTTGCCTCCAGACCTAGTGGCAAAAGCGTGTACTATAGAAGCCGGGTCGTAGGTTCGAATCCTGCAGGGACTCAAACAGTTTTCATTAGTTGTTTCCTAGTTCAATTCTCTGAAAAGTAAAGATGATACATGCGTCGGATGGGCATGCTAAAGTCAGTCCACCACCAACCGGCATTAGACCATCAGTGGTGAGATAAGGTCAAAACCCGGGAGGCCTATGTCCAGCGGTGGAATAACAGTGGATGATGATGATGATGATGATAAAGATCTTTGACTTGCATCAATTAATTAATAGCTTCCTAGGTACGGTGCTTTTCATAACGCAAAATATTGTAATTAGCTGATATGTGTTTAAAAAGATAACTTGTGCATAGGAAGAAGGTGATAGGTTTTATTTTTTTACAGAAGACCACCTGGGAAGGAACCACTGTGGTATGTATTATCGCCACAAACTAGTGGGGTATAATTACTATTGTCCTTCGATTTAAAGAATAAGAGTAGACGAGATGTATAATCTCTTATTTCAGGGCGGGAAAAAGATTTGTGGCATATTACGCTGCTTTTTATAACGCCAGGGTGGGCACTTAACAGCAGGTGAACATCCTGCTTGTTTCGTCAATTCAATCTTTTAACTATATAGTATTCAAATTCAAATATCTTTATTCAATATAGAAGTGTAACACTCGCTTATTGATTGTCAAGGACGCTACCAGCGGTTCGGAATAGGACGCCTCCGACCTGAGAAGAACCGGCGAAAGAAACTCAGCGGGCCTATTTTGTCATCTTTTAAAATAATCAAATATACATATAAATTTTCTTATGACCTACATACAGGTCTATCATACGTATATTATATTTGAAAAGGGCTGGAGCGAGCATTCCATTACCAGGCTGTGTTATCATTTATAAATTCATTTATGTTATAATAACCTTTAACACATAAACGTTCCTTTACGACTTTTTTATATTTATTAACAGTTAAATTCCAGTAAAATTGACTGGGATTTTGCTGTAAAAGCGTATATATTGTCCCATAAAAGACTTACTTATTCTTCGCAGTCTAGTTGCTGGAAGAATTAAATTATGTTTGTTTCTAGTATTTATGTTATGTGCTTCACAATGTCTGCGAAAATCATTTCTATTTTTTTGCACATACATTAGGTTTTCGAATATGTATTGACAAGTAACGGTTAGTATTTTAATTTCTGTGAACAATTTTCTCAGGGATTCTTTGCGGCCAGGTTATAAACCGCTCGAACAGCTCCTTGGAGGACAAATATCGTATTAGTATCCGCTGCACTTCCCCACTGTAGAATGCCATAAGATATTACACTATGGAAATAGCTAGAGTAACCGGGTCGTCTCCACGTCAGTTAATTGCCTGATTTTCTTGACAGCATATACTGCAGGGCTGAGTTTATTCGACAGTCTATTAATATGAGGGCCCCATTGTAATCTGGTATCTATTGGTATTCCCAGAAACCCGGTTGACTCAACAACGTCTATCTTTTCCTCATCTACAAACACGGTCACGGTCTACTCGGTCTTACAAACCAAAAGCCATTTTCTTCACAAACTGGACAACGAATGCTTGAACTTATTTTCCTCATCTATCTCTTATCTCTATTATTTGGCTTCCTTTTCTCGCCTATCAACACTATATAAAATTTAGGCATTATGCTGCACAAAGTTTATATAAAACTTTAATATCAATAACTATTTACTTCCTGCAATTATTTGTTATTTGTAAACGCCGTCTCAAGTATAAGAAATAGACTTAAACTATATTATACATAATTGTGCTACTTGAATTGGCCCACAATAAAGTCCGTAAGAGCTTACATCTATATTTTAGGGATAATCTACAATAAACATTTTAATGTCAACATTTTTAAAAATCACAATTTATTTATTCTTCATACACAAAAAATTGTACAAGGCGGACTTAATAGCGATGGCATTGTTCTACCAGCCAACCTTTGGGTGGCAGACAATGCCATCGGCAATCAAAGAGAAACAAGGTGGGTGCACCAAAATAAGCAGAAAAAATGTAATTTTAATATATATTAAATGTAAGATACAGTATAAATATTATTATGGGTTTTCGCGTAAAATACTAAGATATATTAAATTGATAAATTTATATTATTATCTATATAATAAACCATGATACATAAACAAAAATAAAAATAATAGGAGATAATTTGTAGCTGTACCTGATTTGAGTAGGTAACTCATTCTACAGAAGGATGGACTGTACAAAAAAAGAGGAGTGTGTAAAGTTGGAACGATAGGCCGGACATGCAAGAAGACGGTTATTCGTCGAGCGAAAATTTCTATCATTTACGGTGCTAAGAAATTGAAAATGGGAGGATAGATAAGATGGAGTAGAAATGTATTTGGGAGAGAATAAAGAGTTCTTAGTGCTGCTAATGAACGCCTTTGACGGATAGGCAACCACTGTAGTTCTGAACGATGTGAGGAAACATGGTCATATTTGCGAAGGTTAAAAACGAATCGAATGCAGTTATTCAGAAGTCGGTCGAGTTTATTGAGGAGATCTGCATTCAGGTCAAGATAGCACACATCACCATAGTCGATTACAGGAAAGATTAAGGTCTGCACGAGCATTATCTTAGTTTTAGTAGGCAGGAATTTTTCAGTCTGTAAAGCAAACGCATTGTATTCGTTACTTTACGACTAACACTGCTTACTTGATCTCTCCAACTTAAAGTGTTGTCGATTATGAGACCCAGGTTTTTAACATTTTGGCAAAATGGAATACACGAGTTATGAAAAACTATAGGAGGTAGGACAAGAGAGTTTACAGTTTTCATAAGCCGCGAACTACCGACTATAATAGCTTGGCATTTTGCGGTGTTGACACTAAGCCCAAAATCATCACCCCACTTTTTGATTATGGATAGATCCTTATTAATTTTCCAATTGATTCTTGGAGAGCCTCAATTGTACAATGAGCGTACAACTGAAGGTCATCCGCATACAGATGATACGCACATTGAAGTTCGTGAGTAATAAAGTTTATAAAACTAATAAAATAGGAGAAAGAATTCCGCCTTGAGGGACGCCACTGGTCACATCTAGCCAACTGAAGTCAAGTTGTCAGAAACCGCTGAGTGCCGGCCTTCGAAGAATAGAAAACCATTCCAGTATTTCTTCAGAAACCATTGAGTAGGAGAGGATTGCTAATAGGATGTCATGGCTGACGGCAGTAAAGGCATTGGAAAAATCAATTAGGACCTTTACGGTAACCATCGAATTCTCCATGCCTGCCTTAATGTCACCAGTCACTTTGAGGAGGTAGTGGTTGTGCTTGGCTAGATCCGGATTGAAATGGACATATCAAATTGTTACTAAGAACAAAATAAGAAACTTGTTTAAGAACACTTGACTCAACTACTTTTGACATGAAAGGCAGGATACAGATAGGTCGATAGTGAGAGGGAGAGGACGCAGTGCATTTCGCCACAATGAAGGAAAGGTGCTAGAATCCAGGGAAAAATTGACGAGATGAGTGATAGCTGGGAGTAGGGAATCAAGGATGGGAATTATCATGCGTCGGCCGATTTTATCATGACCAACTGCATTAGATTTTATAGAAAGGATACTTTTAAAAATATATATATATTGGGACGCTTCAAACCATTTAAATACGACACCGTTTTACACGTAGTTAAGTGATCCACTGAAGAGGTAGAAGTAAAATGTACATTTAAAGCATCTAAATCGATTGAAGATGTAAGGTTTGAGAGACGCGACTTACCGATGCCAAGAGTCCCTAGGAACTTCCAGATATCGGCAGAAGTAGAAGAAGAAACATTTTCATGAATATATCGGCGTTTAGCATTGCGTATCATCTGATTACAAAGATTTCTAGCGAGTTTATAAGCAGACCAATTTTCTTCACATCGCTGTTTTTTAAATTTACGAAAAGCTCGAACTCTTCGTCTCATGGCTATTCTTATTAGTTCATTCATCCATCCAGCCTTGAAGGAAGTTAAAGAAGGATTAGAAGAGAGGATAGGTCAAGCCAGTGTCTTCACCAGAAACATTACAATGAGTGTGAAGACAGCTTGACTCAACTATATGTAAATTTACGGGTGCGAGGGAATATACGGCTAGGAGAGGTATTTAAATCGCCCATGATGACGTAATGAGCGTACTTGATGATTGACGTAATGAGAACCCAAAGATTCTAGAACCAATTCGAAATCGGTAAAATAGTCGGCATTTGGGAACAAAAGACTACGACAATGACTATCTTGGCAGTTTTGGCTTCAACCTCTAGGAGTAAATACTCAGCAGAGCCTGAGAGTTTTGCAAGAAAGAGGTCAATACCTTATATGATCGAGGTAATTGTGGTTTGAGCTCAACTCTCAGAGATCAGGATAGCATGCAGTTTAGAGCTGGAAAAGACATCACACAATTCAGAAAAGTGACAGGGATGCTTTGAGCATTTATATGACATATATTGAGTAGATTTTTATATGCTGCAGTAAAGTTTTTGCTGACGAATTCACCAAGCGTGCTATTTAGAGAACTTAACTAACTTAACTTAACTTGGATTCGTTAGCTGAGTAATAAATTTCATCATCTGATGTAATAGCACATATATATCTATATATATATAAGTTCTATTAAAAATGAAATGTACCTTTATCGTGCAAGACTCCACACATTGCCATGATACAATAAAAAAAAATGCAGGTGAAAAATAGCTAAGCAGATATAAAGAAAAATAGAACAAAAAAATATACATAAAATTAAATAAAAAATTATCAGTTTCAAATAAGATAAACATAAAACGGAACGTAAATAACATAGTCTGCCATCTAACCCAGTGTCAAACTTAAGTACAAAACAAACATTGTTGTGATTATAACAAAATATCTGAGACAACTGCACAAAATTGTAAATAATTAACTTGAAATTAGTATTAAATCCACTTATTTACGGATTTTTCCGTTACTTAAATATATTTATTCCGACGTTTCGATTCTTTTCAGCATCCATGATCACGGGCAGACTAAGTTGGTATATGTCTGAAAATAGAATCTAGAATATGTCTGAAAGAAATAATTGAAATTAGTAAATAAATTATATATGGCCAGCACAAAGTAAATAGTTTAGATGCTGCTTAGGAATTAAGACAAACACTAAATAAAAAGGTAAGTTTAACAGCACATTGTTCATAAAATATATAATTAAATTTGTTGATAAAATTTCAGAATTTAACGTCACCTACAACTGCTGGAGCCTTATCTGGAGATTTAGGAAACTGCACAGTCAGTGGAGTCAATTCTTCCGCGGTAAAGACTCTAAAACTACTGCCACATGAAGTTTTGATACAAACAACACCATTCTGTGTCCAAATGGCTCGCATTCCAAAAGCAGGCGAGATTTTAGGAAAACAGCCTGTCGTGGTCTTGTGAGAAACTCCTTAACCACGATGGTTGTGCCTTCAGTTTCGATTTAAGTTTCACTCTGGTATACCAGTAAACATAAGGGCTTTTCGTCGGTTGTTCATCTCAAGACTGTCAACTTGTTTGGAACAGTCTTGTATTTGTTGCCTAAGTAATCGAAAAACGCCAAATACCAACTCCCTGAAGGTCCGGAGTTCCTCAGCGACTTTGGAAACGGTGTCTTTGGATGACCCAGCATTTGAAATTTGAGTCTGAAGATCGTCCAGCCTTTTAGATATATTTTCTTCTAGCCACTGTTGTGTTGTTATTATATGATCCAAATTAGACATATTAGTGAATGTTTGTAACTTGCGTACAAATGAAGTAGTGCAGACAATGAGCAGGTGGTATGTCCTTGATTTATAAAAATCACATAAAGTGCGCTGCTATGGTACGTTTCTTTATATGTATGGTAAATATTAAATTTAACTCTAATTTAAACTAAATGCTATTAAATTAAATGAACAAAACTATAAAAAGAATAATTAAATACAAATAGCTATGACAAAACTAGTCCAAACTTTTTTTTTGCCACCTACCCACAATTTATGCTCTCATAAAAATTATTGCCTTGAAATGCCCTATCATCAATTATATCATGTACCTTAGTGTTTTTTTTTTTTTTTTTTTTATGGCTTACGCAGGCAGACGAGCAGTCGGGCCACCTGATGGAAAGTGATCACCGACACCAGACATTGGCAATACCATGTGGTATCGCTAACGCTGCCTACCGTGAGACATAGGGTGTTAAGTCTCGTTTCCAGTAAATACGCTGCTACATGGTGCTCTTCAAACCGGAACACAGCAGTGTTTTCACACTGCTTCGCGGCGAAATAGCACCGCGTGGTACTCCACAGACGGTCTCCTGTAAACAGGGGACCTACCACCGTAAAACAGGGACCTACCACCGGTAGTGTGCATCAGGATCGGATTTTCATCAATTTCAACTTATTTTATTTAGTATCTGAATGGTTCTAAAAACATATTTTGATATACGTCAAACATTTATAGTTTTTCTATTTTTATTATCGTTATTACCATGGAGTTATTTAAATAAAATAATGATTCTACTTCATGAAGATTGTTTTCTGAGATTCATGTTGTGTTAATAAGACATTAAAGACAAATTACAGATTAACATTATAAAAAAAAAGTCATAAACTGCAATATTTTGTCTGCAACCTTTATATTATTTAACATCATATTAAAGTATCGTCTACATTAAAGTCACCAAACACATTAATATTCTTATTGAAATTGAAATTATTGTTGAAATCATCCTCTATAATAATGAAAATGTTTCTAATATCGACGGGGAGACAATTCATATTGCTCTTTGTATAACGTTAAATATAAATCGATAGATGTCAATTTTCTTAACTCGCAGGCTATCAAGCTGTGTGAATCGCGTTATACCCTCGGAGTACGTTGATATTATAATACGAGGACATAACAAGATTGCCTCCCCCACTTTGCACCCTCTTGTTTGTTATACGAAACTAATTGACAACTCCTGGCTGATAGAAATTTTAATAGTTTTTCATATAATCTTTGAAGAACTAATTGTCTTACTAAGTTTATAATTGAACACAAAACTTAATATTTTCACTCTTATGTAATTGTATTTTTTTTCTTTTTCTTTAATTATAAAAATTTAATGGATGAATGATGATGATGAATAAACATTTTATGTGGAATGTAAAATCTACATTAAACTAAGTATGTAATAAACTGAGAAGAAAGTAGCAAATAACATACAATTTATAATTAACTAATCTGTGGCAGTTGACAGTAATTAAAAAATTGTTGTTGTATTTTTTACTCGGTATTTATGACTTTATATGTCTTATAATACACGTGAATAACGTTTCATTCAGTATTGATCGGAACAAAATTATTATTTCTAATGCGTTTTCACAGTAAATGTAACCTAAAGGTTATATTTATGATTATTATAAAGAAGCCATTGTTACTCCATATTTATATTGAAGTAGGTATTTTCACTTCAATTCCCAATATATTGGTTTTAAAATTAAAGAAAGTAGAGTAGTTGAACGTGCTGCACTTAATATAATTTATAAATAAATTGCCTTCACTTACTAAATTCACACTTAACTTCTAGTGCTATAAACATTACACGTCTCGTTCTTGTAGTTGGAAAAGTCTACTTTACAAATACCTCATCGCCAAATACAGAAAGCGGCAGAGTTATGAGACTCCATGGTTTAATTGAGACATCCGGTACGCTCACGATAAACCAACGGTAGGGTATTTCTCATATTGCTTTTCACGTTCCTGCGACAAAAGCAGTACGTTTTTGTCGCGGGAACGTGGTGGCAATATCCAATGGCAAGGTGACCAATGAAGTCTTCAAACGTGTTCCTTGAGATCTTTTTTGTTCTTTATGTCTTGGGCCATGTTCTGTGGTGCACTAAACAGCACGGCTTCTTCTGTTAAGCTCTTCTCTAGATGGCGGATGCCCTTTTGCCACACGCCCAGGTGATTAGTGACGGTATAGAAGGTTGCTTGCTTAGGCCACTCTTCTGCGCCATGTTATCCGCCGACAGGTGACCAGAATCTAATATGCATGACTGACTTTTTCCACGGCTTGCTACCTGGTCATCCCGTCTTTTGTGTATAACACGTCTTGCTATCGTAAACAGGATGTGTGATCTGAAAAATGATATTTCAAATCATATTCTACAGCTAAAACGTTAAGAAGCTGCTAAGAGCTCAACTCAACTAATACTTTCCATTTGCAATGAAAAATCTTGCATCTCATTGTTTAAATCACCTTTTTGACCACCTAACACCCTAAGATACAAAAAATACCAATCACACTTGCCGTACATGATTAAATCAAACGAACATTAAAAGAACACAATTGACCGGTGGTAGGTCCCCTTTTTACTGGGGACCGTCCAGGTACCACCATGGTGCCTATTTCTACTGCAAAGTAGTAGTGTGAAAACACTACTGTGTTCCGGTTTAAAGGGCACCGTAGCCAGCGTATTTACTAGGAAAACGAGGCTTAACTTCCTATGTCTCACGATAGGCAGCGCGCTGGTAATACCAGTATTGCCGATGTCTATGGGCGTCAGTGACCACTTTCCATCAGGTGTCCCGACTGTTCGTCTGCCAGCGTAGGCAATAAAAAAAAGAAATAAACCATGCATTTCAAAGTTAAGTAAAAGTTGCAATCCTCTCTTTTATCTATCGCTGAAACAAATATTAGCTTTAGAATTTTATCGTTATTAACTCTGTCTAAAAAATGTATCTTTGATACTTGATCATTTTCTGACTTAAAGATATGACACAGAAAGAATCGCTGACTGACTTGACCAAAAAGATTAAGTGCAAGATTTATTTATAAATGTCTTTTTTAGTTTAAGCAAGAATAAAGGCAACAAAAACATAAAACATTGAATTTTACGATCTATTTACCTACATACGCTGACTACAGTGCTGACAAAGCTTAACAAGAGGTGTTTTTAAAAGGGAGCTTTGCGATTGAAATAAGCCAATAGTTGCTCGGAGCATCTCTTATCGAGATTGTGTTAATTTTATTACCTAATTATTAGTTAATTTTATTACTTAATAACAGGAAACATACCTCATGTTTCTCATATCTCAAAACAAAGTTAATCTGCTAGAATTTCTTTATTTTCTTCGCACAAGCCGACGATTTCAAGATTTTAGTGTTTTTTCACGTTTATAAATGTATCTTAAGCCTATAACAATTTAGATTGTAGAAGCCTTGGATATACGCTTTTTACAGCCCATATTAAAAATATGATCATAAACTGAACTAGATTTCTTCAGCCGTCGGTGCTTGACAATAACTATGTATTGTTCTAGACTACCCCTAACAGACATCTTTGTAAGTAAAAAATGTCAATCACAACTTATATCACATCCGTTAAGTTTGTCATAAATGTAATCAAGTATTTTGTACTTGATTATATTTATGACAAAAGAAATGCTTGCATTCTTTTTAACTAACTGTAGCTTTAAGCATAGGTAAATAAGACTAAAATAAATCTTCTTAATGTATTTTGCACGGATGCCAAAATACCGAGAATTCCTTAAGAAGGAAGAGTTTTAAACTTTTAAATGCCTTTATTTTTTGTATAGCCTTACAAGTCTGTATGTTTTAACCTTCATGCGCTCATTTTGATTATATATCTGTGTACATTTTTTCATGTTTTGGTTTTACTTTTAATTTAATGGTTTACACATAAATGTATATGATGACACACAGAATTAATTGTTTGATTTCGGAACGAACGATTGAATCTATGACAGTTGACATAAGACCGAGCGCTGGGGAGGCGGCCAGTGTGTTTCGAGTTGTCGAAAATTGCGCACGCGCCCACGTGTTTTGATGGAATGTTACAAATCGAATACGATACTTATTTGTTACAAATCCGATTATATTAGTGTAATCTTTGATTATTTCAATTGTAACTTGATAGAGATGAATTTAATTAAACACGTGTAAACTATTAACAAAAATGAAAGATATGTGTTTGACATGAACGGTTGCTATTAATTATCTGTAAAGCTAAAAGGGACCAAAACCACAAGGGTAGTCTGGGTTTGGATTGATTAGTTCAATAACATAGTAAAATTCAGTAATACTTTATTTCACTATTTAGAATAATGACTCTTATCCATTATGGTTATAGTAATTTTGAATTCAATCTTGTAGCAGAGTAATAAAGTTAATATTGTTAAAAAATATAAAATTATTGCAAAAAACGGAAAAAGATAATTATATCTCCTAGCTATTATTTTAACTTTACAAGGGTACGGCTTTTAATACATTTAGATATACCTAAATAATAGTTTTTATGTACAGCGACTGGCATCTGACCTCAAGAATACAAAGGATAAACTATGCAAAAACGTTCGATGGATGGACTACAAGGAAGAAAATTTCAACACTGGTTTAACGACTGCAAGAGATGATTCACGACTAGGACCGATACTTAAGTTACTTATATTTTCATTTTGTTTATTTTTTTTTATAATTTTGTGATTAGTTGTTCGATAGAAATCTGAGAAATTAAAAATAAATATGGCACCAAAACTCACAACTTCGTGCTATTAAATTGCAAACTGTGTCGAAACCGCAAAAGTCCATTTTGACGTAAAATATTGTTGAAAATTGTAATGCTATCTAAATATTCAAAGCTAATTAAAGGTTATATAGTGTAAGTTTATGCATAAAACGTTTCATACATGACAATTTGATTAAATGATATAAGAGATTTAAAATGCAGAGGTAGGAATTGCAGGGTATTTTATTACAGAGGGTACGCTGTCATCCGCTTGTATTGCGCAAAATGGTCATATACTGTTTTAAGTTGGTCATATTTTTATTAAAATTTCACTTGTTAGTCTATTGAGTGAATGCCCTAAATGGCTCCAAACAACAAGATAACAAGGATTTCACAAAGTAGTTATCCCTCGGAATTCAGACCAATGACCGTCGATTTAAAAAGCAAGGGACAATATTACCGACACTGAGTATAATATCTGTAGATTGATATAATATATTATCCTGTTTACCTAATAGCGAAGTTTATTCATCTTTTATCTATTTTTTAAATTGTGTGAAATAAATTACGATAGCATCTAATAATAATTGCTTTCCTATCATAGCCAAGTGCATTTATAACTTAGATTTCTCTTAACAAAATATCACGCTATAAAAGTTTTATTCTGTCGAAGTTTATTAGTTGAAGCTAATGACAAAGATTAAATGGTGACTTATTACATCTAAGATATAATCTTTCAGATTATTGTAATAGCTATTTATAATAATACTTACTATAACATTGTTCCATTTGAATACTAAAAATTTTATGTCATGATTGTCAGTTATATTGGATATTTTAGTCAAAATAAACTTGTAATCACATTTATATAATTTGAATAAATAGCAATCTTTTATTTATTTATTTACACTTTACAAATATAGTACTATGGCGGACTTAAAGCCAAGGCATTGTGTCCCGTCAACCATTGGGTGATGTAGAGAAATTTTAAGTAGGTGCACAATCTTATCATTGAGAAAAAAA
This sequence comes from Lamproptera curius, assembly GCA_029286875.1. Classification (NCBI taxonomy): domain Eukaryota; kingdom Metazoa; phylum Arthropoda; class Insecta; order Lepidoptera; family Papilionidae; genus Lamproptera; species Lamproptera curius. Next base: position 18,609 of record JAGSMT010000163.1, on the reverse strand, counting down.
AAATATATATATACATATAAAAAATAAAATGCAGAGAGTCCACAAAACACATCGATTTGCTTATTTTTGTGCTTTGTACCATACAGTACTATTAAATGTGACAAAGTTATGTATACCCATTTTTAACGCTTTGACTGATAAAGAAGGAAAAATGACTTAAAGTTAACATCTAAAAATGGCACGATAAATGTATAATTTTATCTGATCCGCTTTTTAAGGGACAGATAATACAAATATTTTAATTTAAATTAAATATAAAGGAGGAAATCCACCTTTTTTAAATTTTTATATTGTTTTTTCACGGAATCGGGAACAGCCTGTTTCGCTTGTGGTAGGAATGATAGTTATGCCTATCTATGTATAGTATAATAATTATGGAAAAACAAAGGTTTACATTTTTAAACCAACTGGAACAAAGCTTTTAAATACTATATTTATTTAGTCGAAAGATTACGTACGCTGTAAATTTGCTGTGCAAACATTTTTATTCTACGTTGCTATAATAAATATAAAATAACACTTGTTAACAAACATCCAGAGTACGACAGATTCTCTTGTTGCTTGACTTAAAACATTTTCAGATATGCGGGGGTTCGAAAACTTTCCAATGGGTTTTTACTTTAACGTAATTACTGAATTTTAAAAGTTTTTACCGTCCTTTTCCCATTATATATATTTTAAAATTTAATTTTTTAGTTCGCATTATTTGTTTCATTGAAAAACCGAAAAGATTTTTAAAGGCACGTATATGCTTTTTATAAGGATATCTATTTTGGGTTTTTTTAATTCAGCTTTTACATTTTTGCTATTGAGCGATATTGAAATATCTGTATTACTAAAAATAAATTGTCTTTTTTACGACAAAGAACCGTGCTTCGTTTGAACATCCATAAATTTATAAACTAAGAAAATAATCTTTGCTGACTGTTTTATAAAATTGCAACTTTAAAAACTATTTTGTTGTTATTATTTTTATAACACTTCAAAACCAATCCATTGCTTTATTGTGGTTACTTGTAAAAGTATTCAATTTACCAACTCCTTTAAGTTCCTTACCCCAAGGCCAAAGGCTTTGAACAGTCGGTAGCATTTTCAAACCTTTTGGCCAAAAATCAATAAAACAAGTGCAATATCTTTTTTAAAAATAAATAAAAATCTCTAAAAACTTCTTTAACAATACAGTTTAAAAATATTCCACATTACAAAAATCAATTAAATATTCATAAAAATAAGTAAAATTTGGAAAATTAAAAATAAAATAACGTTATTCAAAAAAATGTCGGTGGTTAAATTCTTTTACTTTAAATAAGTCAGCATTAAACCCGCCAATTTAATAATAATAACGGAAGTGAAGGGTTTGTTAAAGTTCGCTTAACCCTTTGGTTGCCAAAGTGTCTTCAATCTGGGTTTTTTTTGGATTTTTGACATTGCAAGAAAACCCAGAAAAATGTCCTTAAATGTAATTTTTGAACATATATGAAAATATATTTTATTAACGTATTTTCATTTGTTTGATTTTATCTAATTTCTATATGCTATCCCACAAGCAGGGTTTTTTGGTTATGGGTTTTCATAAACCGGCGTTAAAGATTATCATGCAAAATCTCATGGGCATTTAATATCCAATTAATCAAGTTAAGACCATCCCTGTCTTGTTTAAAAATTGGGCCCGGTTAATTTCATTGGTTTCCCAAAAAGCGCGTGAGTAGAAACTTTTGCGCGTGTTAATATTCTTATCTTATAAAACGGACAAAATGTTAGGTTTTTCCAGTTTAGGGTGTGCTCTGCCACCCCAGAAACGTTAATGTCCACTTTTTAAATACCGATTTCATGGAGATCAGCCGTTATGTAAAATATATTTTCGTGTAATGATTCCAAAAATTTTTAATTTAACCAACCAAGCTTTTTTAAAACTGCTTAAGGTTTTTAAAAACAATTAAGCAGGCTAATTTTTCATTTTAACCAAACCTACCACCGTCTAAAATATTTGCCAAAATTATGTAATTAATTATTCCAATAAAAGTAAACCAAAATCGCCAAGAAGTACTCGACGGCGTTGCCGAAATAACAGGCTTGGACTTAAATCCCTGAACGTCCGGAAAGAAATTTGGGGATGCCAGGTAAATTTTTTTAAATACTATCTGCCCAAAAAATAAGATTTATTCTTCCCTCCCGTTTTGTTTTCATTTTATTATTTTAGCTTTTACATTGTTACAATTAATATGATTTGTGATTTAACAAAAGAATAACAATATTATATAAAGATATTTAAAAAAACAATAATAAAATGAAGTATTTTTTTTATATACGACTTTTGTGCTTACTTTTAAATAACTTTGATCACTAGAAATTTACTTTTATTTAAATAATCGATACTAATGACGAATTTAAAAGATATCTGATGCCATCTTGATTAATAATTATCATTTAATTAGCTAAAATTAATATTTTTAAGGAAAGAAGATGGAATGCTTGAAGTGGAATTAGGGGTCTCATAAGCGTAGAACAGACGACCCTTTGGAGCCTGAAAAGTTCAACAGTGACCGAGTGGTTTGGAAAACGTAGTGGGAGGGTTGGAGGGTGTGGAGGAGGACATTCGAAAAGAGCCGGTGTGGGCTAGATGAGAATATCCAAAGATCCGGATGCGGTGGTGGCATAAGGGAATCCAAGTTCAGCTGGACGATCAGGTTGATAATGGGTTAAATTATTAAAAAATGCTTCTAACTATTACTATAGCTATATTAAATCCACCTCCAGCCAGCGGTACTGGCCCTTACTTTTATAAACCACCACCCGTATGGGACCAGCGTGGTGGGATATGGTCCCCAAAACTTTGAAAAGAACGGTAAGGGAAGGGGCCTTATGTTCCAGCGTGGACTATTAGGGCTGATGATGGTGATAAATTAAATAAGAACACTGAAAAGTTCCATTTCATACCAAAAAAGCGTGGTTGTTTTTATTGTTAATTCTAAATCAGTAGTGGCTGAATGAGACAATCGAAACAATTCTAAAATAAAAAAAATCATGTAACTGATAATTTGTAATTTGAAAAATAAAACTACCAAAAATGACCCGTGAGCGTAGTTTCCTTCTGCGTAAATAATTAAAAATTCCAAATTCTATGTTTTAATAGAAAAAGCGATTTCCTTATCGTTATTTTTCCTTTTGACTTATATCTGTTTATGTCTCTTTGTACATCTTAAATCATGTTTTAATTTGCTTTTTAATTTGGGAATTCGGAGATATACTGCAAAGTACTGCTACTAAGATAAAACGTTAGGACCAACCGTCAGTCCCGGACCATGGGACCCAAAAAGATCTGGTAACAAATCAAAAAGAAAATCAAAGGCAATAAAATCCAAAAAAGTCTTTTTTTATTGATTCGAAACAAATTCTGAGACATTTTAATTTTATAAATTGTGTTTAGTGTAAGTCTGCGTTAACAAATTTAATTATAATCTATATTTTTTAATCGTTTTTAGTACTTGCAGAAACAATATAAACGGGTAAATTTTTTCGCGTAGATATTGTTTACATATTTTTACATTAGGACTCAATATAAAACTATGATACAAAGTTGAGGATACCAACTTTTTGGTATACGGACCTCCGGTTGCATCGCAAAACCAATACCTCCAGGCCACGAAGGCAATAACTTTAAATTTACAACCATAATAATAAGTAATTTCAAATAAATTACTATTTAATTGATTTCCAGTGAAAAAGAGGCATAAAATTGCGTAAAATATTTAGTATTATTAACAAATAATCCATTGTAAAAGATTTGTAAAAGGTAAAAATCTGTTATACTTTTAGCGTAAAACTCAAATGGCGATATCCGTTTTAATTTTATCAAAATCAAATTAATTAAAATTTATTAATTAATATTTTTTTCTTTGCCTGGCTCCCCAAAATTTAAGGGTATTGGCGTGTGCTTTAGAAACCGGAGGTCGTTTGAACCTTGGGACTCAAAAAATTTTCATTGTTGTTTCCTTTGTTGGTTAAGGGCAGTTGGGATCACCCAATTGTCTGAAAAGTAAGATGATCCAAGGCTTGATGGGCATATAAAAAGTTCGTCCTCTCCCAACCCCATTGGACCAGTGGTGGTTGGGTGGGATACGGTCCGAACCCCTAATGGATAAATTGTATTAGAGGGGCCTGGACAAGGCTGGACTATCACCAAGCTGTTGATTGAATTTTTTTTTTTTCGCCAATGGTTGATGAAATGTTTCAAGGATATTTTCTGACTAAAGATTCTTCAATATTCGATTTGATTGTAGAATCTTTAAAGAATTTAATGAAACCAAATTAAAGAGATTTTATGAATAAAATACAAGTTTTTGTTTAGCAGCAAGCTTCAGGCAAAGCTTAGAGCCAAAGTGGAGCTTTTTCGATAATAACTTTATTCAGGAACATATAAACTTGAAAACCGGAGTTTAATAATACTTGACCTAAGTTTATAAAATATAAAGAAACTTTTTCTTAAGACGACGGTTTTGGTTGGTCTGGACAAAGGCCAGGACCACTTTAAATCACCCGGTTTTGGTTAAATTCATTCCATAAAAAAGCCAACCTCTATACAACGAAATTTGGACCAAAAAATATGACTTCTTGGGCAATATAAGACCGTGTCCGTGCCCTTTGTAAAACAAATCTTTTATATCTTTTGGTTTTAATTATTCAAGATATCGTTATAACAATTTTATGCAAACTTTAATGCATTAAATTTTGTGTAAACTACATATAAACCCTTTTAATGAACTTTGAATGTTTTATTGCAATTTTTTAACAATGTTTTTCATTAAAATAGCTATTGTGTAATTTTTAAAACGTAGACCATTCAATGAGGGCCAATTATTGACACCATGGTTTTAAGTTCACCTTACGGACTTGGCAAAGGATCAATTTAATCGCTTGAGGGTTATATTTTTTACCGACATTTTATTCTTATTTATAATATCTTGCATATTACTTATAATTCTTTTTCTTATTTATATATTTTTGTGATATTTACCAGATTTACAAAAATAATGACAAAAATTGGGGCACTAAGAGCGGAATTACGAGGTAACGTATACATATGAAAATTAAAAGAAATTTTTGTTCCGAATTAAATCCTCCTTCCCTTTGGAATCGGTGGTCCAATCCACTGAATACAGTATTTTTACAACTTTCTTGACCCAATGTTTGGATTTCAAAGTCCTTTCATATTTTATTTTGAAAACAAACATGACGTTAATAAGACCAAGGACTTTTTTTTAGATTTTTTTTACGTACAATAGTCCGTTTCATTACAATACTCTCGACTTGTTATTTTAAGTCATATGGTTTCTTTATAGAAACACCCAAACCATTTTCACAATAATAAAAACGAAATTGTTGTGTGGTCCTATAGAAACGTCAAATTTACAATCTTTATCAGATACAATATCAATCAACCAATGGCTAATGTTGAGAATAAACCACCGACGAACAATTTTAATTATTTTAGCCCCTCACCTTAAAAAGTTCAAACACAAAAAAATTTTAGCGTAAAGATCTCTTTTCTTGAAAGACTTAGGCATTAAAATAAGGTAAACTAGTTAAAATAAAAATTTTATTCGGAAAAAATTGTTTAGATATATGGTCTTTTAAAAACTTATACACTTTTAAAAAAAAGAAAAACACCCTAAAGGCGAAGGGCGTACGTGGGTTACGCGTGCTATAATTGGAAAATGCCCCTATGTCAAACAGCACAGGTTGATTAATACATAAAAATTTTGGTATATTAATTTATTTATGTTGAAAATTTTTTGACGTTATTTTTAATTAGTCTGTAAGTTGTTAGTTGTGATATTTTTTTAAAAATTTTAAATTATTTTTTAACACAATATTATGTTTTAAGCATCATTGCTACATATTTGATAAACTTAAAGATAAAGTTTACCAATATCATTCGGACAAGAGTAATTGCGGTTTATAAACAATGGTTTGTATCGCAAAAGTAAATAAATGCTTATATCGTCAGCAGCACAAACTGGTGAAGATTAAAATCAAATTAATATTTAATCCCTATTCGTTCAGGGTTGTACACCCTATCGTAGTACTGCTCCAATCTTAAAAGTTTTAATTTTTAGAAATTAAAAATTTAAGACATCATAGATGTTAATTACTACTATATGTCCTAAAAATCAGGTGTGAGATTTCTTTTAATCCAATTTATTCTAATTTTTTGGACCGTAAAGGGCGTATTAATAAAACAATTAAAAGTTTTCCATTTTCATAAATATATATTTTAAAGTAAGTGTTTTTTACGAAAAAGTAAAAATTAGGAGGAACCCACTTTTAGAATTTTGTTAATCCGATTTTTTTATTTTTTAAACTATTTAACCCATTGTATCATATCCAAATAAAATAAAAAAATTTTGTTAATAAGGTTTAAAGGTAGTAATGGTTTTAGTTTTGTTAATAGTTTTATTTAAAGGTTAGAAAATTACATATTAAAGACTTTGGTACGTAGAACCAAAAATAATTTAAAATATCTTTTTAAATTTGGGGTCTGGGTAAAGCTACCAAAAGAATGCCGGAATAATAAATTAAAGTATTTTAATAAAAAACCCGCAACCCATTCCGGCGGGTTAAAGTAAAAGCCATTAATATTAATAAAACGGAAATGTACGCTTGGATGAAGTCTGCCTTAACCCTTTTGGGCTAAATACCTTCTTACCTGGTTTCCATTTTGGATTACATTTCTTTTATTTAATTTTATAAATTTAATACAACCATAAAAGTTTTTTGGATAAGGATTTCCAGCAAACTTAAAGTTTGAGACTGGTTTGGAGCATTAAAGTCTGGGGAAATAGATAATGAAGTTATTTTCTCTAGCGAAGACAAAAGACTTCTTAAAGTTTTCAATTTTCCACATCCTTTCGCTTTTTCAAATCTTTTCAACTGTCTTGAATTTTTGGTTTATTAACATTCATCTATGTCTTAAACATTCCGTACTAATTATTAATTGAATATTGCAATTAAATTAAGGTTATTAAAAGTTTATTTTAAAATTATAGGATAAAAGTGACTGTGTAAAAATCTAAACGTTGGAATTGGGGTCATTTTAAAAGTCCGGCCCAAACTGGACCGCGGTCGTTCAGAAAAACATCTATCCATTGTATTTTCTTCAACGTCTTACTGAACCGGAAGACAAAAAGGTTGTTGGTGTGTTTTTTCCATTGCCATTAATTGGGTTAAACGTATGGAAATAATTATATATTTTGTTATGATCTCAATTGTTTTAAAACGCTTAACAAAACATGTTGGAAATCAATAGGACGGGTGACAATTGAGTATGGGTCCGTTTGACCCCAGAGACGATTAATATAAGTGTTTTCTGTAAAATTTAAATAATATAAATTTGTAATCACTATTGTTTGCAGAATATCTCTTACTACCTAAGTGCCGCAAAACTAAAAGAAATATTATATAAAGATGAAAATTAAAGAATGTTCCGGAAATCGAAGACTACTTAAAAAAAACGATCATGATTGTTTGATTTGAGAGCTTTGTGTATTTCAAACCAATTCCAACATCAGGTAATTAATTTAAAAAATATATGCTTGATGATCTAAATCATCTGTTGGGTTCCAAATTTGTTCGTAAATATTTTTTTTTTGAAAAATATACATATAACATTATTGTAAATGAAAGTTGTTATATTTCCAAAATTAAATTGTTAAGAACTGTTTAAAAAACCAAAAAAATTTATAAAAGGTTGTGACACCAAAAATAATGAAATGTACTAATTTAAAAAAAATATTATGAATACAAAAGTCTGTTTACGTCTGTGTCGGACTTAGTTTTTTTTCACGCCCAAAAACTAATAGATAGATAAACCCCTACTTTACTTTACCTTATATGTAAGTTTCTTTATTAACGCAAAATCATATTCGTCAATCTAGTATGGACCGAAATGCAAATATCAAGATTAAAACAAACTTTTCAAAACGAAATTGTAATTGTAATTTTTAAATTGTGAAGAATTGGGGAATTTTTCCTACATGGACCATCTAAAGGGCATGATATATAAAGATCATTTTACTTTTAAAAACGGTTTTAAAATAAATTACTTTTGAGTTTAAGTTTAGAATGGTATTCAATGGCCACTTTGATGTTTTTGCATTAACCGTCCTGAACCCTACTTCACTAGGGAACCAAAGGTTAAATATCAAAGGAAAATTGGGCAAGATGTAGAATTTTCAATACCAGCCAGTATACTTACCAAAACATTCCCTTACTTGAAGTATCCGGAAAAGTCATTCAAATGCCAAAATGGGCGACATATCTTGGCCAACTCATTTGTAACCCAATACGCTTTAATTTCAATTTTAGAATGCATAGAAAATGGAATACCGGTTAAACCATCATTTAAAAAACACATTATCGGAAAAAAATTTTAACAATGATGTGTGTATTTAACTACTACAATTTTACACAAGATTTATTAAATCTTTAAACACAATATGATCCTATTTATTTTTAACCCTGCATACATAAAACATTATATCTTATTGTTTTAAATGGGTCTTAGAAGTAAGGTAGCGCTTAAATTATGTAGTCAACAGTCCGATTTGTACGCTTAGGGCTGGGCCCTAAATTGGGTAGGATTAGTAGCGTTTTGTCCCTAAAAATGTCTCGGAATCATCGGTGGCTCATCATTTTAGGAAGGTGGTGACCACAATAGGTTTTTATTTCATGTAAGTGTTACTAAACCTTACTTGTCCATAATGGATACCCAACAAAGGACAATGGAGATTGATTAAGTTTTATACCAAATAGTACAGAAAGTTTTAATTAAAAAAATAGCTGGTTTGCATTGCAAAATAATTGTGTTCTTTTACCTTATTTGGTCAAATTGGTAACAATTGAGGAAAGAATAAAAACTCACGACTAACATTTTGAAAGAAAGATTAATATTACTAAGGTCCCAGAGCCATTCTAAAAATAAACATACCATTCGTAATAAAAAAATGGCATTGCAAAATTAACCAATGGGTCCAACTAACTTATATTCTTATAATGGCCACGCCAACCTGCAATTTAAGACCAACTTATTGTGTTCTGTAATTAAAGCCCTAATTCAAACATTAACTGATCCATTATGAGGTATGTTTTTTAAACAACGGTCTGAAACACTATACATACAAAAAAAGTTTTAAAAGAATGCTTTTTTTTGCGATTATTTTAGTTACACTGAATGGGAATATAGAAGTATTGAAGTGTAGACTCTAAATTAAATTGCAATCATCATCATTCCGGAATCCACTGGACAAGCGTCCGCTAAGTACTATCATCAATATCTAACCACGCTGGTCCAATTGTGGGTTGGTGGGTGGACTGACTTATTATATTTAAAATACCTATCCGACCCATGGATTATCTTACTTTTCAGACAATCCAGGTAAGCCCAAATTGCCAATCCGGGATTAGGAAATAACAATGAAAAGTCCCCACGATTTTCAATTACGACTTTTTCGGTATCTAAAACTCATTCCCCTTACCACTAGGCTACGGGGGGATGACATTTTTTTTTTTTTTTCAAAAAATTACAAAGGGAATATTTACAGCATAATTCGTACTAATTCTTCCTAAATCCTATATGGGCCCTCTGCTTTTTTCTCTTTAATATTAGATCCATAGATAGGAATTTTTAATTTATTCAATATGGAAACGACAAACATTTTGGGGTGATCAGATGAACCAAGATTTGGAATTTACAGTCCGATATTCTCATCTAGTCAATTATGGTATTCGGACTAATCGTTCTATAACCATCTTTTTTTCTTTCGCCGACAAATACCTTTCCCATACTAGGGGTTTGGACCGTTTACCACCACGTTGGTCCAAACGGGTTTGGTGGGTGAACCGACTCGGGGACTTAAGTAAGATATGAAATTTAAACAAAACTATGACCGTCTTTAAACACCCTATAAAATATTTTACGCATAACATATAAGCGGTAACATTTTTCTTTCTTGGTACGAAATTGCTTCGCAATTTTCGCCAACATTTAAAAGTCTGATATCTTTTACTTTATCCATTTTATCAAAATGTCATCTATGACACGTTTTTATATACATGGAGTGAGGATTTTTAATGCAATTACTTTATGTGAACTTAAAATGTATTATCTTGAATGAGCTTTGAATATGCCTAATTACGTTTAAAAATATTTACATTGGAATGCTTTTTGTTATATATATGCTCCCGCAGACTTTTTGTCCGGCCAATTCCAAGTAGTAAAATTCGAGAAACATGAAAGGTAAAGTTACTAGACAACAGGAATGAGCTGTTTTCGCATTATTAAAAACAGAACGGAGGTAGAACTATAATTTTGTCCTTCTCTGGCGATTTAAATAGAAATAGTTTAAGAACAAATATTAAAAAAAATATTTGTGATCGGCGTCATGAGATCGTTACTTTAGATCGATTTTTATTCAAAGATGCCAAAAGATTAAATTTAGCCCAATGCGGCCCTTAACATTTCTTGTTTTTGCTTGCTTTTTCACACTGCGTCATATAGGTAGGTACTTACTTACTGGTCTTTGCGGGACACGCACGCAGCTGGACCGAGATAAAATTTGGATAGAATCATCAGCATTTAAATTTTTATAAAAGAAAATAAAAATTCCTTTCATTAATTTTAATGCTGATAAAACCCAACAAAATCTTAAGCTTTAAAATTTTTGCTACATACTTACTAATGTATTGGTAATTTTAAGGAACCCTTAGGCATAATACTTGACCATATGTCCCTAAATAAAATACATAGGTATTTGAATTTTTTTTGAACTGAAAATAAGTCAATTCGTACTGTATCGTAATTTTTCCACTGACAAATTATATTTCAAATTCTCTCTACATGTCTCCTCGGTTTCAAAAAAAATCATTTAAAAATTCTTCTCAAGTTAAATTTCAAAAATATTACGAAACCAAAAACTCTCCGCCATTAACGTTTGGGTTTAGGATTTCAAATTGGCTGTCAAGATTAGGTGTCCGTTTTAACCAAAAACTTTTTGCATTCATAAGGCAACATGTGGCAACAAATGATATAAAAAGTAGCTTAATTCTTCCGTGTAAAGATTTTTAAGTCTGTCTCATAAGGTTGAGCGCTTGCAATTTAGTCACAATAGGATTTGATTAATTGACGCCGTAAATTACTTAGATGCGGTTAATCTGCATATTAACCAAAAATTTTTAAAGAAAAATGGAACCAGATGACAAAGCAAAACCTAGATGACCCTTGATTTAAAAAAATAATAAATAAAATTGGAACACTAGAATAAAGGGCGAGCAATGTTTGTTGTTTTTTAGGTAATTTTTTAGGTTTTCAATAAGACCTCCCTTAAAAAAAACACTAAATTGCTCGAATCTTACTACTTTACTTTATGCATCTCTTATCTATTAGTCTCAAAGGAGATTGGTATTATACCAAGTAAGCGTCTTAACTTTTTAAAAGATAAGAAAGTTTTACGCCAAAAGCTCACTATTAAATTTAAAAGATATAACTAAGTGGCATTATTATACGGCCTCCATCATTGTATCACGAAAATAGGCCGAGATAATGTCCCACAGTCTGAATGAACCTTACCGGGACTGTTTGCCTCCGGATGATCTTCAGAAAGAGGAGTCATGTTCAAAGAACATGTTTTTTCCTTAGTGTTCGATAACGCTTCACGTTTCACCACATAGACAAAACAAAGTCGCTTTTCGTCCCTATATCCCTATGTAATGCTTAAATCTTTCAAACTACGCAATGGATTTCGATGCGGTTTTTTAACGATACAGTGATTCAAGAAGCTTTTATGTATAACACATACTTAATATTGTAGGTATTTTTTCGATCAAACATAGTCCTGCGGAAGAGAAGGGGGGTCACTTGTTCAAAATATTTTCATTACAACCCATATAGTAAATCGATTGTAACTTGTTTTGGGTCTGTATTTATAAAAATCACCCAAAAAACCCAAAGGAACCTTAATGTAGGTGGCGATTACATTTCCAACGTTTGAAGTTTCTTAATTAAAAAAATTAATGTAACTTTATTCCCTACCAGCTCCTAGTTTGATGAAAAATATATTTTTCAAAAATTATATAATGCGTGCATTACTATTCCACAATGTCACGGTTTGGGTTGAAAGAAAGATTTTTCTATTTTTAATTAGGTCAGTTCCTTTAACTTTATTTCGCGTGTTCTGACATTTTTTAAAAAACTGTCTTAATCTTTGGTCATATAACAATTTTAAAAAAATTAGAAACTTTCAATAAACAATTTTAATTTGTACCAAAAAACACGAGTAATTTAGTTTGTTTAATTTTTATTATTTAGCCAAAAGTTATATATTTTCCGAACAAACATTTTTGTAAGATTTTTAACAAACCCTTTAGGTCCAAATTATCAAAACAGTAATTTATTAAATTGTATTAAAAATTAAAATAAACATCTAATCTTTTATACTTTCCTTACCAAATCCGGTGACTAAATAGTTATAAATTTAACTCTATTATTCGTAGTCAAACTACATACGTAGTTATTAGTTATTTTAAAACATTAACGTATTATCCGGATAAGATGCACAGTATAATGCTAAATTGAAAAACGTTTATTCAAACTTCAATAATAAATATTAATTTTAATTCGATAATATAAATTGGATACTGTTATCCGGGCTCTTGAAACCAAAAATTTATAGGTTTTGGCTTATGATTAGGCAATATGTCTCTAATTGGGTTCTGTTGTTTCATTCACAGAAAAATAAAACATGATCGTTCGTAGATACGCTCTGAACAAAAAAATCAATAAAGCATGTTTCATGTTTTCAAGAAATCATCTTAAAACAACATCAATTGAAACTTATAATGTTTGTTAATATTCCAAGGAAAAGAGACTTTGAAATGAATGGCCAAAATAAGTTATTAAAGTCTTATAAAAACCGGGGTGCCAGGTGATATAAAATTGAGCAAAAGTAGCTAAAAGTGTAAAATAAGGTGCCGGTGGTAAAATATTCTATTTAAAAGGGCCATTAAAGCGTCAAAAGATTCCAAAAATGGCATAGTTTTAGAACATATTGGTAAAAGATAAAGAAGGTTATTGGGTTTCATTGAAATTATGATTAGGTTTATACTAAAGCTCCGTTTTCCAATACAATAATTAATTTTAACGCATGTCTTACAATGCACATCCGTTTTCGTGTTATAATTTTTATAGATAAAAAATGGGTGCGTGTACTTATGTACGCGTTGAAGAATTATTCTTTGGCATCATTAAAAAAATTTTTTAATTGCATGCAAAAATTAAATAAATAAAAAAATACATAAGGATATAACCTCAATTATATTGAATAACTTGAAAAAGTTATAGGCCAATTTTTTTCACTAATATTCACAAATAGTGGGAAATAATCAAAAATAATTAAGAAATTAAAGATGATAGATTTAAAGAACTAATCAAAATTTATTTAAATTTTATGGATTCACAAGACGTACTTTTGATATATCATATAACTGGTAGTTCAGGCCATCTTTTAAACAAATGTAAATTCCTAAGGAGATGTTTTTACTTTACAGCGGTACTATAAACGAAGCTTTGATTATTGTGATAGATGGCGCTTATCTAAAAACGTAATTAATAGATAAACCAATGTTGATATATTAAATGAAAAAAATATTTAATTATTTCAAAGTTGAATCAACATCATTACAAATATTTATATTTTATAATAATATATTTTTAATATATATTTAATATAAATTTAAATAAATTAAAATATTATTAATTAATAATATATATATATATAATATACCAAAAACGAACCTTAATCCCCTTAACCTTAGAGCCATTATAAACAACTATCGCAAATAAAAAACGACAACTCCATTATCATACACAAAATCAACCTTAATACTATGTATATGGTCCATTTCACCGTTTTCATTATAAACTGTTAATTTTTGTGACGCACCCGTAAAATTTCAATTTCATCATTTTTTCATAACGCGCCTGAACAAGTATAACCCAAAAAAAAAAGAATGAATTATCTAACTGTTATCATTTTAAAATCATAAACCTAATTCGCAAATCAAGTAAAAAATCTTTTCATGGCTTTATTTTGTAATTACAAAACTGTTCACAAAGTTGTAAAACAACAAAACATTAATTAAAATCGAACCACAGTTTTGCGCTATCGGTTTAACGCCCGATCCGATGACTTTAAAATAGCCCTTTAACTTTAGTGTCTATCACAGTACACTTTTACCCACCAAATTAATTCTGGAAAATGGGTTTACTTAAAAATTAATCTGTAATAAAATTAAAATGTATTTTGTTCAAAAACAAAACATGTCCATGGGGAGGAACTGACAAAAGAAAGAGAACTTTGCCCATAAGGCGGAAGCTTAGGACCGTCTTTTACCCATCTTCATCTACGAAATGGAAACTAGGTTTATTTAACAATCACAAAGTCAAAACTCATGGTTTTGTCAGTGGCCGGAGCCGGAATATTCTGGAGTCAGGCTTATTGGCCGCGCTCTCCAACCAAATCAGAGGATAGCAAAAAGCAATTAATGAAGTAGGGCTGGGAAGCGGGGATACCCATGCCAGAAGAGTGCTGGGCAAAGAAGCCCACCTGGCTCCCCATTGATGCGATAAGTGACGGGCCAAGAGATGGGAAAATTCCTCATTTAGCGAAATTCAAAACAGGAAGAATAGAATCGTGGATGGTTTTATTCAGCTGTGGAGACACTAAAGTCCTGAAAGGAAAGAAAAGGACAATCTTTTAAACCAATGATTCACTTTTATGTACATGAAGTATACTATACAACCTTAACCATTAAAGATTTAATTCCCAAATAATAATCAGGCAAAACGAACAAAAGTTAACGTCGTAAATTATTATAATTTATTAGTAAATACGAAATTTTTGTTAATAATTATTTAATGTTAGTAATCATATAATTGTCCTGAGTCAATGTATATCTTGTGGAAATACCTTTCAAATTAAAATACGCTCTTTAACTAGTTTGCAGTTAGCATTTACAGTTTACAGAACTGGTCGGATTTTGTTGTGCCTTTGACTGATCGAAGATAACAAAACTTTCGAATTTAACTTTAAGCGGCACAAACTTTCTCTTTGACCTGATATTATTCTACGAATGCGCGTTGTTATTATGACTCGAATTTTAATAAAGTCCCTAAATCTTATGTGTTTTAAACGACACATTAAAAGCTAAACGTTAATTTGACAGTTACGGCCCTTCCAGCTGACAAACCCAACAACAATGTGACAAATCCTCTCGACATCTGGAAACAAATTATGGTACATCTAGTTTACCCTGTAACTTAATGAATTGCTTGTCTTGGCTAGACACTTCTTTGCACATTACTACTTTAAGAAAGCACCGTTGAAAAAATATTTTACTACTTGAATTTCATAATAAATAAATAAAAAACATCCAGTTACAAAAAAAAGCAATTTTAAAATTGAGTAAATATCATTGAATTATATTCCAGAAATAGACTGGAGCGCAGTAAAAACATAACGAGGGAAAGATAATTAAACCCTTATTCTTGTCATATGATCTATTGTATTTATGACATGAGTGAAAAAATAAATGAACTTTATTTTAAGTGAATATAATATAATAATATAATATAATAAATATAATAATACGATAGCTCCCAAATACAAGTTCGTGATGAAACCCTCAGGCACAAGAGTCACAGTAAGTAATAGTTATCCTTCAAGTCGATTTCGATTATTGCAGCCGTTCCGGATTAATGATTAGCCAACTGCGCAGAAGACAATATAGCGAGCGCACAGGCGTACTCTATATTCCTTCACTCTTATAATCCTATAGGACGGATAACCAGGCAGTAACATCAGGCGTAAGCCCGGCGCATCCGACACATTACATACTTACTTTACAGACAATCGGGTGAACCCTGCATTGGCCTAACTAATAGAAAACAATAATGAAAGTTTCCGGGTCCCCGCACGATCAACGATTAAAGCGCAAGCTTCTGTATACATTTAAAAGAGTACAGATATAATAATGTATTAATTATTTTGGTACAATAATGTATTAGCCTTTTTTTACTACGCTTGAAATAGTTACGGCGTTATTCTAAAAAATTGTGAAAAATTAACCAATTTCCAATTCCAAATTATAGTGAAGCAAAATTATGCACGGAATTAATCTCAACAACTAAACCCATAGCAAGTAAGCGGCGTTGTGCATATTTTGGTAGCTCTAAGTGGGATGTAATGAAAATTAAAATATTTTTACTATTAAAAAAAAGTAACAACTACTAAATGCCATTAGATTATTTTCCGTTTTTTTTTATAAACGTTGCAAGTATACAAAATGCGTTTTAAATTTCTATCGGTAAGCTTTTTTCTTTAATAAAACGACTTTACTTAAAGAAAATGTGTTTTTTGATGTAACAAAATTTACATTTAACTTACCACAATTTCTGAATATGTGCTTATGCATTGTTATAGTAAATTGCAAAACGCAGGCGGAGACTGCCATTGTTTTCTCAACATAAACGGTTACGAACAGTAAATAAAGCAGTATTGAAACATAACCCGAGAATATGTTATAAACACAACAAATTTAATAAAGGATTTTGGCTGATAATTAAAAAAACAAAAAATATTGTATAATCCGCACATTGATACTATTCTTAATTTTTAATAATAATAATAATTTATTTACTCGCCAAATTAATTACCAAAAATTTAGGAAATGTCAATTTTTTTACATTTAGCATAATGTGGAAGATTGATGCCTAAACTAAGCGATTTCTGTATTTTAGGCCATTAGGTCGAATGAACCGGAAAGAACATTAGACAAGTTAATTAATTAATGACACAAATAAATAATACAAAATTATTAATTATAATTCATAATATATTGAATATTGGGTAGGTTGCGTGCATGCAAAAATGTAAGTATATGTATCTTTTAAAATTTACCAAAGAGTAATTTATAACATTAGAAACAACAAGAACTTAAATTAAAAAATACGAAATTTTGATAAACCGATTTCTTTTTTTTTTGTATAAGTATTGTTTATTTAAAGGTCCTTTTTTGATGGCATTTATAATATATTTAAAATGAATGGTGGAATTTTTAGCGATGGCTAAACCTCTTAGACAGAATTAATGAATTTATTTCTTTAAAATTTATCATAAATGTAAAATGCAATCTCATTGAGCGTCTCGAAACAAGTAAAGTGGCTTTATACTGAGAGCAATAGCTTAAACTTTGATAACTAAACAATGTTTAAAATATTTTTTTTTAATATCTATAACAATAAAGGCATAATTAATGTTCACATAAGATTTATTCGCAGTAACAATAATACGTGTTATAATTATCTGTAATATATCTTACGTTACCTATAATGTCGTAGGTCTAACGTTTTTATACTGTTGGTTTGAAAATCAGTCATATTTTTTTATTTACCTTTACATATCCGACAGTCAAACAAATGTTCCCTTAATACCAAAAACGGTGTTTAATTAAAAGATATGCTTTGTGATAAAAATAATGTCGCTTAATCTTCAATTAAAAATCAGCACAGCTTTTATATCTGTTTTAAGTAAGTTGTACAAATTTTGCTTGCTGCTTTGTATATACGATCTTTCTATCCGAAAGGCAATTATATATTTTAATAGAGAAGTCATAAATTGTCGATTATTTGCAATTTTACACCACAAACAACGACTTATGTTTTAGCTTGGGACTATCTTGTTTGGGTTAGATCGTTTTATATCCATATTTTAATAATCTTTAAACTGAATGGAGGAAATGGTGAAAGAGATGTAGCAGCTATCGGTAATATAAGCGTAACAGAAAAATCACATTCTATCAGGAGAATAATAAATTTGTCGTGGCCTACGTCCTCGTCTACGTCCCGTGTCATGTGATATTTCTGGCCATCTCGTT
This sequence comes from Lamproptera curius, assembly GCA_029286875.1. Classification (NCBI taxonomy): domain Eukaryota; kingdom Metazoa; phylum Arthropoda; class Insecta; order Lepidoptera; family Papilionidae; genus Lamproptera; species Lamproptera curius. Next base: position 624 of record JAGSMT010000163.1, on the reverse strand, counting down.
ATTTATTAAAAAAAGAGATAAATGTGTAATTCAAATATCCTTTCAAAATGGTTAGGAAAGGTATTTTGTAAGTCACTTGAAGAAATATAAATGGAATGAGTTATGACTTAATTTTTAATTTTTAATAAAAGAAGCATCACTAAAACTAATCGTCTTATCCTACTAATAAAACTTTTAGTTGTAATTTATATTATAGATTATAGCTCAAAGTATTAAATATATACTTTAAGCGTTTTACAATATAAATCTTAAAAACTAATAATTTCAAAATTGTACCCTGACAACAGAGGTCCCTAACAGAAACATTGTTTAATAGTTTCGAGAGAGAGCCTTCAACTCCCTCATTAATGATAAGGTTATTGAACTTGATCATGGGAGAGTAATTGAATATTGCTTCCTATGCCCATGACACTAATACTTTGATAACTATATAATGATGCTAAGTACAATTATAGTACTAGTATAAGTTGCTTTATCTAATATGCTATTTGTAGGGTAAAACGTGTGGTACAAGTGATTAATTGTAGATCAATTCGAGAAATGCAGTTTTGTACAATGTTATCTACTTCTTAAGGTTTATAGACTACGTTTATGTTATAATTTTGAACAATACCATTTTTTTAT